>WEIV01005418.1:35591-48160 GCA_013390005.1 Calyptomena viridis | reverse complement strand
ACACCAAAGTTACAACCGAGTTTACATCAAGTCCCAGAAAATTCTGGCAAATCATCCAGAAGATTCTGGAAAAACATATACCATACTTGTTTTTTTGAAGTTATTTGGGTATAGTGCTAGGTAATTCTCTCTCTAGTTATGGGAAATTTGAGATTGAAATCACTGTAGATATTAAAAAAAAAAAAAAATCTCATAAGTTTTAAGTGTGCTTGTTTCTAAAGAGTTTATAATATTCTGTGAGAAAATTTGGTCAAATGTCTACCCGTCAGCAAAATAAACACTCTCTGAAATATCATAAGTAATTGATAAGAAAATTAGTAAAATCTTAAGAGAAAACAAAAATTGATCCTGTGGAAAACAAGGTCAAACTCTAGAATACTGTCCACCTAAGAAAAACCAGCAGACAAGTGCTGAGTTTGACTTTAGGAAGTCCTACATGTGTTTCTGACGTCTCTCTGCCTCTCACCTCTCCGGGCACATGGCAGCAGCTGACAGGAAGGAAGGTTTGATAGTTGAATACGTGAGCCTTTGCACCCATAATGGTTACCTTGTAGTGATGTGCTGGGCAGTAACATGCTGGGGTAGGTGGTGTGTGGGGGCACATCTGTGTTGTCTGACTGCTATCTCCAAGGAGCTGGGGGCCATACTTCACTCTGTAAAACTGTTGTAGTTAATCTAACAATAAATTAACAACACATATTTTTAAATACTGAAATGAAGACATTGATCTTGATTTTTTTTCTATTTTATGTCAGGACTATATTAGCGTGGACCTTGCTAAAAAAGAAAATTCCACATATTCTTTCCTTAATAATTCTGCTTCCAACTTCTAATTAATTTTGCACATTCTCTGAGATGTACTTTCACCTTCTGGAAAAGCCATTTCCTCTGATTTTTATCAATTGTTAATTTGCTGCTCCTTCTTGAGATTTCTCACTCCTGATTCATGAATCCATTAAAAGGCTTTTCTTTGAAAAGTCGCCCTCACTGCTGTGTCAATTATTTTCCAATGTTGGTGCTGGCAAGTAGAACTTGTGACTCTCCTGAGCAATTAACCTGGCAGTTATCAATAGCAAACACCATGCACTGTAACAAAACGCCACCGAGCTGGGAGCTGTGAGGAGATGGATTGTACAATACAGCTAATGGAAATGTAATTGTAAAATGGTTAGCCCATCTGACTTCTCTGAACCTTTGGCAGATGACACGCTTAAGTAATGGGTTTAGAAAGCTCAGTCTCCTGCCTTCCTGTGTTCTGGGCAGCATGGAGAAGTAGTAAAGTAACACAGTTCTCTGTGACTGGGTTTTTTAAAGCTATGTGGATCAGCAGATGCAAATAGAGGTCTTAAATCACAGTTATTTGATGGAATTTCTTACATGGATAAAGTGATGTTTGTGCTCAAACCCGCACTGCTTGGAGCTCCATTTCACGTAAGCAGGCTTAGTAATTTTATACAGAGTCCTCACCACTGTGCCCAGCCTGTGATTTTCTCTGTGAGCTTCCCTGGAACACAGTGTGCCCCAGCTGCTCCAGGCACAAGGCAGGCAATACTAACTTGACATTTTATGTCCTCACCTTGCAGCAGCTGGTCTTATGAGGGTTCAATTTGCCCGTGTTGCATTACCATACATGTACAGCCATCTCTTACCGCATCTTTTTAAACAATTTTTTCTTGCTTCCCTCTTCCTCCCACCCCAGTTGTGACCCCTCTGAAATCAAGAGGTTTGCTGTGGGTCACCAAGATCTGTGACTGGGCTTGGTAGGGTCTGTTTTGCACTAAAGAAGGGAACTGGGTGCTAAACCAGTGAACTCAGTAGTAAAGCGTGTTTAAACTGAGGTTTTACATCTGAACTGTTGTTTATGTGTGCCACATCACTCCCTACAGTAGATCACATTGTTTCACTTTTTTTAATTAATAGGAAACTCTTTTTGTATGAAAAAAAAAAGTTCCTTTACAGTTGAACACAAATGCTAGGTACTCTTGGCAGTTGTTTTCTACTATCTATCCCACTGAAGAATGGTTAATTATCTGATTTATCACCAATTCCTTATGATTGCAGTTGATATGGACAGGTACTGGATATCTAAGACTGGTCCAGGATTCTGAAATTGTCTAGTATCTTAAAATGTGATCTGACTTGGCTGGTGCTATAGAACATCTGAAGGTTATTATATAAGGTACAGACAAGCCTGCATTTAGTACTGTAGAATATACTTTGTAAAGTGTAACAGCTCTAAAGTTATACATTAGCACTATGAAATTGAAGTGTTCTTGCATACTACATTAATACCAGTTAATAGGGAATTAGTGCCACCTAATGTAAAAGTGTAACCCAAGTGTCTCTAGCAGTATAAGGGAGGGCTTTCTCATTTTTTCTCTTCCACTTGCAATAAACATTAGTGAAATAAAAATTACCATGGATTATGGAGCTGTTAAATATCATTTATTCCGATGCTGTTGTCACCTATTACTATTAGATAAACTTTACCTTTGATTAATAAGAAATATTCTGTTTTATTCTGAGAAACTGGGTATTTCATAATGCACTAAAGGATTAATTGTGGTAATGAAATACATCCCTGCCACAGTCTTGTGTAAACTGTAATTATTTTGGCCCCAGTTCTACGAAGGTGTATGCAAGTTCTTAATTGCACTCAGGTGAGGAGAATTACTTGCAGGCATAAATATTGTCACGTGTAGAAGCAAGGTTCTCTGTGTGGCTTTTTCTCCTTTTACCAGATGCATAAGCTTGAATTCCAAAGATGACAGTTTCTATGGCTATTTTATAGGAGAAAAAAAATCCTTTAATAAAGATTAGTGAGAGCAAAGGTAAGTGTAGTGGAGGAGTGCTCTGGTTCCCCAATAATTACTATCTGAATCGAATTTGCCAAAAGAAAGAGCAAAGACCAAGGAGAAAGGAATCATTAACTAAAAAAAAAGAAGTTGCAGTTTCACCCAGAACCCTTTTTCCTTTCTCACATGCCAGCCTTCTTGTGTGCTGGCTGCAAGCATCCTCCACCTTTTAGGCATTCCCTGGAGCTGAGGCATAAGGCAATGCTGGAATGTCAAACACTTAAACCAGCTTGGTAGGTTCTTACCAGTCTCACTCCAGACAGTGCTCCCAGTGGCTGTGGAGAAAGTAACACTCCATTCAGCACATAGATTAAAATGTCTGTACCGGGAAGATCCAATAAATAAATCTTTGTACCTTTTTTTTATAACAAAAATATAACTGACATGAGGATGAGTTTGCTGCTGAAGATGTAGTCACCTGAGTCACCCCTGACCAAAGACAATTTGATGTTAACTCCATGAGTTTTATAAAGAGACAAACATATGTTTCAGTATCTAGAGTGATCTAAGTAAAAAAGAACAGTGAGCAGTCCCGAGCTTGAGTCACGAAGCTCCTGTTACAGGCCTAATCAAAGGGTTTGCTGAAAAGTTTTGTTTTATCTTTTCTGCTAACTTTAATGCCAACACATGCTCAAGCACTATAATTACATTTGGTATTTTAGAAATTATGCATTTGAACAAAGGTTACTTTAAATATTGCCACTGTTATCATAATAGGCCTTCCAATGCTTGAATGGAAATGCATGAGTATGGATGAAGGAGGGACAGACAGTGGCAAATGCTTTCTTTGTTGGTTTTCCAGTAAAAATGTATCAGTCCATGACACCTTGAAAAGAGTCAGAATGAAGTAGAAGTAAATGATATTACTGGAGCTTTTGAAAATATTGAGGTCATGTTGCTATAAGCACTTCCGTGTGGGCAGAAATGCAAGAACATTGGTTTTGTTGCATAACTGATAGCGTGTCTTGAATGAGGTGAGAAAAAAAGTACCAAGTCTCAGCTATTCTTCTTTATTCAGTAATTATGGTGAATGTCTGGTTGAATCTGACCATACAACTTTAAGAGAATGAGGGCCAAGAGCCAAAGGTATCTCTATTTCTAATGTCGATTTTATGAGCTCCATCATTGGTTATGTTAAAATTTATAGTGGGACAAACATAATCTTTCTTAAAACCTTAGATTTATAAAAATTATAGAATCAATTAAATCTTAAAAAACAACCTACAATTTAGCTTAGCGAACTTGACTTTGTTAACCAATAGAAAGGCAACTCTTCTTTTGAGAAATAAACAACTAATATTATGAAGGATTTCACAATATTTTTTCAAATGTTTATGTAAAATATTTTATAATATTTTACAATATTTTACAATTAATTTCAGCACAATCCAAGTGTTTTAACCAAAATACAATACTTAGGGAGAAATGCAGGTAGATGTTTTGACTCTTAGAGTATGGAATGATTAGTGTTAAAAAAACTTTTAATAAATAAGCTGCATATATTTCCTTCCCCACCCAAGTAATTTAAAAAATGCACTATCTTTAAGTGAGAGTGCATAATAGAAAACTCAAAATCTAATTGTAAGAGTAATAATTTGTGTCATGCACTCATTTATTTTTATTACAGCTCCAATTTAGCTCACATTTTTGTTACCACAATGTTACCACAATGATAAACATGTTTGTAGCCGCCTTTATATCAGGTTATATATTTAAAACTATCAGGATTGCTACTCATTCTGATGCACAGAAAATACATTCTGGAACAAATTACACAATGTTAAATGCCCTGGCTTTTGAGATAGTTGCATGTGCCTAATTGTAAAAGGTTTGCTTGTTTCAAGGCGCCTTTGATAGACACAGATGGAAAGCTGAGGTGCTTCTGCTGAGCTAAGCTAAACTGTAACGCTGAAAATATCTTCCTGGTGATATATGGTGACATGCTTCTTCCTAAAAATTTATCATTTCCTCTCTTGGAAACAACAGCCTTGGGTGGGTGCATGCACAGAGATCTGCAATGCCCACCCTGCAGCCACATGGGAGGTCCTGAGTGGCCTCTCCAGGCAATGTGAATCCTTGCTTTTATTTCCCAGCTTATCTCATTTTAATTACAGGAGATGCTATTTCTCCCCACCAGAATGCAAAGACAAATCCACCTTGCTGGGCTGGGGAAAAGGGAGGGCATTTCTCATCAGGCTTAATTCAAAGCTTTAACATGATGCCTCCAGATGAGAGGCCCTCAGCGTGCCACTCTCTGCAATGGGTTCTGTGCAAACTATTTGCAGATCCAGACACATCATTCTTAAAAACAAACAGTATCAAGGAGTCCCCACGAGCATTACAAAAGCATCTTGACATCAGATGCTCTACCAAGTAAATGAATGCCATGGATTGTACTTCCATATGTGTAAAGGGCTGAATACCTGTATCTCTGGAGGAGCTGGACTAGTATTGAGCTATTTTTAAAGTCATAGAATCATAGAATGGATTGGGTTGGAAGGGATCTTAAAGACCATCTCATTCCAACCCCCTGCTGTGGACAGGGACACCTTTTACTATGCCAGGTGGCTCGGAGCCCCATCTAACCTGGCCAGTTGTGGCCATATACTCCCCCTTTCCTAACTCCATGCACAAAGTATCCTCCTCACAATGTTCTCTTCAACTATGCCAAAGTTTCAATGGTGTTCAAAAGCACTTAATGTCAAAGCAGTTGGCTTTCCGAAAATGCAACCTGTTTCAAAGCAAAATCATGACAAACTGTTTAAATAGGAGTGCTCAAATGGTCCTCCTCTTGGTCAGATATCCTGGATTGCAGCAACTGGTAGGATGCTCAACCATATATTAAGTTGTCCAGGATGGGGGTCCAAGGGGTTAATATGAGGGACCTGCACTATCCCTCATTTTGGTTGGATAGCCTGGATAACAGCAGCTGCAAAGCTAGAAAGGTGAGCATAAACCTGCTTATTCAAACCCCCAAAAGCTGCCTGAGAAGGTCTTTGACCAAAGCTGGTGGAGTAACTGAAGAATGTGACCATGAGCTTAATTAAACAGTAATTGGCAATTATAAAGAAACTTTGGAAAAAGGAGGAGCCAATAAAGTGACATGAAATGTATTTGGGGCCAGGCATATGTGGAGGGCCAGGGAGTTTGTGTACCCATGGGAACTGTGTCTTGGAGGTGTCATGGGAAGGTGTGAGGCATCTGCAAGTGCATATTAACATTTTGCGAGTGTCTAGTGTTGTGATGAATCTCATCTATTGCTGGTATTGATCCTGAAGATATAGGTCACAGATTGCCAGTTATTTATATGCTGTTAATAAATCAATAAAACATTTGATCTTGTTTTGATTTAAACCACCTGAACTGAGGAGATTTTCCCTGTAAAAATTCAATGGGATGTTCTGTGCTTTTATAACCTTCTGCTCCCATGTGCAAGAGATTTCTTTTTCTTTCCCATAGCTTTGCCCCCTTCTCATGCCCCATAATTCTGTATTTTTTAAAGATGTCATAACAGTAGATTCTGGACTCTAATGGGACCAGAAAATATTTGGGTTTTTTTTCCCATTTTTCCCACACCATTGTTTTGTGAGTAAATTAAATACAGAAAGAGGGAATGGCCAAATAGCCTTTGTACTAAAATAATTCTTGTGACTATATATAATTTATATTTACCTCTCCTATAAAAAGAGAAGAAGATTTGAACATGCTGAATACGGGAATGGGGAAAATAAACAAAAAAAATCCACCCATAAATGCCCAGGAGTGTAGAATTCTGTGTGATCCTATACTCTTCTCTGAGTACATTTAAATTCAATTAGCACACTGAGACACATTCTAGAGCCTGTAGTTAAGCTGTGCCTTCTAAGGTGGAAAAAACAGAGCAAACCCCCTTTCTATTGGAATCTATTTTTAAGTCTCAGGGTCTCTACTGGATTTTAGAGATCGGCGAGAGGATACAGAAAGTCACTGCAGTTTTGCCTGTCTGTGATCTCTCTCTACAGCAAGGACAACAAATGCTTTTCTTCAAGAGAAGTGGTTTGTCTGTTTTCTAAGCCACTTCTTTGAACTGCCTTCTATTACAAAGAAAATAGCATTTTGCTGTTTCAGATCTGCTGGAAGATTCATATTAAGCCACAAAATAGTTCTTCTCCACGCTCCCATGATCAAACTGTGTATAATGAGTGAAATTGGTCCCTACATACAGCAGCAGTGTAAGGCTTATTGCATCTCTCAAGTCCCAATTATGCTTTCAGAAGAGCTCATTGGCATTATGAAGGCAAATTTGCCCACAGATATATTGCACCCAGTATGATCCACTTGTCCTACATGGTGAGCTTTATTGAGGTTTCCTGAGCTTGCCTTTTCCTGACAGCCAAAATCTTCTCAAACAAATTTCTTCTTGAGATTTTTCCAGGTTTTATGTTTTTGAAGAAATACCTCTGTAATGTACTACAGGATGCTGAATAATCCACATTATGCTTGTTTTGTAATCAAATTTCTGCATTTCTGGCTCTTTCAAAATATATATTTTGAGACAACCACAAGCACCATATGTTTAAGGAGGGAGGATTTTCATGTTGTTTATGCATCCTGTGATGTTAAGGTTGCCTGTGCAGGAAAAAAAATATCTTCTTCTATACTGAGCAATGATAAAAGTAGTTATCTTTAGGGGTGATAAATTCCAATACTTCAAAGCTCAAAAAAAAAAAAAAAAAAAGGAATTGTCTACCATGTTTAGAGCATTGTGCAAGCCATTCTGCTTTGAAGAACTGTGATTGAGAAATGCTGGTCCAGCCCATCTACTCCTGGTGAAAACTGATGAACTGAGAAGTCTCCAAGAAGTATAACAGGAAATGTACTTGCTCTGCCTTCAATTCCCAAAGACTATGTTGTAGTGATAAAGGGAAAATAATGAAAGCAAACTAAAAGGTAAGAAGAGCTGACACTACTCCTATTTTTCTGACCTTTCTGCACTGCTGGATATTGTGAGACAAACCAGATGCAGTGAATGAGTACAATCTCCTGCAGCAGCAGTCATGGGGTGCAGAGTGAATGTGGCAGAGAAGTCCAGGGCACTCCTGCCCAAGCCAGTCTAGTGTTGGTCTACACACACAGCCTGGAATGCCTTTGTCTGGGCCAACAGCATTTCTGGAGATCACTTCATGAACCACAATCAGAGCTTATCTGTATTAAGAAAAATGGTGGGTTTTGTGAATTTGGGTCTTCACACACCTAGTCCAGGTGTGCCACATGACTGAAAGGGTCACACTTATTTTGAAAGTTTTCCAGTGATACATATACTCCTTCTCAAATGTCCTCCTGTAACAACTCTGAAGCAGCATCCTGTATCCAATGCTGAACACCATTTTTCTATGTGTTTAATTATTGGATTTATGTAGTCACATAACACAGCAGCAGCTGATAGGGTCTGCACTTTAAATTAATTTTCTTAATGTAAAAATCATGTTTGTCTATTCTTAAATGTACATACCAAAACAATGGAAAGAAACACAGAATTGTATCTGAATCAGAATGGTCATTGATTTGAACTTCCTGTGTGCTGAAACAGGGTCCTGGTTTTTGCAAGTACCTTTCTGGTCATGTATGATTTAGTAACAAGCAGACATATAGGGCAGGAGCTACCAGTACAAGTAATATTGCTCACACATTTACATTTCATGATTCCCATGAAGAAACACATACTATTTCTTCATGTAATTGAAAAAATACAGTAAAGTTTAATTTATCTTTATTTCAGAATGGTCTGTGAGAAGGTATAGTAAGTTTTTTGACAGCAGTAAAATTGACTCTAATATTTGATTCCAATGTGGATTTCCTACTCTATATTAAGAATTAAGTAGAGAGCTGATTGTGGCAGATTTATTTGTTAAAGCTAGATCTTTAAGACATACCTCACAGTATGATTCATTTATCTTAAATTAGTTATTTATCCTCCACAGTGTAATCTTTTCAGGGAGATATCTAACATAGTTTGAATGCAAATTCAACTCTAGGGAAATAAAACATATAGGAGAACCAATGTAGTCATATTCCATTTCCATTAGTTCTTTCATCTATTAACCTCAAATTTGTTTCAGTTAATATCAGATACAAATGCTGTCATTCTTACATTTTATTATGTTTCTTTCCTGGAAGTGTATCTTGTTTGTTGCTGGAAAACAGCATAAATTCAGAGAGGGTTTGGGAAAAAGTCTTTGCTAGTAGCTACCTGTATTTATATTTTTTGCCCATGTCACACCACAACCAGCCTATGTTCATGTGTTCTTGAGAACAAAGCAGGTATTGAGAACATCATCACTGATTTACAGGTTAAGCCGAAATGGTTTCCTGATGTCCTAAATGTATGAGAACTTCTCTTCATACATGACAAAACAAAGGGTGTTTATGGAAGGAGCCTGAAGAAAGGTACTGCTGCTCTAGGCATTATTGTAGATGCTTGTCCCAAATCAGGAATGCACTGAAGACTTTGCTTTTTATAATCCCACCATGCAAGTGGGTGAATCCAAGCATCAAAATATCCTTTGGAGCTGATCCACTACTTGCATGGATACAGTAGGTCTTTGAAATTAAAAGATATTTCTAGAGACATGATGCTGCATTGGCAGAAGCACACCTGATTTAACTGTCCTCCTGCAAAGCAGCACTGCCCCAAGCAGATGGATTTGGTCCATGCACATTAGATGTTTCTCCTCACTGCTTTCAGTCGTGCTTGACTGGAAAGCTGTAGCTTTCTATAGAACCATTCTTACACAAATACATATATACACCTTTTAGGGACAAGGTACCCTGAGGAGCCAAATTAAAATTTGTGATCTTAGGAACATATAGCCCAGGAAGAGGCTGACCAGAAGAGCTTTGCTCTTTGAGGAAGTTTGTTCTTTTATTGATGTAGATGTTGAATACTAAACTATCTGCACTGAACAGCAGCAAGAGTGCTGAAAAAGTAATAAATATAAAAGACAATATTATGTTGGCCTTTTTGTGGAAAATCTGGCTTCTAACCTGCAGAATGCCATGAGGATCTAAGCGTCCCTGGTGCTGTACAAGTGAGTAAAAATCTAATCCTGCCCCTGTTACAAGCAAAGGGTTTCTGCCTCATGACTTAATAGCGATTTGGAGAATACATGGGATTAAAACTTAGAGCTCTCCAGTTCAAATTGACCTTGGTGCTTGATAACTGCAGATCAGATATTCTTTGACCTTCTTTTTTTTTTTTTTCCATTTTTTAAAAGAGCTGTAGCTTAAGTGACCACAAAATATGTGTATCGTTTTCAGAGCAAAGTTGACTTTTGCAAAGCTTACATCCACATGCTTCAAGAAAATGGGGAAAATATGTATGAAATATGATCTGCCTGTTGGAGCCCCACTGAAAAGACCCTCCAGTATCACCTGAAAAATGTGTTCTATATAACAGAGAAATGAAGAAATGAAAAATTAAAACATCTAAAAATGTGACTCTTTGCTTTCTTCAAAGAACTTGTAGACACCATGTTGCAAAAGGAAGCTAAAGGGAGCAGAGAAGGGAAACTGCTGCAAATCATGGAATTCTTTTCTGGGAAGCTCTGAATAACCAGGTGTTATTGTTGGAAAATTCTGGCCCACGAAAGAGCCATAACTGATTACCCATACAACTGTGACCTACAACCATTAACACAAGATATAGCTGGAAGAATTATTCTCGTGTTACTAGTAAATTGTTCTCGAGTTACTATATGCCCAGCTGTGGTTTTATAATGTGCAATTATATTGTGTTAAGTGAGGCTGGTGTTTCCAGGAAATAGTAACATTGATGGAGTGTCTATACTCTGGGAGCATGAACTTCACTTTGGCTATAAACAAGGCAGCCCTGGAATGAGACCTCTGACAATGAAAATTGCTGGGTGCACAAGGGAGTCAAATGTGAAAAAGCAATACCTTGCAGGTATGATAAGCGATAGTGTTAGTAAGCAAAGGACATGCCTTTTGCTAGGATGGAGTTATCTCCCCCAGCCTGAACAAGAGAGGCATCTCATCACCCAGGCTCCAGCTCACCCTGGACATCCAGGAAATGGAACAGCTCCTTCCACAGAGACATTACCAGAAACAACCCCTACTCTTTTATCCTTTCCGCCCTCCTGCTTAAAGACATCCAATAAGATGAGTTGTGCTGTGGATCTTGCTCCTCAAATGCAGTCATACGATGTTTTATTCATCTGTTGAATAATGGAAGTGTCTATTTTATCTTGAATCCATCAAACTGTGGTGGCACGAAAGTGTTCCAGTGGCATTCTTTAAGGGGCCTTACATTCATTACAGACTTACACTTGCCCATTTTGGCCCCATCAGCACAACAGTTTGCAGTCAGCATGTTACAAGGAAATTTTTTTTTTTCAGGTCAGAGCTGGAGGCTCAACCATCTTTTTGGCAGATTTGCCAGTTCTTTTGGTGTTAACCAGAGCTTCCATAGCTGTCCTTCCTGCTATGAACTCATCCTGAGTTTGTTGGAGTAGTCTTCTTGCAGTCTTGGCCTGGGAAATGTGGTGTGATCAATAGTCTTCCATGCATGTGTGCAAACTTAGCAGGCACAAAAAAAGAGTGCAGCCCACAAATTAGGAGTTAATTTGGTATTCCTCTATATCCTTTAAACACATTAATCTACTTTCTTCAGATAATACAACCAACCTTCAGTTCAGAATGACAAACCATTAGAATCACTAAGAGGATGCATTATTTGACTTAGTCTATTATTAATTTCAATTTTTTTTTGTACTTATGCACCTGCTAACAAATGATAGTCAATTCTAATAGATTTCATTATATCATCCTATTTTGTGTAATGAAGAAGAGGCAGCTGAATGAAACCCTGTCAGCCCATATTATACAATTTCCATGTCAAAAGCTTCTTTTCCTTGACCACTGTTTAATGTTGTACTGTAACAGCAGTAATATATACTTGCTGTAGGAGTTTTCCATGAATTTATACAAAGTCATTGATGTGAAATTCGACCAGTATTAAACTGCTTTTATTCCACATGTAATTGTGGGCATCTTTCCCTTCTGTCTCCTAATTTTTAATATGTGTTATACCACGGATAATTAAACACATGCAAAAGGCATGTACTTTAAAGTTCTGAGGCCTTGATTACTTAATTTTAAAATGTTTTATGGTGGAATAAAAATTTACAATACTCCAGCCTAAAAAAAAAGTAATCTTGTTGTAAAATCTCTTTCTAATTGAATTTGCAGCTTCCAATGACTACATGGCACTATCAGATTGGCACTGGTGATAATATGCATCCAGGGAGAAAGTGACAGAGATATTAACCTTTATGGCATTTCCTGCAGTGGTCACTCCTCTAACGTGTATTTGTGACATGTTTTATTATTGCCATATCCCACTGAACTATGTTTGTCCTGGATATTGCCAGTACAATACTATAAATATTTTGTTTTCTTCCTCTACCCCCTCCTGAGATACCCTTGGGAGTGTGAGTTTGCATCCAAGCCTGACATGAAGCAAAAATAAGATAAAAATAAAACCTCTCACCTACCATCATGTTACTCATCTTTGATTTAAAGAGTGCTCAAAGCAAGTAGGAGCTTACTTGATACTTGGTACATGTGTGAGCACTCAGAACACACAGAAGGTGACAATACTTAATTAAAATGATCATGTGCCTTGAAGTGTCGGGACCGACAGGCCGATGAGGTATT
>WEIV01005418.1:1854-33392 GCA_013390005.1 Calyptomena viridis | reverse complement strand
AACTTCAAAAAATTCATGATGGAACTGACTTGTGATCCTAGTTTCAGTACTGTGTACAACTGCACTATCCCAGAGGCACCACTGGTAAGAAGTGCCTCAGTAACAAGGAATCCTTGGCTTTACAGGGAAACCACACACTGTTCTTTAATGGAGCAGCAGCAAACTAAACCCTGCTCAGCTGGCCAGCTCTGTAGTGCCCTGCATCACAGCTCTTTGAAATCATCTGTGGTCTTCTAATTAGTTTAGCAGCTTAGGTCAACATTTTTGCCCTCTCATCAGAGGAGTTGAATGTCTGCCTCATTTTGGTCCCTACTCTACTACTCATCCCTATTCCCTGTTCTTGAGGACCTCAGTGCAGGTTGAGGACATGTTTCAGGGCCTGGGGAATCAGAAAAGGCTGCAATACTTACTAATTCCAATGGGCAAACGATAGCAGGTCTTTAGTTTTTCTTCTGTACTTCAAAGACTTTGGTACTAAAAGGATTCAGTTTGCCTGTCCTGATCCAGCAAGGCAAACTGGGAACCTTGTTGTTGCCATTCCTACTCAGAAGAAAGACCCTGAGGATGTGCTCAATGCTACACTGGAGCCCAGTGACATGAGTCACGAATCATGAAACCTCAAGTAATTCTCCAGCAGGAGACTGAGTTCAATACACTCTTTTAATAATGTTATTCTTGATTTTGTCTGTTACNTTTGCTTTCTTAGGGAATGAGAGCTCTGTGGGGATTTTTAAAAGTATCTCTGTAGGCTTTCTAGGCTAATGTGTTTCAGGACTTTCAGACTCCCCTGACTCCATTGAAAAGCATGGATATGTGGGACTTCTTGCACTTCTGCAAAGTCAGACTATTCATTTTATTTTCTATTGGTAAGACGTGCTATTAAAAAGGAGAAAAAAGAACATTCTCTGTAATTGTAGGAGGCAGGAAAAAAGTGGCAAAGGAGATTATGGCATTCAGAACAAAGAACAAAATGCTTTCCAATGGTAAAAATAATGGAAAAGCAAAGGAGGTTGCCCAGGGAGGTTGTGGAGTTTCCATCCACTGAGATATTTAAAAGCAAAATAGCATCAGGTGTCTCAAGGATGACCTAAATTTTATTGATCTTGCCATACAGAAAGGAAGGTCTGGGGAGAGTTTTACAGCCTCTTGGAACATTATGCATTCAATTTATGTGCTTATGTATACTAAAACAAAATATAAACTAAGCATTTTTACACAAATTACTGAATTTTGCAAACTTATTCCAGTGTTGGTCTGACCATCTTAGATTATTGAGTTTGCAATAGTAGTAAGATGGTGTCTTTCTCAACAAACTATTGTATGTTTTTGTTTGTTTCTGTTTGGGTCTTTTTAGGGGGAAGAAGGGAAACAAGCTTCTTTATGCCTACTCCAAAGTAGATCACTGGAATGCTATTTCTATAGGTATATAATGCACCTACAGGTATAAGTTCTGAAATGAAAAGGTTTCAGTTACAATGAATACAATAAAACTCTCAATTTAAAAGTTTTAACATTTTACATCACTTGGTTGCTTGGAATAAATGCAAAAAAAAAAACCCTATGAAATCCTTTAATGAAGGGATTTTTTTTTCACATGCTAAACGGCAAATTTCTGGGTCAAACAATTGCCAATTTAATAGGAGAATTAAAACAGTGGCCTGATAGATCTGTACAATATTTGTAATTCAGGGAAGCATGAAATTTAGTCATACACTGTGCTGGGTCACCGTCATATTGCTGTGCTGACATTTGAACATGACTGCATTTCTTTCCTCTGTCTCTTGCATATTGGTAGTTTGGAAATAAAAACATAGATTTACACAGGTCTGACAGTAGAGCTGTATCTGCAGTAGCATGTTGCAGTTCTCCCTGTCAGTGCCCCTGGAACCAGCCTTTGGAAAACCTTTGGACTGCTCAGAAGATGCCCCAGTTGTAATGCTAGGAGTGGGATTTTGGGAGCACCCTGTCTCCAGAACACCTCTGGAAGATCTGCATTGCATAGTGCTCCAGAAGTTATCAACTCACATCACTCTAAGCTTGCAGGAACAGATGGATGCATTCCATAGGTCTGCCCTATGGAAGTTTAGCATGACCCAGGAGAATGCTAATGGAGCTTTTCCAGGAGACCTTGCCAAACCTCGTGAGGTAAGACACAACACCTTATGTCCAAAGTGTCACCTGATGTGCAAAGTGGATGCAGGCTGGCATTTGACATCCCAACATGGAACATGGATGCAGTCAAGGATGTCCTTACTGGGATGTTCTTCAGATCCAACCTAGCAGACCAGCAATAGCATGATAACAGAAAAACTGTCCTTCATCTCCCAAAACAAGAGTAAATACTTTACTATATATTATATACAATAGTAAACAGCAAACCAGGTTTTTTTGTGGATAAATAGGGGTCCATGATTCAAGCACCTTCCCCAGAGGCACTCTCAATGTACCTGTATTGAGCAATTACAGCAGTACAAATATGGTTTATCAGAGCACAAGAACTGAACTATATTGGCAGCTGCATTTCAGAGAAGCACCTCCAAACATCTCCTGGAGAAAAGAGCAGGACGATTACCTATAGCTTCTCTTAAATATGGTGTACACAGTACTAGTGGTCACGGCCAATGCATGCTCAAACTTTGCTCTTTTGTTTCCTACTCTTTCTTGCCTCTAGTGGATGGGGTCATTATGCAATAAGCACTCAAAGCTGAGTCCTTTCCTATTAAACTGAAAAAAACCAACCCAGTTATCCTCAAATCTTACGTGTTTTATCTGAATGCATAGAATATGGTCACATAAAAAAAACCCCAAACCCATGTAATGTTTCTGGCATGTGGTAGTTAGGATAGCAAGAAGATTACCAAGAAGATATAAAATGGCATACAAAATGAACAATTTATATATTTAAATGACATTTATAATGTAAACTAATTTAAATTACAGAAAGACTATTAAAATGGATGTTTTTACACACCATATTGATATCCTCCATGGTGAAACCATGGAAATGCTCAGTGAATGGTATCTTGTTCCTGGTGCTGTGCAATTCTGTCATTACTATAATCTTTATTAATCTACAGCATGTGACAAAAGCATTGTCAAGACAAAAATCAGACTTTTTTTTTTCTGGCTCCTTGCATAATGTAGGGAAATTTTTAGATTAAAATGAAATGGCAGTATTGAAAGCTGAAGTAAAAATTTCTACTTATAGAGTCATCTCTTCTTTCTGAGAACACATTTTCATCTTTGATATACTGGGAAATAAGTGATCCTCTTTATTAAAAAAAAACCAAGCCAATATAAAAAATAAAATGGCTTCTACTGTGTCACTTTTTTCCCATTTCAACTTTTCATGGCTCATAGGATACAATGATGTTGTTTGAGATGAATTTTGGAGAACTTATGTATAAAGCTATTATTGTCAATACAAAAAAAAAAAAAGCTGAATTATTTGTCAGATCAAGTGGAAATCATCGGTTTTAAAAACTGATCATAGAATTACACATATCCTTGGGGAACATCCTGAAGAGTCATAACTTGAATTTTAGAAATAAAATTTTAATACATCAAGTTCCTAATGCATGAACAAGTTTTCTCATAATGGGACTTGTTGAAATGTCTTTATGTGTCTTCCTAAGACTTCACCATTTACTTTCTCATGAAACACATTCTTATTGTTGATTTTTTTTTTTTTAGATTTATTTGTATTTCATGCTAAATGGAATGCTTTTAGAGATAAGTAGTCTAATGTGCTCCGTAAAATCCCTGAAGGGTTTCTTTCAAGAGACTTTCTGTTGCAAATAATATATTCTCCAGCATGATTTGAAGAGTGACTTAAAAACAGAGCTGGCATGAAGTGCTGCAGTCAACTCAAAGCTTCATCACAGCCTTCAGCAATAACCAGGTGAGTGTATTTGGGAGTAGCAGAACAGAAAACTTATGTTCCTTGCAGTTCAAGTATCACTTCATATGAAGGATCAGTTACAATGAGCATGTCTTCTTATTGTGTTACAAAAGATGCTGAGCAGGACTGAAGTAATATTCCATATGTTTGATGTTGGCCCTTCCCCTGGGTGCAAGTGTCACCCTGAAAGAACGGAAATTCAAATCACAGCTTGAATGTCTAAAACCTGTCAGAGCTTCCCTGCAATTATGCAGTGCAAAGCTTGCTATTACTAGAACTGCAAACGTTTAGGAATGAGATTTTATTGATATGGGCACTGGAGAATAGTGGAATAATGTGTGTCACTGTCAAAGTTCAAACTTTGAAAAATATTAAGTAGTCAGAGGTCTATGACAGTTGTAGCAAAAAAAGCTAAGAGGAAAAAAAATCCTCTCAAAGAATACCATAATTAAAGCAGCTACAATAACTTCAGCAACATGTTTTGACAAATAACTGTGATATGTGTAATCTTGTACTTGTCAGCTGCCTGGATGTTCTGCATTTTTGTCTTGTTTGCCAGTGGTGTCATGTGGAGTTAAAGAATCACAGAATCACTGAATATGCTGATGTGGAAGGGACCCACAAGGACCATCGAGCCCAACTCGTGGCCCTGCACAGGACCATCCCCAAGAGTCACACCATATGCCTTCTTGAACTCTGTCAGACTTCGTGCTGTGCATTTGAAAGACATTTCAGAAATTACTAAGGTGGATGTCTGATGGCAGTTTCCAACAGAACCTGAATAACTTAATTTTTATGCTTATGCCAAGCCAGTGCTGTTACTTTTTGTTCTCAATGTGGAAATGAGTCATTTCACATTGCTTAGGCAATGTAGGAAGGATATCTTGAAAATGAGAGAGCAGAGATAGCAGCCTCAGTCTCTGAAGCATCAAGATGGTATGAAGAAAGTTGAATGAAATTACTTAAATGAAATTATTGTTTGGCATTCTGAGTACTTATGAATATTCTGTCATATATTTCTAAGTGCCAAAATAGCAGCCACAAAGAGCAAGCTTCAAAAATGTGATGGTCCCCAAAGTCCTTTTCCAGCTATGACAATAATCTGAATAAAAAAAAAAAAAATAGCCCCTTTTCTACTAGCAGTGTTTCACTTGCACCTCTCCAGACACCATGACCCGGAAAACTTTGCAATTATACTTAAGTTTTTCTCCCATAAGCGTCTCCTATGGCTTAAAATACTTGGAATAAAAATTTATGGAATAAAATTTGGCCCAATTAAATCAGCATGTGTAGGTTAGCTTTGTTTACTGTTGTATCACTGTTATTTAAATCATTAATTATGAAAATTCATACGTATTTACATGTGATTAATATATTATGTTTGTATGTATTCACAATGCATATGTATATGCATTTACATATACACACGTGCCTAATATTTACACTGAGTTTGCATATGATTTTGGTGCTAATCCTGCAAATAATTTATGCACATACTTAAATATGCACCTGAGCAAATGTTGAGCTCATGTATGCATCATTAAGCACATCTAAGGGCCTAACCTTATCAAACAACCTTTCTGGGTTACAATATTTACCACGAGTCAATATGAACATGATGTGATGACAATGACATTGGAAGTTATTTGTATTTACATAATAGAAGTAACAGAATGGTTCAAGGGCCCTGTAAAAGGAATTCCATGAATGGATGCTGTCATCTTTGTAACCTTGCCCTTATTTTTCCACTAGTGAAGAAAATGTGATGGTCCAAATCACATTCATTACCAAAGCCAGTTAAAAGTGTGGAAGTTACTTCAAATACAAATGAGAACTGGATCTTTGAAGTATCAATTTCGACTCTTTCTGAAAGGGAAAAAACAGTAGTTGGTGGGAGATATTCTAATAAAATCCCAAACACAAAAGAAAAAATAAATCCTCAATGCAGATGCAGCATGTAGCCTCAGGTTGTACAAATTACTCATTTTTGGGGGTGTTTCCAAACAAAATACCTCATTATAGGAAGACAGTAATGCTCAGTCGGCCTAGCAGTGTCAGATCTAATTCCTTATTCATTTCTCCTGATAAAAAGAGTTCAAAATAACTCTTTGCCACTCTATTCTCAGTGCTTCAGCTATTGATTACCTACCTGCAACATGCAATATCTCCCTTTTGCCCTTGTGAATCCTATACTTGTTACATGTGAGTCTACTAAAAATCAGTGAGGCAGAGAAATGCTTCTTATTCCTCTGCCATGAAAGTCCCTTGCACACTGTTCCACAATATCTGTGTACCTTTTGTGTCATCTTTTACATAAGACCCACAAGGAAAACCAGAGCCCGTTCTGTGGTTTCATACTGAATAAGCAATACAAAGTAAAGAGCAATAGATGAACAGCTGCCTGTGCTCCAAGCTGGGGAGAAGCCCGTGCTCACAGCAGTCCAAATTGTCAGCTGTCTGAAATATTTTAGTACCAATTAGGCAATTTCTTTGTACAAAAGCTTTAAAAAGAAAGTAAAAGATTCCAAGAGACAGCAGGAGGAAGTTCCTATGCAACAAGTCACAAAACAAAACAAAATGCATGTTCACTGTGTGTAGTGCAATGGAAAATAAAACTCACTAGCACCTTTAGCTCTGTTTTTATATTATATAGGAAAGGATAATTGTGAAGCATTTTTAGCTAGGTTTATAGAGAGAAAAGGTTTTGCAAACTTGACCCCCAAGGGGGTTTACCAATTAAGAATCAAAAACACAGCCAGTGAAATGCACAGCAGTCTGTGCTGGCAGCAGCACCACACAGCAGTGGTTCAGGCCAGAATTTTTTAAAACATTTCTAGCAAGTTCTAGGAATAGTGACATTTACACAGAAATCTTGAAGATAATGCTGATCTTGCTCTAGCAGGGTCACAGCTTTGCTTAGTTTCAAAGTAAGCATGCAGGTCCTTAGCCCAAATCCTCACCAGGTATTAGCTCCATCCAGGTCATAATTTTACTCTGTTTTCCTTTTACCAAGTGTTTGGATTTTTTTTTTCTTTTTTAATTTATAACTGTAATTTTTATTTGACTGTTTTTCCCCCAGTGTGGAGTCTCTGCTGACTGTGTGAGCTGGCTGCTACAAACCTGGAGTACAGCTAGGAGGAGGACTGATAATGTCATTCCCCAGTTTTTTTATTCTTCCCTATAGTAAAACATCTCAGATGGAACAAGAAAGAATTTGGAAACTGCAAATGGCATGGTGTGGTTCAGATTATGCTCTCCATTCAGTGTGAAAATCTTGCTTCTGTATGGGGTCATGATCAGAAAGAAGCCAATGTTTTTTTATACCAATACCATCCCATGCCATACTATCCCATGCATAAAAGTACAATGTGGAAAGAATACAAGATTATCAAGTATAGCACAGAGAAGTTGGGAAGTACCACAAGTACTTCTGCCTTTGTCTGCCTCGTGTATACAGGACAAAAGAAAGCACAAAGCACTCTCACAAGTACTATCAGGTGACACGCAAACACTAACAATACTGACAAACTGCAATGCCATTATACATGTGCTTAAGAAACATATGTATTGTTATGGTTTGTTTTGAGGAAAACTTTTTTCCACTTTTGTTTGCAGACGGGGGCTGTGCCTGCCCCCCCCCCGGCCCCGGGGTGTCCCGGTTGTGGTGGCTCCCGGCGCGGGGGGGGCTCTGGGCCCGGTCCCTGTCCCGGGCAGCTCGAGCCTGCGGGTACCTGTGCCCGGTTTCCTCCCCCCCACCCGTGGTCGGGGGGTCCCGGTGGGGGCTGGGGGGGATGGACGCCGTGTTTTGGCTGGGTCACGTGGTAGAGGGGAGAAGGTTTTCCCGCGGCTCAGGACCAGAAGTAGGCGGGGGGATGAACCAATGAGAGCACGAGGATTTTTGGGATTAAAAGACGGTGAGAGGCAGAGGCTGCGGCTTTTTGGGGACGCGTGGTGGTGACGACGCCGTCTTCGAACACGTGCCAGGGAGACCGGGACCTGTGTTTTCCTCTAACACTCGGCAGCCTCGGCACGGACTCGGATCTCTCTCTCTCATCGTGGAATTCCGGGTTTGAGCTCTCCCCTCCTATTCCCATCTGAGCCACTGACTTGCGGAATAACTCTCACGATTCTACATTGTAAGAGAGGTATGTTTTATTCAGCTGAGACACATGTGGAATCATTTTTCAAAGCCGTGTGTACCGGNTTTTTCCCCTGCCCCGGGAGGTCCCTGGGGGAGCCCCGGTCCTCACCTAAGCAGGGGATACATAATTTAGACTTTGGGTGCTTACATTGTTTGGATAAGGGTGTTTTGGTTTTTCGATACATAATATATATACATATATATAGTTTGTTTGTTGTTAAAATCCTTTCTATCCTTATACTCAAAGTCTCGAACAATTTGATATTGGATTCACTTTTAATTTGTTTCAACTGTCTCTCCCCCTCAAACGGAGACATGTATTAAGATGACCATGGCTCAACGTGTTGTAGTTAGTGTATGGGTCAATAGTAATAGAGGTGACTTTCATGTTAACTGTGTGGAAAACAGCTTCTGAGACATAGAAACCAATCCCAAAATACCACTGCACACCTTTCATAATTACAAAGGTTAATATTGCTCTCTGTAGTATGCAACCAACTTCTAGTTGTAGACTCAAAGGCATAAATAGGGTGGAACTAAAGCCCATTGTATGTGAAATGCTGCTGTGAGTTCAGCTAGTCTATACTAGACTCCTGTTCACATTGCTGTGAAAGTAACTGTCTGAAATGAAAGTTCTTGAGGAAAAAAAAAATCAACACCTGAAATCAATGCTTTTCAACTCACTGGATGATGCTTAAAATGCATGTTTTAGTTCTGGTCTAAAAGACTTAGGTAGTTGCTTCTGTTGGAGAAAAATAGCCTACAGAGAAAGTGAAATGCCGTAATATTTCAATTTAGACCATTGAGAAGGTTCAAGCTTCAGAGGTTTTTAATTTTGATCTTCAATTAGGACAGAAATGCCATTCAGCTTGCATCTGAATGGCTAAGTTTTGGGTTGATTTCTGAGTCATCCCTACATTCAGTCCAAGCTGCTCTCTGCTCTTGAACATGTCCCACGTGATCTGGCTGTTTAGAGTTTTTATCACAGAAACCTTTCTTGTTCTGAGTTCAGTTTATCATTTCCGACTTTGTGATATGTATCAACAAATATGGTAGAAAATTATTTTTAGCCAATGAATTGTCTTCAATTTTATGATTCTAGTTGTATAAAGCATAAGCAGGGTCATCCTAGAGCACATGGCACAGGACTGTGTGTAGATGGTTCTTGAATATCTCCAGTGCATGAGAATTCACAAACTCTCTGGGTGTCCTGTTCCAGTGTGTGGTCACCTACACAGTAAATAAGTTCTTCGTGTTCAGGTGGAATTTCCTGGATGTCACTTTCTGCCCTTTGCCTCTTGTCCTTTTGCGTGGCACCACTGAGAAGGGCTGTCTCCATCTTCTTGGCAACCTCCCTTCAGATATTTATACACATTGATGAAGTCCCCTTTCAGCTCCCTCAGCCTTTCCCTGGAAGAGAGATGCTCCAGTCCCCTAATCATTTATGTGGCACTCCAGGAGCTCCGGGTCTCTCTTGTCCTGAGGAGGCCAGAACCTGACACAACACTCCAAATGTGGCCTCAGGGCTGAGTAGAGAGGCTGGATCACCTCACCTGACCTGGCAATGCTTTTCCTAATGCACTCCAGGCCACACTTTCTGGCCACAAGGGCACACTGCTGGATCATGGACAGCTTGTTGTCCAGCAGAACCCCCAGGTCCTTCTCCACAGAGCTGCTTTCCAGCAGGTCATGGCCCAGCCTGTAGTGGTGCCTGGGGTTATTATTCCCCAGGTGCAGGACCCTGCACTTGCCTTTATTGAATTTCAGACAGTTCTTCTCTGCCCATCTCTCCAATCTATTGAGGTCCTCTTGAAGGGCTACACAGCACTCTGGGCTATCGGCCTCTCTTCTCAGCTTTGTGTCATCATTGAACTTGCTGAGAAGGCACTCCAACACTTCATTACACATTGCTTTCCTTCCATCCCACCAGCTTACCACTTTATCTGGTTTTTGAAGAGTATTGCAATTTTTAGAAAGAATTTAATGATAGGACAAACTGTGTCAGACAGATGGCTTCGGATTACAGTTATTAGACAAATGCAGCCTAACAATCTGCACTTTAATGATTAATCACTGAAGAGTCCTTATTTTAAGCTTCTCTTACAAATACCATTTCTCTGATGTGCATGTAACCTGGTAGATGACTGACAAATTCAGAGATTCTTACACAATGATTTCTTCTCTTGCTCAGATCTGTGAGTGATCTGTCTATCCAATGTCTTGGAACTGCAGAAATTTTTTTCATACAGCAGTAACAAGGCACCTGAAATAGCTGAATTAGAATAATTCAGGCACTTCCCTAAAGATCTACAAATATTACCCACAACACACACAGACTCATCTCTTCTGTAAGGTATTTCATGAAATGAATAAATTTGTGTGGCAGAGAAGCAGCAGTTTTTTTCATAAGCCAGTGTAAAATTCATGGTGTAAACTCAATAGATAGAATTTCCACTTGCCAAGAACCTGATTTTATCTCCGGTATCTCCTTGACTGAGTTTGGAAATTGCATATTTGCTGGAAAGACTAAGGCCAGTGGAAGACCTTCAGCAGTGGGAGATCACAAACACCCAGCTTGTCTCTTCACTTCCACACAGCCCTGTCACACGAGTGGTAGAGCCCAGGCTGGGACTGCAGACTGCCAGTGCTGCTGTGGGATTGCTGTGATTGCAGCTGCTGCTCTTCCACAGCTGCAGTGTCACACGTTTGTTGTGCTCTCTGCTGATGGCCCTCCAGTTGCCCGTAAGTACATATATATATATATACACACACACACTGATATAAAATAAGCACATACATTCATATGTATGCATAGCAGTAGTGCAGGCCTAAATGCAGAGTCTCGAGAGTTTTTTAAGATGTTCAAATTTCATAGTAAATAGGAGGCATTTATTTGAATTCTGATAATATGTAAATCATTCTGTATATACACTTCGAAATGTGACCAACCTACATGGTTTTAGCAGCTATTATAACACTTTAGTGTAGAAAATGTGCATTTCTCTTCTCCTTTGCCTGCCCCCCATACACCACCTTGGATGTGTGCCTCCCATGGGCGCTCCCCTGTCGGAATGTTTAGCTACTTCTCTTCCAGCCTGGCCTCTTAAGTGGGTAGAAGCAGTGGAAATTAGTGGAGTTCAGGTTAATTAACACTGAGTCACTAGCAATCACACAGACTTTAGAGACTGCTTAAAGATGAACTCCTGCTTCATGAATACCACTTATTGTGTTCTTTGTACTCTTTTGTCCTTTCCTCATAAAATCCATGTTCTTCCTCAGTTTTATTATTTTTCACCAGAACACTGTGAAAAAGTACTAAGATACCAAGAAAGCTGAAAGTTCCTCATGATGCCTGGGAGCACGTGCTTGGCTGTGGTGCCTCTGCAATTCTCAATACCAGGCAGTGAAGGAATAAGCACAGTAACTCTATTCTGACTACATTAAATTAAAAGGAGGAGTCTTGGCCTGTGCTTTGGAAGTCAGGAGCCCCCAAAGGGGCCTATGACCCAAAATCTAACATGGGAAGGCAAAACGGTTTTGTGACCCTTTCTTTTTCATAGATTTTACAGATATGCAAACCAAACATTAGTATTCTTAGGTACAGACTTTTCATGGAGCTCTCTTTGCTCTTTTATGCATATTTACTTTTAAGATACGTATTCCTACTTTTTCAAAATGCATAATTGGTTTCTAAAAAAGGAAAGATAGGAAAGAGAACTCCATTTGTTTATCAAAGGGGCTAGACCAATCTCCCAAAGTCATTCTTGAATAAATAAATACAGAAAACAAGTGCAATTAGGAAGGGAAAATGATGTAATATTTATCTTCTTTCCTGAGAGACTGATCATTGTCAAAATTTTATGCTTTCTTGCACAGCTCTGCAGATGTACATTTGTACAGAAAAACAGTGGTATAACTCCCTTACAGCTACTTTAGTCTGCAATACAAATAATATATGTCATGATGTTCACATGCCTTGCAAAGCCCACAAGCAGGCTAAATTAAATTGTGAGATTCCACTATTTTGATTTTCTTGAATTAGCAGAATGTGATCACATCCCTTGATGTTGCACACCCTTGATTGTGGCCTGCCTTTTTCTGGGAGGTAGAGGAACAACTTTGGCTCTCCCATTTTCTGAACTGAAATATAAACAGTGCTGGAAATGTCCCACAATCTTGCTAGTCCACAAAGCTGTGGCTGTGGCTGGGCTGTCAGGATTTTGGGGTAAGCTCTCATGATTTTTTGCACACACTAAGCTATCAAGACAGCAGCAGAACTCTCTGTCAGTTTAGGAAATATTTCCTATTTCCATTTCCATAGATTACATATAATGAGGTACTGTGGTGAAAAACACTGTAGCTCACAATAATATTACTTATTGCAGACCAAGTGCTTTTTTCCTAAAATAGTCATGTTAAGGTCAAGAGGTAGCAAGTGTCTGCAATATCAAGCATTTAATTTGCTGACAAAGAGCAATGCAGTTTTTCTTTCTAGTGCATTTCTTTTTTCTGAATTCCTACCCATAGTCCCCAAAAAGCTTAACTTGAAATACTTTCTAACTCTTCATTGATTTATTCAAGAAATTAACTGTGTGGTCAATCAAGTAACCCTGAAGTGATTAATTAGAATGTGTTTAGTTCATTGACTCGTTATTGTATGATATACCACCTTCTGAACTAATGAAGGAAACTGGCTCAGTAACTATTTTTGTCAGAGAAAAAAAATAATGGAAAGGAGATTTTGGCTTCAAAGGGCCTTCTTTCTAATCAAGATGTGCACAAAAAGTCAATGTTTGTTTTTTTTTTTTTTTTTTGCAGTACTGCCAAATCTAACTACTTACACATCAAGTTCTTAATTTTAAAACTTCTTGACATTTTAAAATAGTGATTATATTGAGTTAATTTTTAGCATCGAAGCCCTTAGGATACCCCTTGATTTAACTTTAAATTTTGGCAATGAAGATTAAAAGAAAAGCCAATATTCAAATAAAAGCTGAGATCATCATATTAGTATGTCATTCTGAGTAGTGGAATGATTCTTATATCACTGAGGAAGATGTCTTATTGTGGGAAGAGGAATATGATTTCTGGGGAGCCTATGCCTGTTTGATATTACAGTTTGACAAGAAGGCTCAAGCCTGTAATTCAGCTAGCATGAAATGACACCAAGACACAAATGACTGAACACTAAGATAAAGTCAGCTAGTGGGGAAAATTGAGTCTTCACGCAGACAGAAGCTGGAAAGGTAACACAAAGCTGCAGAATTGCAAGGACAGGAAAGGTGCTGAAACAGAGCCTGGAGCCTCCTGAGGAGACTGAAACAGTTGTGTCCTACACAAGCACCCGACTTGCCATTGGCATGGAATTCTGTCTGAGGGAAACCAAACCAAACCAAACTTAAACAAAAAAAAAGCCAACCAACCAAAAAACCCAACCCCCCCCAAACAACAACAAACCCCCCCAAAACCCCAAACAACCAAACCAAACAAAAAACCAACCAACCAAAAAACCCCCCACCATTTGCCTTGCCATATTTTTTTGTTTTCATAATGTCCATGTAAAAATACATGCCTTTTAGCTGTATAAATGCCTGTTTCTCTTTTAATGCCAAAATTGTCTGCTGTGTTTATGGTAACTAAAGCTGGGGAATGCATTGCAGTGTTAACTTTTAAAATACTTTTGACAATTGAACTGATACTTTTGAATAAGGCTGATTGGTTTTCAGTCTTTTGAAATGCACCTTTGCTCTCCTACTCTGAAAATGATTTACAACAAGATAAGGTAAGCTGCCTAAAATGCACTCATTAATTTTTATATTCTGTTATTTACCTTTAAGCACAAATAGTAAAGAAAAAATCTTTGTAAAATTGGCTAAAATCATAGTAAAAATCATGTTTACCTGCCACTTCAGGACACTTGTGTAGCAATCTTGTTCATTGTCCTAATTCTATCAGCAGCATTAAGTGAAGATATTATTGAAAATTTAAAATGCAAACTTAGAGGTAAAGTCAGGTCACATACTGAGGCATATGACATCTCTCCAACAAAACTATCCTCAATATGATGGCTGTGGACTGACACAAAGAATTAAGACAGTTTTGACAATACATCATTGAAGTGATTTGTGATCCTTGAATATTTCCAGCAATCTTTTCTGACCTTACTGAGACTAAGATTTTTCCTTGCTTTTCTCATCACTGTGCATGTCAAGAAATATTTACACTGTGCTGTCCACAGTGACCCAGAGGTTTTTTTCTTTTTCCAGAGTGGCAGCAGCTAGAATGCTGAAGGGTAGAAGACAGTATAAACTGCTATTGTCAGCTGATAGAATCAACAGAAAGGAATGAGTGGTTTGAGGTTTATTCAAAAGTATCCATTTCCTTGCAAAGAAGATGATAAATTTATACAACACCTTAAAGTATGCAATATAGCATGGGTAGTTTTAATTTGTAGATGCTGTTAATTATTCCCATTCCATTAATAACCATGGGAGGTGTTTTTTTTTGGAGGAAATTAGAAATCAATTTGAAAAGTAATTACATCATTAAATTTAGTAATTGTGTGCTATAGCCATCTCAATCTTCTTTAAAATGAATGACAAGATGCTTTTCTCATTCATTACTCTATGTGAATTTAAGAAGTGTGACTCTCCTTTTTAAGCTTCAGACAATGAAGAGCTATAGCAGACATTCCTGAGCCAAATGGGTAGAGGAATTTTGAAAGTGGAAATGTATGTGAGTACTGCAGCCACAGAAAACAAGACCGAGCTATGCAATTGCTGACTTCAGTGAAACATGGACAGAAGGTCCTTCACTTCAAGGACATTCTCCAGCTAAGAAGACATAGCGTCTTCCTGGGGCTTCCATTTTCCACCTGTTCATGTGAGAAAAGAAAAAATGAAAATTACTTTCAAATATTCTAATTTGAATCTTAAGAAGGCAGCATTTTTTAATCCAGTATGTGAGCATGTGGCTTGTTAACCTGACTGCGAAGAGGTTTATAGGCAAAAAGGACAGGAAAACATCAAGGAAAGAACTTATGCCTGCTGAAACTCGTTTAAAAACTTAAGCCAACTTTTTTTTTTTTTTGGTGCAAATTGTGTTTGCAGATATTACATAACTACTTTTTAGTGTTGTTCTTTAATGATTCAGGTGTGCAGTCACATGTGATGTGTCAGACTTCTTACGTGATCTTAGTAACCATATAACATGATCAGGGGGCTTCAGCTGAGAAGTCTTTGAGAGACTTCTTTGAGCATAACTTTTCTGTCCACTGTGGTCACACTCATCAGGCAAAGCTGCCTTCTGTAGCATCAGCAGAATTTTCTGAGCTGTTGCCCAAGCCACTGCAGTGACGGGAAGGCATCACAAGTACAAAGAGGCCATGAGAATGGGAGGATGTTCTGGGTCCTGTAGAGAAGAAAAAGGGGCAGGGAAGTTGTGAGAGATTGTGTCATTTTTATAGACAAGGGCATGATACAGGAAGGCGGATACCACATCATTTTTTGGAATGGTAGAAAACTGTTGGGATGGTATCTGAAAGGATCAGGCTCAAGAAGGGATGTTCTAATAGCACTTTCCTTCATCTGTTCAACACACACAAAAATTACACACTCAGAATGCTGGACTGAAAACAGGTCTTAAAAAATTGGCAGGTGTTTTCAAAAAATGAGGTTAGCTAGCTAAAGGCTTTGCTAATTGCTTCCCTTTCACTTAATCAGCCACAGTTCTCACACATATTCTCTCATTCAGTTTAGAGAGCTTCTGGCTGTTTTCACTTTGGCTCTTGTGTTAGCAGCAAGGAGTCAAACACGCTTATTTGCATATTTTTCCTACTCTTTCATTCTGCACTTCTGTGAGCTCATAATGCATGCTGACTGACTTTTTTCCCCACACTTTCTCTTGTGTGTCTTACACATTGAGTGATAAAAGGGTGGGAGAGAAAGGAAAGTTGTCAGAACATCAGTAAATTGGGATCTATAATAGTGAGGTGGTTAAATATTCAACATAAGTAGTTGCTGTGGCACCAGAAAACCCTGAGAAACAGCAGAAGTGAGTTTTTTCATCATTCCTTGAAATTGCTATGAGAACTGTGCAAAACATCAAAAATATCTGATTTACTTAGAGTGCAGGGAACTTCTAGTTGCCAGATAACACACGGGGCCATATATGCTATATATATAATTCAGGAGTAACTTCATGCACAACACTACACTGCAAGTCACAGAACACGTCCAAATACCCATTCACTGGGTAGTAAAAGGCCAAAGTTTCACATTTCATGCACTTCAAGAAAAGAGGACACATGATTCCTCCTGTGCTCCTGGGAGGAGACATTAATGAAACTACCACAATTTTCTGTAAGAAGCACACCAGGACATCACCTACCTAGGAGGGTCAGTTTGCTACCAAACTGACAAGGAGTTGAATTCTCTGCCATCCTCAAATCTGGTGATTGTTTTTATTGTGTGTGAGTGAACACAACACCAATGTATCAGACTAAGGTAAACCCTGCACCCTGAGACCACAAAATGTAAATCAGAGAATTAAAAAAAACATACTTTCTGGTCTGTATCTACATTTGTCCCCTCTTGAAACTTTGCACCACACATGCACCAGCATAGCAAGTGCAGCCCTACTATGTGGTTGTACTTGATATCTGTTGTCCTTTTAACAAGGGAGGGAGGCCTGAAACTGCAGATTATTTGGTGTAGCTCTAGTAGTTTAGTTAATAAGGAGGTTCAGTCCTGTGTTTATTCAGATGTAGACACAATTTTCTGCACATGTTAAAGAATGCAGTATACTTTTTTTGAATAAAAACCCACGATTTTTTTTCTTTTTCTTTTTTCTTGCCTGCAATGAATTGCAGGTTAATACTAAATGTAAAATTCTAAGACAGTAGCAAAATATTAACATTTTTGAATGAAAATATGACATTTTATGTACCCTTAAGGAAAAATATTGTTTTCTTCCTGGAGCTACCCTGACCAATTTAATTTCCCACATCACTACACATCATGAAGTCAAAATTTCCCACTGCCTTTCAATCTACACATAACACTCAGAGTATCAGGTTTGTTTTTTCTTGTATGTATTATTGCTTTAGACCTCTTTCTGAATGGATATTCACATAGTTGTGATTAATGGTCTCATTTAATTTGGTTTCTGCATTTCATCAGAACAGAATCATGCACACAATTCTGCAGCGGTAGAATAAGAGGAAAACCAAAAAGTAGAGGCTGCACAAAAGCATTGAGGAGGTGCAACATTCCAGTAAACCAACTATAGGAAAAGTTGTGGAGAAAAATAATGGATTCCTATTGTTTATGCCCCCAGAGACAACAAAACCCTATAGCAGGTAAACTTTCGAGTTGAGTTAAAAATTAAAAATTTCAAATCATCACTAACCTAAGGATATTCAAGCCATGCTGCTTACAGCCAAAGAGGGAACCAAACTTATAGGTGTGAAAACATAACACTGACTATAGAAATGTGTTTTTCCCACTTCTAGATGAAAATCAGATCACTTAGTTTGAGATGACAGGTCCCAAGGCTTGAAACTGTGTTCATGTCACCCAAAGGAATGATGAAAAAACTAGCTGAACCTGAAAAGATTTACTTTATATATCCGAGGATGTTAGGATACTTGACCCAAGCTTGCCTCATCACTGTTTCTAAAACAGTGTGGAGTGTGGGTTTCATCCACATTCATGAACTCAGACAGCATCTCTCCTTCTAACACATCACAGAATCCTCAAGGTCGGAAAAGACCTTAGAGATTATCTAGTGCAACCTAAACATCCATAAACATCCATGACTGTGATTGCAAAAAAAGTTTAAATTTTCATAATATTTACATGATTTTTCTGTTGAGCATAATTATTAGAAAATAGAAATTGTAAACTGGCTAAAAAATTGTCCACGTTAGAAATGCGGAATGGATCATCTCATTATAAAGCATCTCTCAAATTGCTACACAATTGAAGCTAATTTCACATTGTTGCTACAATAAACACCTGAGAAAAGTTGGAAATGATGTGCTCAGATTCCTTACATGATGTGCCAGGTTTTCAACCTAATTTGACCCAAGCAGATTTTTCACTAACACTTATGTGTTTGCTCTTTTGAGGAGAAAATTTGGCTTGGCTTTCTATACTAATGTGATCTTTTATTCCTGAGTCATACCTTGCTAAATAATTTTTGTCATTATGACACATTAAATCTCCATTTTAGGAAATATATAGGACATATTTAAAACAGTGACATATTTCCATTTCAAATATAGAAAGAAAAATAGAAAAAGAAATTGGTTTATGGTGCTGGGGGAGAGAGCATGAGAGGAAAAAAAACTTTGAGGTGAGGCATATGAAACTGGGTAGCTGCCTGGTTTCCTGATGTTCTCTGTTAGGTTCTTGTCAAGACTTACTTGAATTTCAAATTGTTTTCTAAGCTGGTGAATAGCAGGTGCTTGCTAACCAGCTCATAATGAGTACAGAGCCCCAACTCCATGGAGGCATTTCTCCCTGCTTTTAGCTGTCTTTCTTACCTGTGGAAAAAAGCACTGGACCTGGAAATTGGAAATTTTAATTGAAAGAACACATATACAAGGCAGCTTTGTAGTCCTCCAAACAAATAAGCTAAAAAAGAAAGCAGGATGTTGTTAATTTTTTATGCTGTGTATACTGTGGTATATTTTGGGACATGTGTATTAGATCTGAAACCAGACTGTTTGTGAAAAATATTAAAATTAAGTATTCACCACTGGTTTTTCTTACCTAAACTGGATCTTACATGCTGTTCATTAGCACATGAAATGCTGGAGGCAGAAAACTGAGTGACAGCACTCCAGGCTCTTTCTTCTGTTCATTGTCTCTTCAAGGTTTAATCACAGAACATAAGAAATTAGTCTTCACTAAATTATTCTATTTTTCTCACCCTTCACCCATTAATCTTAGAATAATGGTTTTAGCATGTTTTGGGACTTTGTGAAATTGTACCATTGCCTGTACTTCCAGCTCTGAAATGTGTGCAACACATGAAATGTACAGTCTCCTGCAAAATTGCCACATACTTCCCCAAAGCGAGACCATTAACAGTGCAACAAAGCCAAGTCACACTTTGTACTATCACTGGCAGAGGGACAGAAAGGTCCAGCACGACATAAAGGTAACATATAAGCTGTAAAACTTTCAAGTGTTCTCAGCTTCACAGCTGAAATCAGTCTTCTGACCCTAGAAGACCTGCCTCTTCTCCACCATAGTTTTCATGGGAAGGAAATCCAGCATGTATATTGAAAGCAATCTTCCCTATCTGGGACATCAGAGGATCCCTTGATCAGCTTAACAGAGCCATGATTGTCTTATCCATTGCTAGCCAGATGGAAGAGAGAAACTGAATAATGCCAACCAAGGTATGGAAAAACCTTTCTTATTTTATGTTCTGCAAATAGAGATGTAATATTTCAACATGTAAAATAAACATATGTAAACTTTTCTTTAGAAAAAAATGTATTTAAATTTAGAATTACTGTAATGCTAGCAAAGGAACCTTTATTTACAAAAAAACTGCAGGCTGACTACCACCTGATTCAATTCAGTGTAATTCCATTGATTCATGAGGCTTTGTTGATTTATTGCAGTAAAGGATCTCATCCAACATTAACAAATTCCACTTTAAATGAATTGTCATAGAGATTACAGGATCTCAAATGTTGGTTTGTTTGTGTTTTGTTTTCAAGTGGTGAACTGATTGCATAATCTATTGAGCAGGGAATTTATGTATGCTCATTATTGAGGAGTTATCTGCAATATTTTGTCAATGCACTTGTGTTGGATAATCCATAGTTATCTGTGGCTAAAAATGACTGAAAAACTACCATGAAAAAGTCAATGAAATTGTTGATGGAAAAGTAGTTCTGTGTTTTGCCCAGCTCTTTAGTAATATATAAAAACCATTCCCTTTGGGCAGGTGAAGAGATAACCTATTTTGATAGCTCTTATCATGAGTTTAAATCCATGGAAAAATTTGATATTGTATTGGAGGCACCAAGAGGACAGAGTGAGAAGAGGTCTTCCTTCGCCAGGTGCAGGAAGGAATGACTTCTCATTGGTTATGTGGCAAAATATGTTTTGTTACCTGTGGAGGAGTTTTCATTTGGCAATTCTGACACTTTGCATCTTGTTTGTGCTCCCTTTACAAGAGAGAGCTTTGGAGCAGAAGTGGGGTAACTAGGCAATCCCTGCTTGGAGAATTGGGTGGTATTTTGACAGTGATTTACAGTTTCACAGTCTGGTGTCTCTGTCTTCTTTGGAGTGAAAAGCAAAACAGTTCCCTGAATCTCAAAACATTTCTTCGTAAGAAAATCTATTTACTTGGGCTTTTGAGCAAAGAGACCATGATGAAACTCGTGTTGGAAAAAAGTGTGATTTTATTTTGCTTTACTTGGTAATATATCTGTCACTCCTTTAAAGTATGGGTTTATTATGCTGTGAAGACTAGTACAGATTGAAATACACCCATTTTCCTTGCTACATATGCATCACCTGTGCAGCTCACTCAGACTCTATTGCTTGTGGGCCAGTTTTGAAGGGGGAGCTGGATGAACAGGGGAAGAATGACCTTGTGAACAATTTTTAGAAGATAATTTCCTATCTACAGGGTACTTGGAAAAAAATACCGAAGGACAGTTGTCTGTCAGCTAGAATGACTGTATCCTTTCTTAAGCTTCTGGATATATCAATTTTGTAAGTATGTCAGCTGTCTGTAACTGTATCATCTAGCTGTCCATCACCAGCAGCTGACTTTTCTCCTTCTAGTTTCATTATCCTTTAAACCACTCTTCATCAGTCAACCATTCTTTCATATTAAAACTCACTAAGGGAAACATTGCTGACATTCCTCTATCTGTTAAAACACAGTTTAAACTATTTCGTGTAGGGGAAATTATTGAGATGGTGTGTTTTGCATCTTGGTGGTGTGGGTTTTTGTAGGGTTTTTTGAGGGTTTTTTTTTTACCTTTTGGGCATGAAATAATGCAGATTCAGTAAATAGATCTAACTGTGTAATGAGAATGATTTCAGTGCTTTAGGTTCATTAGTCTCACAGTGTGAACTTTAATAAAAATGAATTTGACTAGATTAGATACAATTACAGCAATTTGAGTTAAAATTTGTGTACCCATACATGCTTATAAAAAGGGGGATTGTTCCAAAAGTATGTTTGGGTAAATGACAGAGAATAACATGCATGGCTGGTTTACAGCTCAGTGACTATAATTCCTAGTTTACACAAAAGAAACTTTTAATCACTGTGCCCAGTGGTCACTTCACTCTCTGAGTAGACAAAATTATTGATAGTCCACCTTTAAGAGCCATGATCCTTACATAAAGCTTATACTTTATGTGCAGGCATGAAGGTACCATGATCATATCACAGCTGAGTATTCCAATATTTTCCATGTTTGCACATGGTACACAAATCACTGAATTGGTGCCAAAATTGTTGTATAATTGAGTCAATCTGTCTTCTCTACTCATTATGGCTAATGATGATGTAATGGTCTCGACAGCAGTGGACACCTTGGCTTGGGCTGTGTAGCTGTGGCACACTGCATATTTAGCTGAAAGGCAAGAAGGATCTACATGCCACACCACATGAAACCATATTAATTTACCCTGTCAGGTTTGCATAACAGAGATCTCATTCACCCACAGATCTTTGCAGTCACACCTGCTCCTCATTGCCTAAACCATCCATTTCTCCTCCTTTTTTTTTTTCCTCTTTTTTTCCCCCCCCTTCTTTTTCCTACAAGATTTTCTTACTGTAGTGGAAGGAATGCATCAGCCTTGAAATGACATGCAGAGTGTAAGGTTCCACAGCCTGGCCCAGAGCCCCTTATTCTCTGCTACTTTTATATGCATGGTACTGCAGCACTGTGTAGTGCCCACAAAACACCATGGGTGACATTGTGAGATCTAATCTGATTATGAATCCTTATTACCAATAAAACATTGCTGATCTCTTAACTAGTCTTGCTCAGGGAAGTGCTCTAAATTACCATGCAATATGTTCTCAGCTTCATTGTGATCTTGTTTTTTCCATTCTCTCCTCTCCCACTAAGTTACATTAGTGTGAAATTATAAAAGGTATTTCAGTCAAGCTAAGATTTTTAAAGTAGATTTTGGTTATCTACTTTCTGCATCTCTTTCTAGTCACTGATATTGCAATTGCAATAGAAAAGTTTCACAGTACTGTGCAGCCAAATTACCCATATGAAGGTCACTTTGGATGGCAAGAGCTTTTTTGCTTTTTTCCAATATCTCTGTCTATCCCTCTCTCTGCTGTTTGAAGCCACTCTCTTAAAAAATACATTAAACTTCTGCCACCAACTAACTTCAGCACAGAAAAAATGCCTAATTGGTGCCTTCCGTGAAAATGCGATAGTGCTGTTGATTGAGGCAGTAACTGCAAGGAAATGTAGAACGTTCCTCTTCTAGTTCTTTTTTAAAGGTAAGGAGAAGTAAACAACCATAAATAGTGAAAAGATAATTGACTCAGAGGAACCCATCACTTCAAAATGTAAAAATATTGGAAAAAGCTTTTGTTTGAAAAAGTGTGATTTCTTTCAGTTCAAAATGTTGCCAAGCACAGCTGATTGAGTAACTTTCACTGGAACAGAAAGGTGTGTGGGGTACCCCACATACCTCGAGCAGATGACTTGTGCATACTTGACACAAGTATTGCACAAAGACAAACTTTGTTCCATTCACATTTAACTGGATGAAGGTCATGCCTTGAAACTTGAAATTTTGAGAATCACAGAGTGATCAAAAGTGTCTAATTGCAAGCATATAGCATCATGACATTTGAGTCTGAAGGTGGTATGAATGTCTAAGAATCAAAATATTGGTTTGCTTCTTAAGAAGCTTACTTCCTATGATAAAGCCACTTCTTTCACTAGGCAGAACAGATTAGACCAATAAAATTAAAGTACCACATGTTTGAAGTTATAGGTTTGAGACATAAAAGACAAACCAGTATTAGATTTAGACTTTGTGAATGATCTAGAGTATATGATAAAAGTAATTTAGATGATAAACAGTGCAGTTATTCAACACTCCATATCACCAGTAATCACTTTAAAAATCACTCTGCTTCTCTGTACAGTTTTCCAAGTAGCGGTATTTACTTCTTCCAGTAATTCAAATTCCTCTGGGACATACTCTTTAAAGAAGGCAGGGGATAGCATGTTAAAGCTGGCCTGAAGTTCTGGAGGAGGGAGTAGCTGAGGAAAATGAGATCATGTGAGATAGGAATCATGCACACAGACAGCCAGGGGCTAAAACAAGTGTTTGTTAAGTGTGGATAAATATACAGTATGTCTTTATTTTGTATTCAGAGACTTGTCAATATGTAAGGTGAGAAAACCAGAAAATCAACGTGTAAAGATCCATCACTTTCTGCAGAAAATATTTAGCATCCTCTGAATTTCAAACGATTAGCCTCTTAACCTTGTGTTTATTGTTAGAAAAGGATGGAAGCCACCAAAATGTAACTGTTTTAAAGGAAGTGAAACTTTATCCAATTTAGTTTACAGATTGAAGATAAACTGTGATGATTTGCTTTAACTTGCTGTTCCAAAGTGGGTTTCTCAGCTGTGGCAGATCGTGTAGTCTGGTGCTGCCCTGCACATGACACAGGCTGCCCAGTTCTACTATGCCACAGATAAATTTGTCCACTGGGAGCTTCTAATGAGCAAGCTTGGGCACCTTGTTTCCAGTCACTGATACTGGGTTCAGAGCACTGAGCCAACAGAGGAGCAGGGCCAGTGCCTTGCACACAGCATGGGAGAGCAAAGGTAGGAGGTGATTCGACCCTTACCTTGGGATGATGACCTTCCAGGTTTCGGCTCTTCTTTAGTAATGCTGCTCTCTGCTCTTTTTCCTTTTTCATTCTTTTGCCTAAAGCTTCTCTTCTCTCAAAACAGAGGTCGTCATTAGCTTCCAAAAACTGCTTGCCTGCTAATTTATCAGTGTTAGCCAGTGAGCAGGGAAAGCCCAGGTAGACATAACTGGGAGAGGGAAGAACGTGCTTAGTTATAGGCAGAGCAGGCAGCTTGTACAGTCATCCAATGCAGGGCTATGGTCATATGATAACCAAGTGTTACTGCAGATCATACCCATAAATCATTTAATTCCTTCCTTCGTCTTTCATCAGGTGAAAGAAAAGCACTTTCAGAAACTTTGTTTGCACTATGTTCATACAAGTCTTTACCCTGAGGCTATAACCTGTACTAGTATGTAGGCAATGGAGCTCTGAACTGCCAATAGACAGTTGCATGGGTTTGTCTTGGTATATAAATGATTGCACATAAATGCTGAGCCCAGAGTTGAGTGACAACATCCATATGACAGTCTTGAGCTTTTGATTCCTGACATACTATTTGAAAGTGCACACTTTGTTTCTTCTTTTTAACATACAGGTCATTTAACATACAGGTCATTATCTCAATTAGACTTCGATTTGTATTGTTTGTTTGTTTCCCACCTCTTTACGTCTCCTGGCTGTTTTTCTAGCTCAGTGATTTTGCAATTTATTTTCTGGTGAGAAAGCATGGATTCATAAATAGAGGCCAGATTTGAATTAGATAAAGAAATAATATGACACTATGGATATGCTTTTCACTAAGAGAAACCTTGAAGAGGAGAGATTCAGACAAAAACAATAAGCAGAGCACACCCATGCCTCCCTTGGAAGGCCATACAGGAAAGCAGTTTTACAGAATAAGACCGGGAGACTCTCCAGAAAGAATAAAGGGAAAAACAGCCCCAGTCAAACATGACCAAAGCAATAACTTTCTCGTGTCCTCTGGACATTCAGAGATCACTTTAAAATAAATATTACCTGCTCAGTGCACAGAAACTGATGATGGTAGTATGATCTGCTATGCTTGCTGCTGGTTATTGTAATGGTGACTCCACTATGAGGCACCTTTTGAAAAGGTTTACCAGCATAACCATATCCTTTCCCCTCAGTTTGCTCACCTTCAGGCACTTCCTTTTTCCTTTTTCACTCACTTTATTTCAATCTTTCCTAGTTCAGGCATTTAGCAAATGGAGCTGTTCCATATAGCTAATTTGAAGTCACTCTGATCTTCAGATGGATTTGGGTCCAATGTAGCCACCTGGGAAATGTTACTATTTTTCTGCCATGAGAGAACAATTATAAATATGTTTAAGTCTTATTTTGATAATGCATTAGTTAATAATTAATATTTAATTAATGACCTGTGTTTTAGGAAGAAAGGGGTGCTCTGCATGTGTGTGCATGCAACACAACAGAGTACAAATTTGTCAGTGGCCAAAACACAAAGAACTGTTTACTGAGATCTGTTGGATTTTCTGGAGTGGCAAGCTGTGGAACATTTTGGCCTTGTGTATGGTCCAGCTCCAGTAGTCATTCACCCTGCAGGACTGGATGCCATAAAATGCCTGTGCCTTCTATAGTCAGTGTATAGTGAACATAAGACAAACGTTCCTTCACAATAGCTTTTAGTAAAACCACTCTTACTGTCAGTCCTCTGGGGTACCAATGATTCATTTTCTATTTGGTGATGAAGTTAATCTTTGCAATTTTATATTTACCATCTACTCATGACTCTGTAGTTACAGAAACAGTATGATCTCATTATGGGACCCTTCTACTTTTTTTTGAGGGACAGTGCAACACAGCAATTCCAGGTGTGTCTCCATGCACCAATGGCTTGCACCAAGGATGAAATTCACCAACAGCATTTTGGAAAAAGTAGAAGCATCTATCTTATTGCATACAGATGGCATAGCCCTGCACATAAGAAGAAAACCAATTGAAATCTGTACATTTTCTATCTTTTTCAGCTGAAAAAGGGGCAGAATAGAGTGCCAATCCCTACATTTATTTTGTTAGGATGTCCTATCCGGTTTCTCCTAGGGACTGAATGAAGACTGAATGTAGATCTTTTGTTTTGAATGATTGACAGAATGTGTGGTTAGACAAGTCTTTTTAGAGACAGACATAACCTCAGCATAAGGGATCTTGGAAAAAATACTGACTTTGTAGTGGTATATAACTTCCTTTCCCCTGAGTACCATCCTATTACAGTCATTGCTGACAGAATAAAGAACTATCAAAATAACAACGTTCAAAATAAAACTCTGGAAATTCTTATGAAACCTGAAAGTATTGTTTCTCAGAATTCTGGACTGAGGAGAGTGCAATATGTGCGCAGCAAAACATTTGGTGGGAACAAAATAAAAGAAATCAAAGCCCAGTAGTACCATGAAGAAAGCTGTAAGAAACACTTACTGTGTGTCAAATTAACTGTAGTCTAATAACCAGAGTGAACCCATTTCCAAAGGCACATATAAACCCAAATGTTAATTAGGAAAGGTATGGGAGGAGGGAAATGGCAGTGCATGAGGACAGCCAGAAATTATGTTATCACTCACAATGGTGAAGGTGACAGGAAGGGAACAGACAAAACCTTGGAAGCAAGAACAGTGTGACATACTTGATACTTGCTATCCCACTGTCTCTGCTAGGGCAGGTTTTGGCAGTCTCAGGGACAAGAAAGTAGAGAAAAGAAGTAGTGTGCAGGAAGATCTTACTCAAATGGATGAATTTATTACATGCCAACATCTTGCTTGAAAGTAAAGGGAAGAGGTAAAACATTTGGGTTGGGTCCATCTCAGTCAGAGACATATAAAATGCAATGAAACTTTTCTAGAATGAATATTTTATTAATTTAAAGGGGATATGAAACTTGTGGTTATAATTTTCACTGACCCATAACACCTGTGCACCAGTTGCTACAAGTAGAAACAAGCATCTCAGTGTGCATGTTCTTGGATTCATCATTAATTTCACTGAGCCAAAAGCATTTTGTGCAGATGACTAAGGTTATCCAGAGTGCTGCACCACCATTTCCCATGACATCTAGTCTGTCATTTGAACTTAACTGACACCCAAGAGCAGGGCTTTGTTAACCAGATTCTTTGTCAGCCTCTAGAGTATCATGGATTACTGTATCATATCTGCAGTTTGTGTCTATACTAGTATATACATTTGGCATCTCCAAATAATTTTTCTTGGTTCTTTAGATTGTTACTGCATTAATCTATTGTGTTATTTTAATTGTAAAATGATAATTCTACTTATTCCTCAAGGACTATTCAATTACTGATGAGATTTGCATAATATATCTTTATGTTCCCTAATATTTACTAAACCAAATTTATGTTTTGTTAAATATTGAATCTTAAGTGATATCCATGAGAACTTACTTAAAGCTTTTTCTTTTTTGAGTATTTGATTTAGCTGGAATAGAAAATCAGAATACATTTTTGAGACATTTTTGAGTATCTGGTACTACCAGTAGATATATTAGTAAATACTTAATATTCTGTGATTCAATGGAACTCTTAGACATGTAAGTGGGAATTGTATACATTCTGAATTCTTTTGTTCATGCCTTGGAAGAAAATGGGGGAAGAACAGTGGACAATCAGTACTACCCAATGTGCTACTGATACTGAAAATGCATCAAATCTGAAAAAGTCTGCCTTTTGCCTTTTAAAGCCAAATATAAGAAAAATAAATTGCAATGAGAAATGTCTATTGAAAGCCTATGTTCAGCTTCATATCCCACATTTAACTAGCTCATCAGTACTTGTTCTGCTACCCAGGTTCTTTAGTCATCACTCTAATGGCTATCTGATAGCCAATTGTCACAGCCTTTGGATGAAATCCACAAGGTTTTGTTCAAACAGAAGGACAAACCCACATTATCAACGGATTAAAAATCCCAGCTGATATTTGACTCATTAGCTGCAGGGAGTTTTCACTCAATGTTGAGAATTTATGTTTTCAGGGCAGAGTTTAAATTGCAATGCAGCCATCACTGAATAAATACAACCAAGCCCCCAAGCTTCCTTCCACAATAAGATTCAGGAATATGCCAGAAAGAGACAAGCAAAACTTCTGAAATTTTCTGAGTTTGAGGTCCTTGAAGAAATGTTTTAGATACCTGGAGGAATGATAAGGCAGAGGATAACTGTTATCTAGTGACATGGCATATTTTTCACTATTTAATTCTTCATTAGTATAAAAAATAAAGGAGATTAATTTCTATGTAAAACCTAATTCATACTACCAGAAAATAGAGAAAGAAAAAGAGAAGAGACTGATCATTCTCAAATTCAATTTTTGTGTTAGGGTAATTAATGAATGATTTTTTTTCAGGGTAGCATGTTTTTCAAATAACTTGAGAGCTTTTATAGTTTTTGAACAGTTTTCTGTTCTGTCAAATAAAAATAAATAACATGAAATAATTCATATAGAACAAAGTCTATATAACCAAGTAGCAGTAAGAATTTGTATTTCTGAAGTGTACAAAACCATTGTTAAAGAAAAGACAGGAGTGCAGTGTTGCAGGTTTTTACAATAATGTATTTTGAAATAATCACTGCTACAGTCAATGCTTTTTTTCTAATATAAATCAGACTATTTTGGCAATCAGCAGATACAATCACTGAACCTGCTCAAAATAGAGACAATATTTATCTAAATATATGAATACAGTATCAATTCAGCTGTTCTTCTTATGTTTACTATGGAACTAAATTGATCTGAATGTCTGAAATACCCTATTGCCTTGTCTGTTGTGAAATTTTATGGCTTTTAAAATTAAAACTAGGACTTAAGTACTGAGTTCCATTTTGTAGTATTTCACTTTATGCAGTTTCTCAGACTTTCACAAAGCCAAGAATACTGAAGGATTTAGTCCATAGGTTCTTGGCCTGTGCACTTATTAAGTAGAATGCACTCAACAGTAAGAAATGGCATCAGTTCACAAAGGTATTTCTGTCACCGTTTTCAAGTGTGCCATCAAGAGATATCCTACTGTATTACTTCTGCATGAAAATCTGAACTCAGCTACATCCCTGATTGCAGTACAGCTTCAACAGATGCATATGCACATACACAGAAACTGTCCTATATCCTGCCTTAGGATATCATAATCTTGTGCTATGCTGAGTCTGTCTGCTGACATAGGATAGTTTTCTGAAATAGTCAGCAGCAAGACTGCTTGTGGTGCTGGGAAACTAGGCATGTGTTACTTTCAGAGAACTGTGTTAATAATGGAAATCAGTGCACATATTTTATTTATTCATATTTCATGTAATCATTAATTGTATTAGAATAGCATGCAGCTTTTCAATAAACTTGTGGCAGGGGAGGAGATCTTATTTAGTCATCAGAACCTGTTGTATCAGTTATCAGAGGGATATGAGATAATATATTTAAAAACATTCTCAGTGGATCAATTTTGGAGTTAGTTGCACACAGCAGTTACCCTTCCTAACTATTTTCAAATGACTGCATTGTTTAAGGTTGATTTCCATAACTATTGCCTTTCTAAATAGCACTGTTCCAGTGACATGTGTGAACTAAACTCTACGTTACTATCATCTGGAATGGCTTACCATGGATTCACTCATTGCATGGTCTTGAAAGGTTTTCCATGAAAAGAGACTGATTGATTTCTGTATGGAAATCTGACATTTAGAGTATGAGGCAGGTGAGCTGTAAAGAGAATGGGTCAAATAATATCAGTGCTTTAACTACCCTGCTGTCTATTGGAAGCATGATGTTGATTAAGAGTATGAAGCAGTAATGCAGAAAAAAAAAAAGCTAATGCAGAATTTCTTCTAATCCAGTAGGACATCAATTTGCACATGGCTGGTTTGGTAGTGTTAGTCTTCAAAGGCTTACAAATATTCAGAGATGCTGGCCAGTCAGTACATTTCCTTTCTGTTACACGATTAAAAGCATTGAAAACATTGCCTATCAACTTGTCTCCCTCACTTCTGAAAAAAGGGTACATTAGAAGAGTGTGCAATTAAGTGACAAGTTTTGGCACCTTACCTCTAAAATGGCTTAGTCCTTTTCACACTTTTTATTCCATTAGGATGACTTGTATCAGTTGATTACGATCTGAGCTTCTTGACAGGAGAAGAGTGTGCCTGTGTTTATACAACTCCAATGGGTATCAGTCATTATTGACACCATCTGTTTACTTCAGTGATGTAAACTTCCAATCTGATCTTGTTAAAGGTAAATGCTGAAGAAGTGTTCGAGCAGCTCTGCTGGATGAAAGAAATTTTGACCAGATACAAAGATTACTTTTTCTCTTTGCTTCCTTTCTTATACTTTGTGCAAATATGTAAAGTTCCCATGCACTCGAAGGCAAAGTAACTTATTGAGAAAATGAAACAGTAGGGTCTATTAATTTTTGACACAGAGTCTGTGTGTTTGACTTCCTATAATCAAAGGTGTTATACTTGCTGGAATAAAACTATATATTCCATGTATAACTGTCCACATAGCAGACAGTTGCACTTTCTTAATAAGAATTAAGAAATTAAATTTCATGAAGACAAAATGTGGTCAATATATCTATGGTGTGTTCATTATCGTCTAATTGAGTTTATGAGGAAGTACACATGAGTACTTTATTTAAGGGAGGAAAGGGAAAAGAATAAGGGATTAGCCAGTTATGATACATGATAATACCCAAACTGAAGTTGTGTGTTACTAACTATTCTCTGATACATGAGCATTACTTACCTTAACTGCTTTGAATAATTTACCAGCTCTCTATAATTTATAGCTCAAGATTTATGAAACTTCTAAAGTTAGGGAAAAACGGTCTGAAACTGTAAGCACAGTAGACTTTTCCAATGGTTCCTTTGTTACACTATGTTACTTTGTTACACTCTGAAAAAAATTCATATAAGCATGCAGTAATGTGGTTGTTGAGATGAAGTTCTTAATTTCCTCTGCAGTCTTGAATTTATTTTGTTTTTCACATAACGGCAGAAATTTCGTTTGTAAGCTAACAATTGGTTAATGAGTACAGATACTTGTCACATGAAGAGGAACAGAAAAAAAGAGGATTTCTGTCCTGTGAGTATTAATATATATATATCTCTTTAAGGCTATTCAGTGNGGCTATTCAGTGTCCCACCCCCCAGAAGAATGTTCAAGCCATTCTGTTAGCATCTCCTTAATTGAGACCCTTCACTAACAGTTTTGCTGAATTTGGATGGGAAATTTTCAGGGACTCCACTTAAGTAGCAAGAGAAAAAGCAAGGTCCCTCAGCAAGCCCTCTCGTGTGTTAATTCGTCATCGAGAACTATCAGGACCACAATACCATGGACTAACTCTGATCAGTTCACGAAATAACAAGTTTATTAATACCAAAGTGTGACAATTTAAGAGGATTCGTTGTGTCTTTGATAACATTTTAACTACAACAATACACTGAGGCTATGTAGGCTAGTAGACAACCTACTAGCAAGCTACACAAATGGGCACAAAGCAACCTGATAACAAAATCTTTTATTGAAACACACTTAACAGTAAAAGAAACTTAACAGTGATACACCTGCCCTAGA
>WEIV01005414.1:2443-13298 GCA_013390005.1 Calyptomena viridis | reverse complement strand
GAGTTTATAGCCAGACAAAAAGTTAACAGAAGATGAGAAGCAAACAAACAAACAAAAAATCCTTGTAAATATTATAATACTGTATTTTTTTTAAGTAGAATATGAGACAGAAGGAGCACATATGAGAAGAAAAGAAAAAAAACAGAATGGTAAAATGCTAAATTAATGTCTGAGTTCATTCTTGTTGAGGCAGGTATGTTTGAAGTAAGACAGCTTCTCCTTTATGTCCTTGGGTTTTGGACAATGCATTTCATCTTCTTTTTGAGTTCATTGAAAGATTTGTGTGCAAAATGCTACATAGGCAGCCACCTCTAAAATCTAATTATTTTTAATCAAAATCTTAGAAATATTTTATCTCACTGTCTATCATGGAAGGGTATTCGAGCTTCTTGGTAATGAATCCTTGTCTAAAACATATTTGGCAATCTTTGCATAATCATGTCACTGTATGTCATAGACTACACCTTCAAGAATCACCACATGATGTGTGAAATGAAGCAAAAATAGCAGATATCCTTAGAGTGACTTTGGTAAAACAGTGCTAATTTCTCAACCTTCAGAAAGATCAATGTAATCTTAAAGTTTCAAACACATCAACAAAAATATCTTTGGGGGCAAAACAGAGATGTGTAAGTGGCATATTTTCATTTAATAGGAAAGAATTTTGGGCTACCACCACACCTGAAATGTATAGTAGGCTCAGGATGAGAAGAAATGTTTCATTATTGCACAATCACAGGCATTTCCACCCTTACATGACATCTGTAGAGCTGCATTTTGTATCTTAGAGTCTGTTATGACAACACCTGTTCAGAAAGTCTCATTTAAAAAATGATAGTTCCAACAATACTGTCCTGTGCTTGTATGGGAAAGAGAAGACCATCTAGAAGAAAAATTCATTCAATTGATTCATAAAAAAAAAGCAGCAGTATTATGCTTATCCAGGGCAGTGGATAAAAAGTGGACACAGTAAGAAGTGTGTGTATTTAGTATATGATTAATTTAATCTCCATCAAGCCAAACCTTAACAGTATAGTAATCATTCTAGCTTCTTCCATGATTAAATAAAGAGATGTACATATCTCTAAAGAGAGATTTCTTTTGTTCTTAGTTTTAGCTTGAGGTTGTAGAAGACAAATTTTATTTTGTGATGATATTTTTTCTCCATTGTCTATAGAAATGCCTAGGTGGCCAGATTAACCTCAGCACATCACTTCCAGATACCTAAAGTTTGTGTGTGTTGAATCCAATCCAGTAAGAGCTCTCATTTTAGCCTGAAATGGCTAAGATAACAATGGTTGAAAAACAGATGGAAAACCATGTATTTTTTGTTTAAATACAATATTGGAGAGCATAGATGACCTTATTATAATTTATTATTTGTATTTTAGTGCCACCAGGATCCTTAAGCTGCCCAAAAGCTTCACAGTGTAAGCAGAAATGATGGATAGGAAAGGAACTCTAGCACTGAGATTAAGTGACTACCTGAAGGTCACAACAGATGAACATTTTTTTCACCTTAGTACTGTGAGGGTAGGGACAGAGACAGTACAGCAACAGCAGCTGGAGAAGAAAGGGAGTGTTGGATACAACCTTACGTTTCCCTAAGGATTTGAATTTAACCACAGTTTNCCCAGAGGAGGTGCTCTGCGGTTTTACAGACAGGATTGCTACAGGTTGTCTGAGCTTGGGACAGACATTCAAAGGATGAATAGGACACCTACAGGTGGTCTAGGTTTCAAATAATCCTCTAGGAGATGATTATCAGTGGCAGATCTGTGTATCTTAGACTCATCTGTCATAATTTCTTAGTAAGAAAGAAATGAGGGATAAGATCTGCCAAAAATACATATGATGGATCAGCCAAATTGTTTCTAAATGGTACCATAGTCAGAGATCTCCACAGGGGGCCAGCAGCCAGCTGCACTACACTTTAGAGTAAATGCTACTGCTTTGGAAAAGAGTCAGTGGCAAGTGATTTGCATTAAACAATTTTTTTCTTTTGTTGTTGTTATTGTTTTTGTTGCTATTTTTGGCTAACACAGAACTGCATCAGCATGTGAAATTTACAAAGCAAGTACACAGTTGCTGATTTCCAGCACACTTTTTGTCTCCCTGCTTAAAGAATTTACTCATAAAAGGTGGGGAGGAAGGGGAAAGTGGCAGGGTGGAGGTAGTGATAGGAAATCAAAAAACCCTGAACAACCAGAGAGACCATTGAGAGCCAGAAACGGCTTTCATTTTTCAACATTTTCTTTCAAACTCAAGAATAAACAGAAATCTGTGAATTCAGAGCACCTGTGGTTCTCTTGCTTTGGAAAGGAGAACAGAAGAGGGAGAACTAGATCTATGTTGAAAGCCAGTGAACTCATGAATATGAACAGNAATGGCACATCTTCAGAATGAGTTAAATTGCCAAGGGATTGAACTCCAACCTGAGTGACATTTCTGTGCATGAACTGTAAAGAAGCCTAATACAGACCCCACTTAGAAATAAACCATCAAGACTGGTGAGAAGAAAGTTCCTGTGAAGAGCTGGAAGAATGGATTAACAAATCATGTAATGTGGATCTGGATAACTTGAGAGTCATCCTATGGGTGAAGAGGGTNTTCAAAGGATGAATAGGACACCTACAGGTGGTCTAGGTTTCAAATAATCCTCTAGGAGATGATTATCAGTGGCAGATCTGTGTATCTTAGACTCATCTGTCATAATTTCTTAGTAAGAAAGAAATGAGGGATAAGATCTGCCAAAAATACATATGATGGATCAGCCAAATTGTTTCTAAATGGTACCATAGTCAGAGATCTCCACAGGGGGCCAGCAGCCAGCTGCACTACACTTTAGAGTAAATGCTACTGCTTTGGAAAAGAGTCAGTGGCAAGTGATTTGCATTAAACAATTTTTTTCTTTTGTTGTTGTTATTGTTTTTGTTGCTATTTTTGGCTAACACAGAACTGCATCAGCATGTGAAATTTACAAAGCAAGTACACAGTTGCTGATTTCCAGCACACTTTTTGTCTCCCTGCTTAAAGAATTTACTCATAAAAGGTGGGGAGGAAGGGGAAAGTGGCAGGGTGGAGGTAGTGATAGGAAATCAAAAAACCCTGAACAACCAGAGAGACCATTGAGAGCCAGAAACGGCTTTCATTTTTCAACATTTTCTTTCAAACTCAAGAATAAACAGAAATCTGTGAATTCAGAGCACCTGTGGTTCTCTTGCTTTGGAAAGGAGAACAGAAGAGGGAGAACTAGATCTATGTTGAAAGCCAGTGAACTCATGAATATGAACAGGGGGCATGGAAGTAAATGAAGCCCAGGGATTCATGGATCTTGTCATGGTTTAGAGATGCTTTCAGCATATGTCTAGTATGCAGCAGGGTCTGGCAATTTTCCTGGTATTTAGGCTGCTTCTGGGACTGCTGCTCTCCTGCACATGTTTGTCCTGGAGGATTGTTTTCACTGATATGGTGTGATAAAATTCCTATCTAAACACTCGCAGGTGTATGTAGGGATGGCTCTGGCCATAAACCTGGTCACTTGCCCAGAGAAGAACATTGCTAGGGGCAGCAAAATGGCTCTGCCCCTCAGTTTGCCAGCTCTCATCCAAGGGCATGTTGGATGTTCTGGAGAGATACTACACTCATCCTGCAGCCACCACTCTCTATCTGCTGACTGCAAAGGTAAAGAGAAAGATCAGATTCTCAGGGATCTGCCGAGTTCCATTCCTTCCCTCCTGTGACAGAAGCAGCCAGGCCAAACTCAGCCTTTCATCCTCAGAGTGTAAAACACTTGGGTGCTTTCAAGTGTTATCTCTACAAACGTTTTCCACATTCCCAGACACACATGGATTTATGTGTAATGGCAATCACATAAACATCTGGAATGATTGCTATAAGAATAATTATACAGGTAGTTGTCTACATTAAGATGCATCACACTCATAGAGGCATATGTATAGATTAGAAAGACAATCAAATACATCAAAAGCTTCAAAACAGTTAAGGCCGGAAAAGACCACTGGAATAATCCAAGTGTTTGGATGCCTTGCATTAGCCAGTCTTTATTATCTAATGCAAGCTCTGTTAGGCTGCACAACATACTGAAATCGTACAGTATGATGAGAAAAGAAACAAGAACAAACAATGAAATATTTAATATCCTCTAGTGGATGCAGTCTTTAAGCATAGGGCAGTGCATTAACACAGTTCACTGTGCCTCCTAACTCAAGCAGCTAGAACTCAACTATGAGAGACAAAAAGTGAACAGTTTTTACACTTGTTTTGCGGGTGAACTGAAGTTTGGGCACTCGAAGAAATGTGTGGATGGATCAGAGAATTTAGAGGGTGGGCTAGAGGCTGAGAAAACCATCCACAAGAAACAGTTGAAAGAATTGTGCCTACTTAGAGTGCAGAAGAAAAGAATGGATAAGGATATGAAAAACGGTATTAGAATATGTAAAGAACTTTGCTCAGGAAAATTTTGTTTTTGCCTGGAAAGATTATGTATGTTAGGGTAAGATAGCTCCTATCTTCTTGAGATGTCACTTTTTCTTCAATGTCTGTGGAACAAGTTTATTCAACATGCCTGATTTTTTTGTGTGGTGGCAAGGACTCTTTCCAGGTGTGACAGCACTGCCCAAAACATGGGTGTTTCAAGAATCAGCGCCATCACTGCCAGACTACACTTTCTTTTTGGTACCTTTTCCTTGAGTATGTGCCACTTGCCACAGTTAGTATGGTAGTCTGTGAATCTTCAGGGTTGTACACAAAAAGCCCTGTCTGAATACCACTGAATTTACTTTGGACTAATGCATGAAGCATGAACATGTATTTCATTTGTGATCCCTTGCCACATAGACAATGAGAAAGGGTGGGATTCATATCCAAGAATCAACAGACACATTTTAAATACCTTACAGATTCCTAAGATTCCGGCATTATTTTACCAAATTCATGAAAAGCTTAACTTCTTTAGTAAAGTGACAGTGGCCAAGTTTGACATGAAGTAATTTCCTACTTTGTGAAATGTTCTTAGGATCATCCATAGGTTTTATTGTATTACAGAAGAAATGCTGCTGGAAGGATTTGGTTGCCTTTTAGATTTCTTCATTTGGGTTTGTTTTGTTTGTTTTCCCATGAAAGTTCCGAAACCCAGCCTCTCCTCAGTGAAACTTTTTTTGTTACCTCTTTTTTATTGCTGCAGGAGAAACACATTTACAAGCCACTAAAACCATTTAAAGCTCTAGCAATGTACAGGCTTCCTTGACCTGCCTGAAACATCCTGCTTGTGTGCATGAAAAGGACACTTGTACAGTGATTACCAGATCTGTTGTTCAAGCAGACCTTTTCTTCCTGGGTCTGCTAGTCCTGGATGAGAGCGGTTGGTTTGTAACTCCACCTGAGGCAGACTCAGAAGATTATGGCATTCACTGTAGCAGAAGAATCATAAAATTCAAACACCCTAGTTCCTGACTAAAGACTCCTGAATACTCTCCTGACCACCCAGCCACATCTCCAAGGTCTGTACCTCAAAGGCTAGCAGGAGCTCCCTTGCAGTCAGAGCAGATTTGGTAAATGAGATCCAGACTGCAGGTGAGCTAATTCAGTGCCATTAGCTGCAGCCAGGACTTCATCTCCTCATTAGGAAAGAGATAAATTATGCAAAGTGTACTCTCAGTACAGGCAGCAAGAGCCGACAAAGCCATAAAAAAGAGAGAGTTGGAAGGAAAAATAGTTTGTAAAGCAGGGCAGAGTAAATGCAACACTGCAATGGAAGTGGTGGGAGGGAATCCTTATCTTGGGTCAGCACCTGGATGGAAGCAAAAGACTTCACCTTCCTTGGCCCCCATTTCAGACTGCCAGCTGCAGTGACAAGTCACGGTGGACCAAGGGCTCTCCCCTTCTGTACTTGCAATGCTCCAAAGGTCTCTCACTAGTTCATCTTAACATACCTAAGTCTTTAGTAAGAAATTGAGTTATGTAAAACTCCAGAGCCCAAAAAGGAAAATATTTATCTCTCATACCTCAAGCAGACCCTCGACAAGTGAGTCTCTTTCTTGACACAACTTTGCAAAGCCTGATTTTTTTTCTGATGGTTGTTGCCTTGAAGCATGATACCAATGTGAGCTCTTCTCTGGGGTTGTGCTTGTTGTATTTCCAGAAAAAAGTACAGTAGGAAAGAAAGTGACTGTGTGAAATATCCTACAACCATTTGAGCAAGATAAAATATCCCAGGTATGGGCAAGAAGAAATGATTGACTGGCTTAGACACCAGACCTCTCTCAGTTCTGGTCCCTGCAGGACTCTCAACATGGTGACCAACCCTTCTGGCACCCTTCTGTGAGAGGCAAATTCTGCCAGGAACTGGGCTGGACTCACATTAATTTTCTCCTGGCCAGCATAGACTGACCAGATTGCAAAAACTGTGAACTCATGACCTTGATTTGTTTCCTCTCCAACAGCTTCCTGGAATGTTTGGTTTCTCAGTCTCTTTATCTGCCTCCTCCTCCTGTTTGCCCAGGAGCCATCACAGGAGCAGATACAGCCCTGACAATGCACCCTGGGTGTGAAGCTGCCCCACTGTGTGCAGGAGGAGCACCGGATGCCAGCGTGGCCAGAATCCATCAGTCACCCCAACAGCACAGGTAGAAGTGGGCTGGAAGGACAGCATAACAAAGACAGACTACATTTAGCTGGATACTTTGCCTCAATCATTGCATTAGCTTTTCCTGATCCTATAGTTAAAAACAGCTATTTATTCTATCACTACACGTTGGCAAAGATATATTGCACCAAGTCAGCACCTACAATTATTATAGTACAGAAAACCTTTGCTGTAGCACGTTTAGTGCTGCTATTTATCAGACACAGCTATTACATCCTGGCTCCCAACAAGGCTATGCAATTCTGGCACCCAGGAAGACAGCAGGTGCTCTGAATTAAACCAGAGCCCAAAGACTTTCTCTTCACCTTCCTCTGGTTTTCCTTCGTAGTCCAGCAAGGATTGAGGGCTATCAGGAAAGAAAAGGGTCGCAAGAAAGCACTCTGCTTATCTGACAGTATGTCTTAGTGTCATGAAACACCATGTGTATGGGGGAGGAAGTTGCTGTGTTGTGAGTGAGGTGACAGGATCTCTAGAAATTAAAGAAATTAGAGTCCAAGTAGGTTATACAGTTCTATAAGGTGCCAAGACCACAGTGTTTAATTATAGCAGGTACTTCTTTGTGAAACATTTACCCAATACTACCTGATAGCCAAAAATATTTAACATCTTGGTCCACCTGCCTATCCAGCCATTAGAAAGTGTACTGATACCACTGCTGGTCCACTCATATACAAACTCAGAGCTCTGGACATATTTTTCATATCTTTGCTGTATCATTGAATCTTTGTTCTGTTATTATGAGCAAAACTATCTTGCCAATGGTTTGCACTTCAGATTAATTTGAGTTCATGCCTTCCAACCAAATGGTATTTAAGAAGGTGTTTCTTATAGAATCCTCTCCAATTTTCTAACTTCAGGGTTGTTAGCAAACTGAAAATTTGGTTCACAAAGTACACAGATTTATTGTAATGATTAAAAAAGAAAGAAGAGCAAGCTAGGGAATAGCTGACTGATCAGCAAAAAGGGAATTGTTTGGATACCTTCCTGAAAGCCTGCTATTCCAGAGTTCTCTCTCTCTCCCACTGTCATTAATTTTCAAAAGAAATTCAGACCTGAGTCTAAGAGACTTCCCTAATGATTTCTTTCTGGGGGGGAAAAAAAAGGATCTTTTTTGAAAATATGATTTTTCGGTAGAAAAACATTGTCTAATTTGCTTTGATTGGTCCTTTCCAACATCTTTCCAGCCCAGAAGTTACAAGGAATAATCTGTGTGTGCTCTTGAAAAAGCTGCAGAGAACACCATTGCTGGCTAGCACTCATGTTCAAAGTGCCAAAAGGCATTTGGTGTCTGTCAAGTCTAAAAGTTTGTAGGGGCAGAACCAAAGCTGCAGAACTTCTATAAGATGGCCTAAAAGCAGAGAAGAATATACAGGAATATCTGAATGGGGATCAATACTCAGCCAGGTGCTCAAGACCAAGTAATAGTGCAGACTACTTTGGATCACCATTGCCAAGGATATTTTCCTTAAGAACATTTTTGGATACTCTGAGATACACAGATTTAGCTTTATTCTCACTAGCTTCCAGCCAAAGGTATCATTTTGAATCTGCTTCTGAAAGCTTCAAGCTCCTAGGCCTCCCGTTGAAAGGAGACACGTCGTCATCACATTATGGAGCTACTACTGACCACAGCTGTCTGATTATTTTGACTTTGCAACATGCTAGAGGTGACTCATGGGAATTTGGATTTATCTATCCAGGTTTGACACTCTGAGACAACAAAGTTGTTTTGTTAGAAGGAATAAGCAGAGCTGATTGTGTGACAGGAGAACAGAGAGAAAAGAAAATTAAAATATTCTCAATAATAATAATAATAATATTAATAACTAATGTAAAAGGAACATTTTGCTTCTGGCCATCACTGCTGACGTACAAGAATCCCACATTGAGTGGATCTATTGACCTGATATTCTTGCTTACTGTGCAAGTGGTACAAACGTTAGGAGGACTATATTTAAGAGACAGCAACCCTTTAGAGGCATCTACTGATGAAGCTGCAGACACCACGAAAGATTCATGCTACTAACTAGGGGAGGGACTCAGACAGTGGAAATAATTTGCTTAAAAGCATGTTGATTTGGACATCACTAATCTCAGCATTGATCTCTGCCGGCATTAACTTTGCTGTTAATGCAAATAACTGAACATAAGGATGCCATTAATTGTATTGATATAATGGAAGGCATTGCCCTTGACTTCAAGGCCCCCCTCTTTGATTTAGTGCTTGCCAACAACTCAACATTTTTGTCTTCTCTGCCCCTTTCTGCTTGTCCAAAATGATGTTTCATTCCTTTTTATGTCTGCGTTATGTTCAGAACATCCTGTCTCCACGTTCTGCTCCTTCAAACACTCCTTTCTTCCTGAAGGTCCTGCATTCACCTTCCATCCTTTCCTCAAGTGCAATGTCACAACTATAATGGGAAGAAAGCAAGAGTATATATCCAGAATACAACAGCAGCAACACACATGAAGAATTTAGGTTGTACTACCAGCATGGCTCTGTGATTCCCTAGACCAAGAGGATTGTGAATTTCAGGAGTAAAGGCTTAATGAAAAAAAGCAACAAATGTGACTTATCCACAGGGCTTTACTGAGGGTGTTACTTCAAAACACTGCTTTTTCTGGCTGCCCATTTTACAAACTGAGTACTGATAAAAAGTGAAGGCTCAGGAAGAGTTTTAAAAAAAAAAGCATTAAAGAATTGAAAACCTTATTTCAGAAATGGATTTAGAGTTGCTTCTACAAAGGAAGGTTACAAAAAGCTTGTTGCCCTTTATTATTCTCTATTAGAAGAAAAATATCTAATGGCAGAGGGCATTAGACAAAATAAGTCTAAAATTACAGTATGGTTTATTTTGACTGAGTCAACTTCCTGAGTCTTAAAATCTTTAATTTTTCTAAAAAGCATGTTTAAGATATGATGAGGAGAAAAAAAAATCGTGCATTAAGGTGAAAGCTCTTGTTTTCCCAACAGAAGTGTTAGTTTAGTCCTGAAGCTTAAGAAATACATATGAGAATCACTTTCTCTGACCCAAAGATTTAGCAATGCCAAAAGGGAAGACATAGGAAGAGAAATACCACTGCAGATCTATCACGGGCAACCACAATATTCATTGAATAATAGAACAAGCATCAATTAACTTTGCATTTTTCTCAGCCATTATTAATTGTTTGATTTCCCGAGGGCACTATCGTGGTAGAAACTGGTATTGAGTGGATCTGAAGAAGTAAGAGTATGGGGAAGATGTCATATGTGTAAGTGGCTTCCTGGATCAGGAGGCCTTCGGGCTGTCTATTTCAACCAATCACCACAGCTTCGTTTAAAACAGGGTTGCTGACTGTTTGAAATGCTGTCAACTTTGAGATAATCAGAGGCATAGCCTCTGGAAACTAGCACATTGTGGGACTGTAAAAGGAAGCCCCTGCAGGGGAAAGTAGGAATAGTGTATGTAGCGGTATTAAATTGGCATCTATTTGTCAAAAACATCCTTTGCCACCTCTTTTCTCCAGCAAAAATATTCCACTGCAAAAAAAAAGGAAAAAAAAAAAAGAGAAAACAAAAAATACCAAAACCATACTTATCTTCCAGTTCCTCAATTAACATCTGAATTGTAATCAACAACTTTGCAGTTCAGGAATCTTTGAGGAGAAGAGAAATCAAATGTTGTTTTTCAAGCTGAACATGAAAAGACAGTGATGATAGTGGGATTATTTTGGAAATACATGGCCAATAGGAACCTTGGAGGGACTTGATCCATTCCAAATCCAAATCCCTTTTGGTCCCTTAATCCATAAACCTTACTAGAGAAGTTATTGCTAAATAGTTGCATTTAGGATTTGTAGCTGGATTTTCATGTAGAGTTGTCTATTATCACACATCTGTAAATGCATCTTCAATAATTGCTTTGCACTTGATAAGGGTTTTTCTCTGCATATCAGTGGTAAAAATGTTAATTTGAATAGCACTTCTGTAAAAGGGATGTATTTATTAGCTCTAGCTTGAAGACTTGAAATCTAAGGGACAGAGGGTTAAATGAGCCTAGTTTAAAAAAAAATCTAAATTATTTGCATCAAAAGAACACAGAGAGATGCAGACATGAACCAAACCTTATAATCAGCACCATAAAGAAAACAAAGAAAAGAAAATTGCTGTTTCAAGTGGCTTTCACCCTAATTATAAGACAATAA
>WEIV01005412.1:0-22773 GCA_013390005.1 Calyptomena viridis | reverse complement strand
GATCAAACCTGGTCTCTAGAGAGAGAAGTACTTACAAGCTTTTTAATTTTTGCTCACCTCTTTTGTCTGACAGATAAAAAAACTGCAGTTTAGCAACATGTTCACTTTTGTCATTAAATATAAATGCATCTATTGCAGAGTGCTGATGCAGAGGTTGCAATTCATTTGCAATTACATTCTGACTTTTTCCTACTAGGAAAGGGATGAATGTCAAAATTCATGACTTTTGTGTTTGCACACAAAGGTACCCATTTTTATTCATTAATATGTGATAGCTACTGCACACTGTTTGTTTTTCAGTTTGTCTTAACCTTAAGTAAACCTTACCAAATGAAGGAGAATTATAAGTATTCGCCATGTCTCCTATCTAAGGTCTCTTTTTATGGCAGAACACACAACTTTCAGAACATTCTTCAGGGGAAAAATTATTCACTTGAGGATTTGAAGTTAGTTTTGTTTGCTTTCTGTTGTATATTTTTATTATTTTCAAATTGCAAATATAATTTCAGAATTACTAAGTTCTGAATAAATGGATATATAATTTTTTTAAAACTAGAATGTGATCGTTATTGGTTTCCTCTATCCTATGTAATATTTTTAAGTTCTACATCCTGCCAAGATTGAGTTCCAAAAAAATCACCAAAGAGAATATTCACTGAGAAACAGAGCAACTTAGTCTAGAATTGTCAGTTGCCTGATAGATCAACAACTTATATATGGTATGAGAAGCAAAGGCCTGCTTATAATAGAATAAATTACTTCAGGCTCCATGTTATCAGGGACATCTAATATTTAGTGCTTGCTAAATATTAGATAATCCTGCTAAATGTTGGGTGGTCAGTAGGTAGTTTATCTAGAACTTAACTAGAAATTTCATCTGAGATCTGATTTTTTAATTTTTTTTTACCAATTATATGTTCAATACATTCTGGAAATGCAGCTGCTTTTCACAAAAACATCTTTAAATAATCACAGTTCACCAATGAAAACTCCCTTTGTCAGAAGAGCACGATAATGTAACAATTTGAATTAACACTTTCTTCCTCTTCCCCTGAAGTAGATCTTTTGTTGTTGATCCCTGCGACATGAATTATACTTTTCAATTAGCTCATAAGAGTTAAAAACAAATCTAAAAAAAAGAACACCACCAGAGGAAATTTCCTCTACAGACAATTTCCTATCCTATGTAACTGGGATTATCTGATTAGTAAACCTGTATGGTGACTGAGTAAAGAGCATACAGATCTACGCTTAGTGTCTTTTCATTTATCTATTCTTTGGGGAATCCCAAGGAGAAAGTATGATGACCATCACAGATTAATTGTACTGTTCATCCAGATTCCTTCAGTTAGCCATGGTCTTCAGACATAAATTTACAGGTTTTGTCTTGTGATCATATGGGGATACTGAGGTATCAGGGTAAACTGAGGAAGAAGATATTTTACAGATCCAAAGGCTACATCCAAGTTTGCTTTTTTATGCAGTAAGTTCTCATTTTAAATAAGGAGGGACATACATGCTGGGACCGCTAGCAAGTCTTTCTAAAAATGCTAATTTGTAAGGTCCACAAGGTGCTTCATGGTTGTCAGCACTATAATCTTCTCTGTTTAACTTGTCATGTTTATGTACTGTTCGAGTTTTCTCAGTGTTGAGGAGTTTATTTCCATTATTTCCATTACGTTAGACATGTCTTAGCTGAAACCAATTTATGTTCCTCTGAGAGACAGAGCACTGTCACAGGGGAAAAAAATTACCTAGTCACAGTTTTTTCTTCATTTTCCTTGTAATATATTCATTTAATACTTACCGTTTCACAACTATCTTGTCAGGCTCCTTTATCAGCATCATTTTTTAGTGTTCTGTTCATTAACTTTTTGGGTACTGCACAGGACTACATGTGACCAGCACAAAATCTAAACATCATAAAATTCACGTCAATACTGTTCCTCTTTCATTAGACTTTAAGACACAACCGTTCTTTATGTTAATTGCTCATCTCCAACCCTTCAGGAATTCACTAAAATGTGACGTTTCTCGATGGTTTCTTGCAAGCCAGGTCATCTTGATCAATTTATCATGCTTTATACTCTTTGGTGTTCTGTACTGCAACAGCATCGTGCCAATCAATCATTATTACTCTCTTATTTTTTTCTTTCAGGCTGCTATGGTCTTGTGCTAAACCTTCTGAACTTCACGTCATTTTAGCCATTATAATTTAGATCACTGCAAAGCTTTTACTAATTCAGTTTTGTTGTTCTTGATAAGTAAATACTGAGAGTTACTGGCAATGTGAAAGCAAAGACATTTATCTCTACTACGTACATGTCAGTGTGGACAGTATCGAATCAGCAGCTCAAAGTGACTTACCTGAAGATTCAACCAGAGAACTGCAAGTTTAGAACTTTATGGTGTTCTCTTCACAGATTCGTTACTCCTTGTACATGGGCATTCCACTAATGTTCCTTGCCAAATATTCTGCTTTCTAAAACTAAATATTATACTTTCACAGTTAAGACTTGACCATGTAAACCTGGGCTTTTGTGATAAGTTTGGTTTCTCCAGTTATTCTTCTCTTTCACAGTCTCTGACTGTTTGTCAACCTTTCTGTTCTACCTGAATCCCTATAAACAGTAATAAACTTGTCTGTCAAGGAGCTTATCTGTGAAAAAGCAGGAAATTGGAAATAAATTATTACTTTGAATAACATCTGAATCCAAATCATCAAATAAGCATGCTATTGCTTATTCCAGCTTTCACCACTGGGGCCAAGTGGCATGATTACCTTTTTATTAGGTTACCATCGAGTGTTTGTCATTCTGCCATGTGGTATGAAAATGAGCCAATTATGGTTAACACACCTGATCTCCTGACAATTTCTGTTGTCACAGAAGAGATTTCAAAGGCAAATCAATAAAACTCTGAACCATGCAGACAGCTTGATGCATATTAAACACAAAATTCTGAAGTTATTACAGTGTAATTTAATAATGACAGAAAGGCATAGAGGGGAAGCCAGGAAGGTCTCTGTGTCTCTGTAACTTAACTTATTTGTTGCTTTATGCTGCAGTTTTGTCCAGTGCTCCCAAATTTCAGAGAAATCAGGAATGAGACTCTGAGCTCACTAGCAACATCCAGAACCATCTGAGATGCACTGGGGTATCAAGAAATCTTCATTGGATGGCAGAGTAAGGATGACTACTGAAGCTCTGAAGCTTTCCAAATATTCTGTGTCATATCTGCTAATCTAGCACAGATTTCTTAGTAACATAAGGTGTGGCATCCTTGGTACTAGACCTGTGGTCTTGCCTCTGTGCTAAGTTCCTAATTCACAGACTATGGCATGAAAATTTAGTTGCCTGAATACCAGTACTAAATGTATTTCTATGTGTCCATTATCACTGATGGGGGCTTCAGTTAACTGCATACATGTAGACATCCTATTCTAATTGAGATGTCTTTGAATATTCCACCTGACTTCCCATCTACAAGTCCTTTGTCACAGCTGACAATGCCAGGAGGATACACATCCTGAGTGGATGAGACTGGGCAACATGGTCTAGTGGAAGGTGTCCCTGCCCATGCGAGGAAGGTTGGAATGAAATTATCTTTAAGGTCCCTTCCAACCCAAACCATTCTATGATTCTATGATGTTCCAAGCCAAAGGACACTAGATGGTCCAGATAACAACTGACCTGATAGCTGGTAGACTATTCAGTACAAGCATCAGAGTGCAAAGGGTTTTTCAGGTCACTATCATGTTTCCATATCTCTTTGATTAGCTGAAATCTTTCTGCATTCTGTTCTCCACTGTTCTACCTCATTTGCATGGTTAACCACTGCTTCCAATGTGCTGTTTTTGTGTCTCTTGTTAGACTGTTACATTGCAAGGTCTCCCATTCAGAAATAGTCAAGGACACCAAGGGCGTTTCCCTACATTTAACTATTTTTATTCTTTCATTTGAGTTTTTTTTGGTCACTGTTTCAGTGGTGGGATTAGCTGGTTTTCAAATGATCAGGACACAAAGAAGGAAATCCTGAGAACAAGAAGACTGTGAGAGTTTGAACAGTCATCTGAAGAAAGGGGTAGCTGAGAGAAAACATGGATGCAGTGAAGGAATTTAGAAGGACTGGCAGCGTAGTTTAGCATAGTTGTCAACACTAAATATCTGGTGACTCCTTTTCATCTATGAAGCTTACATACAAGCAAAGGAATGATTTATTATAGATTTTTTCCCCCACACTTGCTGAAGACATTTTGTGGATGTACTTTCATGGAAATGACTTTAGGACACTGTATTTAAACAACTTATGCTCCATCTACATTTTAAAAGCAAATATTGGGAACATGCCTTGATATTCATCAAAGTGACATAACATAATATAAACTGAGATTTCTCTATTGTGCTTAGAAAGTGTTAAAGCTTAAATGGGAGCAGAATCTAAACATATGAAAGTGCAGAAACACTGTCATGGTTAGGCAGAGTTTCTGACTGTCAGAGAGCTCTGAAAATATAATACAGTACTCCTGAAAAGTTTTTGAAGCTTAAATTAGCTTTCAGTAAAGGCAGGCTGAGTTGTCAGACATATTCTTAGCAAGCATACAAAGTCTTCATGGGTATGGCAGGATTTGCAGGTCCTTCTAAAAGCAACAGTCACAAGCTATCAGGGTTCTGAAGTCTCAATTTATATTCTAAATTGTGTTGCTGGTTCGGTGTGTCTGGCATATACCAGGCTTTTTACCTTGCTGTGTCTGCTCTGCTCAAGGGGAGTTGCTTGCAACAATATGTTTGCCCAGCACAGAGCATTGCTTTCATTACTAGGTTTCACAGTATCAGAGCACTGCAGTTGAGAGTGTAATTACTAGTCTGGACACGTGAACTAGTGACACTCATTTTAGCAGCAGTCATTGGACAACATACATGAGCAAAAATGGAGATTCTTCAGGGAAAATTGCCTTCTGCCAAACTAAGGGTTCTTTTTTTTGTCTGTACAGAAAAACACCCTTGACCTTTTCAAAGTGTTGGTAAAGTCTACAACCTGTAAGCAAAATTCTGAGATCTCTTGCTTATCATGCATTAGAACCTATGCATGCAGACTTTTGCTAATTGGGTTAATATTTAAATTTTTGTTATTTTTTCAACCTCTAGTATATATAAGCATCAAAAACTGTTGCTCACGCTGTTGTGTTTGCCTCTGCACTATTTTAGCTATGATCCAGAAATTGTCTGCTTCACATCAAGATTAATCAGAAGGGGATGGTATTTGTTGGTTTTTTTCCTAGCTTCATAAATTATTTCAAATCTCTGACTGATAAGCAATTCACAGAGCTGTAGCAGCCAAGCAAAATAAATACCTGTATGTCCATTAGAATGTAAATTAACTCATTACTATGCCAGCTTGTGACCTTTTTTGATGGCTGTATTCTTGCTCACAAAGACTCTTTGCTATTCATGAATGTGAAATTTAATGGTAGCTTGAGATTCTCTGATGTATTTTAGAGTATATTCTCATAAACTCTCAGATGATCGGTGAGGGTCCCAGCTTGAACAAGTACTTCTATCATTCATGACTTTGAATAGCTATCCTTTTTCTAATTATTTGTGAAGATCTGAATATTGTTGAAAATTTGTTGCTTAAGCAAACCAAGCTATATCAGTGAAACTTCATGAACTACACAAAAAGTGTTCCTTTGTATAAAAAGCTGAATATTGACTCAGTACCTGATCTCACAGTCATTTAAGGTTTTGTATCAGTTCTGTAGACTTAGAATAGTAGAATCATAAAAAGGTTTAGGTTGGAAAATACCTTAAGACCATTGAGTCCAACCATTAACCTAGAAATGCAAAGTCCGCCACTAAACCATGTGCTTAAGTACCACATCTACACATCTTTTAAATTACCTCCAGGGATGGTGACTCAAACAATTCCTTGGGCAGCCTATTCCGGTGCTTGACAATCCTTTAGGTGAAGAAATTTTTCCCAATATCCAATCTAACCCTCCTCTGTGCCACTTGAGGCCATTTCCTCCTGTCCTATCTCTTTTTACTTGAGAGAAGAGACCAGCCCCTACCTTACCATAACCTCATAATTGAAGGGTGTAGAGCAATAATGTCACCTCTGAGCCTCCTTTTCTCCAGGCTGAACAACCTCAGCTCCCTCAGCTGCTCGTCATAAGACTTGGGCTCCAGACCCTTCACCAGCTCTGTTAGCTTTCTCTGGACATGCTTCAACACCTCAATGTCTTTCTTGTAGTGAGGGGCGCAAAAGTGAACACAGAATTCAAGATGTGGCCTTGTCAGTGCTGAGCACAGGGCAACGATCCAGCCAGCCATACTATTTCTGGTACAGGGCAGGATGCCACTGGCCTTTCTGACCACCTGGGCACATGCTGACTCATGTTCCACTGCCTATCAACCAGTACCCTCTGGGCCTTTTCCACTGGGTCACTTTCTAGCCACTCTGCTCCAAGCCTGCAGCACTGCATGGGGTTGTTGCAAGCCAAGTGCAAACCCAGCACTTGGGCTTGTGGAACCTCACACAATTGGCCTTGACCAATTGATCCAGCCTGCCCATATTCCTCTGCAGCAGATCAACACTTGATGCCTTCTGCAAACTCCCAGGCAATGGACTTGATCACATTGTCCAGATTGTCAGTAAAGACATTAAACAGGACTGGCCCCAATACTGAGCCCTAGGGACCTCACTAGACAGTGGCTGCCAGCTGGGTGCAACTCCATTCCCAACCACCTTCTGGGGTCAGCCATCCAGCCAGTTTTTTACCCAAGTCATAAACTCTCTCCAATCAAAGCAGGCAGACTGGCCTTCTTCCCTCTGGCTTATCTTTCTGCACATGGGGAAGAACTGTTCTTGAGGAATGTCCAGCCTTCCTAGGCTCCTTTACCCTTCAGGACTACCTTCCAAGGGAATCTCTCACCCAATCTCTTGAACAGGCCAAAGTCTGCCCTCTAGAAATCCAAGGTGGCAGTTCTGCTGACATCCATCCTTCTCCAATAATTGTCATTTCATGATTGATGGGCCCAAGACAACCTCCAACCATCATATCACCCACCAGTCCTTCTCTCTTCAGAGAGAGCAGGTCCAGCAGAGTGCCTTCCCTAGTTAACTCACCAGATGTGGCAGGAATTTATCTTCCACACACTCCAGCAACCACCTAGACTGTTTCCTCTCTTCAATGTTGTATTTCTAGCAGACATGTGGTAAGTCGAAGTCTTCCATGAGAACAAGGGCTAGAAATTGTGAAATTTCTCCCAGATGCTTATAAAATATTTCATCTGCCTCTTAATCCTGGTTAGGTGGTCTACAAGAGACTCCCACTATAATATCTGCCTTGTTGGCCTTCCTCCAAATTCTTACCCTCAGCCCTGTCATCACCATCATTAAGCTCCAGACAATCAAGACAACCACTAAAGTACAGGCCTACGTCACTACTTCTCCTTCCTTGTTTATCTCCTCTGAAGAGTTTATAGTCATCCATTCCAGCACTGCAGTCTTGTGAGTCATCCCACCACGTTTCTGTGATGGCAGCTCTATAATAGATTTCCTGCTGTGCTGTGGCTTCCAACTCTGCTGTTTGTTGCCCGTGCTGTGTGCAGTGGTGTAGACACACTTCAGTGGAGCCATTGTTCCTGCCACCTTTTTGGGGGAAGAAGCAATAATTTCTCTGTGATCATTGTCAGCTGCTTGCATGGTTTTTAGCACATCAATAGCCTTCATGTCTTTGCTGCTGCATGGATCTCCATCCCCTACCTCCACTGAGACAGGACCTAAAGGGCCTTGCTAGCACACCATCCCTCAAGCATTGACGTGCGGCTTATCTCTAGCAAGCCCATTTTTATCCCTTACCCACAGCAAATCCAGTTTAAATTTCTAAATCTCTTTCAATGAGTCCTGCTGACTCCTCTGCATAGATTTCCTGATATTCCTAAGTTTACTCACCTCCTCCCAGACCTTTGTCACTAAGCAGAGATGTTCCTCTCCCTGGGAGGTGCACCTACTTTTCAAGAAGTCTGAAACTCTGAAAAGAAGAAATAAAGACTTGGACTTATGATTCCCCCAAGTCACCTGAGGTAGAGATAAACCGCAGCAGGTGATAACCCAGTGGGTTCTAAAGATCTAGCTGACCTTCCTATGAATTTTGCCTGCTTTTTGCCTTGCAGAGTGATTATCTGTGGCCAGGAATGTATTCATTCTTTGGGATCGCTTTTCACGGGTGTAGTAGGCCAAAGAGAGTGAAATGCTGATTTAAACTGAAGCACTACTTCTGTTGCAGTACCTTCACATGGGTTGAGATCAGGAGCAATGGAATAATAGAGCATAAAGCAAAATGCCACCACAAACAAATACTGAGGATCAGTTTGTAACATTGTGAGCCTTTTTTCAGGAAAGCCTGGTTTTTGTAACATCTGAGCATCTGTATATAGCCATAAAGAAGAGAGCATATTTCATGGTTTTATTAATCTGAACCTGCATTTGATGTAACAACTGATGACTGTAATGACCCTTCATCTCAGTGCAGCACTAGTTACTTGCCATGCCACTAGTGTGTATCCTACTGCAAGGGAAAAGGCACTGGGTCTAACCATATGGAATGTTATGGGCCTGATCAAAGATGATGGGTCGTTCATCTCACTCCGATGTGGGATGTGTTGATTTTTGACCCATTGCATCAGATGCCATCCCAGCTAAAGACCAAATGGATCCTCCACAGCATGGCACCGTCACTCTGAAGGACAGCTGACAGCAGGACTAGCTAACTATGCTTGAAGAGCTAGAGCTCCCAGTCTTCTTACACCTACTCTTTATTTCAAGGTAAATCAACTTTTTGTTGTTGCTAGAGTAAATGTTCCATACTTAGAGTTGTTTGAAAAAGATGGACCTTTGAAAAAATATTATGTGATAATGATTGATTTTATTACAAATGGAATTACTGATTAACATTCCCCGTACATCATCTGATATTTTAAATATGACATGATCAATTGAAATCTCTTATCGCCTGTTTGTTTTTTGGTTTTTTGTTATTTTAATTCATTGTTTCCCTTTAGATTTTGTTTACTACAGTATATACATTAATTGAATTTACTTGTTCTCACTGATCATGGTTTTTTTTTCTTAAAAGGGATAAATATTTGAAGAATAATTGAATTAGTGTTATATATTGTTCTATGTACACATTAAAAACCCCATTACCTCTCTCAGTATTTCTGGAATTTTAGCTTTAGGATATTTTGAATCTCAATGAGGTAACCCAATCAGCTTTAGTTTTGTGCACCTGCCACGTGTAACATGAATGGTAAGGAACCGTTCCCTGCATCCTGCTGATGATGTACACCTGAGCCTGAGCTCTAGGAGAAAGTCTCCACTGTTACATCCATTTGAAGTTAATGAGTATTTGACACCTATGGAACTGAGGCCCCAGTGTAGACAACTGATAGACATCTCAGGGATTCCAGTAAGAGAAAGAAAAAAGCATAGGAAAAAAAAATGTACTGCTACAGTAAATTTGTACAGTAACTTTTCTAGAAAGGAAAACTTTTGCTGAAGTCAGGTGTTGTCTCATGGATGTTGTTAAGATGTCCCTGGAGTCAGTTAATGCTCTGGGAGTGCTCATCAGCCATCTGTTCAGTGACTTCCAAGCATTCAGGAAGGAGAAGGGTTTGTGCAGTGCTTAGGACAGCTTTGCTCAGGAAGCCATATGCAACAAGGATATTAAAGCACAAAATAAAATCTCCAAGAAGCCCAGTGAAAACTAATGGGCTTCCACCCATTAAAAATGAAAGTGCAACAAGTGATATGGAGGGATGTTAACTTGCCCCCAGCATTGCTTTAGATTAAAAGGTTTTATATTTAGTGCTGTCGAGTTCCTTCCTGCAGCACTACCACACACTGTCACTGCAGAAATCAAACTGTTCCCAGACTTCAGCTTAATTTTACATATACATCTGCCACAGAGGTGAACATCATTAAAAGTCCTGTGACTTAGCAATAGCTATGTTATTTACTTATGGTTTTTCAAGTGTGAAGAACTTTTCCAGGAATCAATACAAAACATAGAGATTAATGAAGAGGGAACTGTAGCAAAAGGCATCCACATGGCAGCAGACTAATAACAAAAGGCTGGTTTTGTATTCCTGATATTATGGAATATGCCAAATTCAGGATTTTTACTGAAAAAAAGTAAAAAAGGAAACAAATAAAGACACTGTCTTGCAAATGCTCAGACTCTGTCTTGCAGGTGCTCTAAGTCCTGTCTAATAAGCTGCTTTAAGAAAACTGAACTCTTCAGCAGTAAGTCCTGGCTGAAATGTAAGGCACATGATATCTGTAAGCATATTTTACAACAAAAGCATACTTAAATTTTGATATAAAAGAAATAGATACAATGAGTGTGATGTGATTTGTCTTTTGTTACAGGATATCTTCATCAAAAAGGAGAAGTACAGTAAACTGAAGCTGGAATTTGCCTTGATCTGAAAAAAAAAATCATCCTAATATATTTGAATCCAAAATCCTTTTTCAGTTCTCAGTGGTTGTTAGTAAAGTTGCAACATAGAAACCATCACAGCTCTGATTTCCAGGGAAGCTCATTTTGGAAGGTGGTAAATACAACTTAAAATGCAATGTCAAAAATAATTTTTCTAACACTATTTTATGAGAAAACATAATTCTGATTTTTTTTAAAACATACGGTTGCCACTGTACCTCAGCTTATCTATTTAAAATGAAACAATTAAAATTTCAATATGTGTTGGCCACCAGCTGTTTACCTTGTTACCATTTAAATAGTCAACATTGAATACAAAATCATTATGTTTGCAAAACTAATTTTGCAGAAGTATATGAGATTGCGTATTTTATCCTTGCACAGTTACCTGTTACCGCAGTATTTTCCTTCTAGCACCTGGCTGAATGGTGGTGGTTGCTCTTTAACGCAAGCCTTTCTGAAGGCTTAACACAAGCTCTCCTTTCCAAAACTAATGCAGGCCTGTACTGACTGTCTTTGTAAGGAGTGTTAATAAACGCTTATTTAAAACTAGTAGAAAGCTACAGTAGTCTTCAGAAAGTGGGTTACAGCTTATTGGTGAAGTTACCATGAGAAGGGGTGGCTGTCAGGCACATGGGTGAGCCAAAAGCCACTCATGGTAAGAACTGACTGCATGAAGTATTTATAGGTGAATCTAAGTTGACTTTTATTATTTCAATTTTTAAAAGTGTATGTGGATATGGAGGTGAGGTGTGTTTTTTATGTATGCGTATATAATATTTTCAGATACTCAGGTTTTTATAGAAGACATCACAAGGTGGACAGTAGGGGTTTGGGAGTTTAGGGAGGAAGAAGTAGAAGCCTGGAAGTGGGATGAGTTGCAAGACCTTATCCAGTATATGTGCCTAGTTGGATGTGAGTTGATTAGAAAGTTGGGCAGTATTAGTGCTCTGTCAGTACTCAAGAGAAGTTGAAAGTTCTTTGGAGAACAAACTTCAGTCCTGTTGATAAATCAGTATCAGTATATGAACTGATGCCAGTCTGATGACAGCTGTCATTCAGGTGGGATCCCTCTGTCTCTGATGGGGAATAATCACAGCATGTAGGGAGCACCAGAAAGTCAAGGTGTTGAAGTGTGGTGTTGTGAAGAAAGATCAAACTGCTTTGAAAGATCAAATCCACTGCTTCTCATTGCCAGCTGCAGATGTGGCTACACAATGCACTGAATACACATTATTACAATATATTCTTCAGGTCAGATTTTAAGCCTCAGTTTTCTACACGTAGAAGGCTTGGTCCCATACTTATGCAGAGCATTATTTAAAAAACAATGTCAAAAGGGAGCATTCAGTCTACACAGGAAAGCGCATTTTGCTTTTATGCCACATCATGTGAAGTTTCTGTTAAACTTACAACGTGCTACATATGCATTATACTCTTGAATTCTTGAATTTGCATCAATGTTTGCATGTGTTTAAATACCAGTGATAATTTGGGACGTTTGGTGCACAATAATTATCCATAATCAGTCTCATATTGAATAACTGATAATGCTGTATATTCTGTAAAAGTCAGTTTTGTTTAGATTGGGAGAAAAGATGTTTAGTTCAGCAGAGAATGCAGATCATATGTGAGGCAACATTAAAATTGCCAAGAAGTATATGAAAGATATAATGTATAGTTTGCTTTATGGAACTAGGCCTTCAGGTATTTAACCTAACATCTAGTCTTTAACAGAGGTAAGAGACCGTCTCATCTTACAGAAGGTCTAGGTGTAACAGCTAAATTTAAATCTGAAGAATGAATTTTAATATTAGTTCCAAGGTTTGTTACCTTTAGAGATTTTTGCTTTTGTAACATGCTTTTGTACACATATGGATCTCCAAATTTTTTTTAAATCTTTCTTTGGATCTTTCACTTCTTTGGCATCCTATATATGTTAGTTTTCTTAACATAATTTCATGCTGTGTGAATAAATATTGCCTTTTATTCGTTTTGAGTGTAGATGTTGTCATTTGTATGTTGCAGTCTGTGCCCATAACCTCCGCCCATAACCTCCAAGCTAAATATAAGTCCACATTCTCCTTGTTTGAGAGAAGAATTGAATTCTTTTTAATTGAGGGTTTTTTTTAAAAAATCTTCACTTGATGTATATTTTATTTATAAATACTTATTATATTTTTAATTGATAGTAAAATTTTTCTGATAACCCCAGCATGACTTATTTTTAGGTGGAGACAGTAAATAAATAGATAAAAAACGACCTTTCAGTTTAAGTGGGAGTAATTTTTGCTGACAATTACAGGAGGTGCACAAATGGGTTGGGAGTGTTGTCTCTACCAATAATTTCTGAACAAATCAGGGTAGTAAGTTGATTTGAGCAAGTTTCAAGTCTTATCTTTGTTTTTGACTGGAAAAGTACTTTTTAGATTTCACTCTTATTAGCTGTACAGAAACTTAGCAGGTAATAAAAAGGTAGCCGTATGCCATCCAATATGTTATTAAATAAGTTTGTGCTACTGAACCTTTAATACTGAAAGTGATGTACAAACCAAGTCTATCAAGGATGTCTGTTACCTCAGCTAGAATTTTCAGATGGAAAAAATCTGTCTGCTTGTTAATATATCAGGTTTTTATCCAGGCACTGTAGAGTCAGTAAACTTAAACTTTTCTAGGCTTACTTTTTCCAATACACTTTTTTTATAAAAACACTATCAGCTTATACATCAGCATTACTAAACAGCCAGTGTTTCACTGCAAATGGCTCGAGTGATTTTACACTGCAGGATATTTCAATTAAAATGATTAGGTACCATGGCAGAAAAAATTACCTGATTATACAGAATTCTAGGAACCTTAAATACTATATACAAATAAAATTTGTGTTGTGACTTGTCTGTAGAAAGATACTATCCCAGTGCTCTCATGATTTTCATTTTCTTTCTAGACTCACTTTAGAAAAATAAATAATGAAGTCAGTACTACTATTCCAGCTGAATTCCTTTTTTGAACGAAAGAGCAGCCTTCCTATTAGATATCTCAGTTTAAGCCCCATTTCTGTTTCTGACAAAATAAATGGACTCTTTGTTATTAGCTTTTAATCTTACCTAGAAAGGTCCACAGAGTTTGGTTTCTTTACCTACTATTAAACTGAGAATGAGTGTTTTAATGAAAACTATGCTGAAAGCTGGTATTTTAAAAAATGTGACCCAATATCCTTCGATATGCTTCTTTTTATTTAATACTATGTAAGGCTTTTAACATTATGCTTCATAAGATAAGAACAGTGTTTACAATGAATGTTTCAAATTGTCTCCTTTTGTAAAAAAGATACATCCAGAGTTTTAAACATTTATAAGCTATGGTAGTTGAAATGCAGGAAAGTCACCAAAGCAAGTTATCAGTCAATCAATAACTAAGGAAAAGGAGATAATTAGTGTAAAAGTGGCTGTGTCTGACCACTTGCTAGCTGTGACCAAAAACCAGGAAAAGTATCAAAACAAACAATCCTCTCAAGACTTGGCCACCTTATCTAGACTGATGAAACAGTTTTCTCCAGGCTTTTCTTCTAAAAAAATCTCTTGTATTATTAGGTTTTGTTGATGGGATGTTCTGAATTGCTTCTTCCTAAAGGTGCGACTGCATTTGACACATCAATACCAGGTCATTTGGTGTCTTATCCAATGTCCACCAAGACATTTGGAAGTCCTTTTGCTTAGTTCTTTTAATTTCAACCTAATCCCATGCTGTTTGTAAAGTATGGCAATGATCTCAATAGCTCCACTTGCATATATATATATATATGTATGTGTGTATATATATATATATATTTTTCTATGTATTTTTTCTTAGAAATTATCCCTTGTGTTTTGTGTTTTCACCCCTTGTGTGTAGAGAATTTTCATATCTATCAATATTATCTGCAGACCTGAATGAGAATGGGAGCATAGACACCACTTAGCCTCCACTATTTATGCATCAGAAAAAGCTGCTAACATTATTTTTTGTTTATTTCAGGTTTCTTTTCTCCATGGAAAACTCCAAAGCCTGTAAGTTCCCTTTCAAATATACACGTTGAGTTCATAAGATGACTATCATTCTAAGCAAATTTCTGTAGACTTTCATCTAACCCTGCTGTTCCCAACTGATGAGGTGCCTCTCAGCAGTGCCCCAGCTCTAGGTGACACAGCACCAGGGCTGGTCTCACTGATAAGCTCTAAAGGTCTATTGACTTGGGGTCTGCCAGTAGCAGTCTGGACAAAGGAACATCTCAATGTTAAGATGAATGTCAAGAACCAGAAATGCAGTGGCTTAAAGGCAAGGGGTCTGGAGAAGGCAGCAGAAGGCCCCAGAAATTAGGCCAGTCTACTCTTCTAGTTGGCAAATTCTTTGAGATGAACAAAATGCACTTTTTCTGGTTTACATCCTCAAAATAATTCTTATTCTTTCTTGCATTAGTAGATCTAGAGCTGCAAATAGTCACAATTCAAGTGAGAGCTTGGACTAGATAACTTACTGAGGTTCCTTCTAATCAATTTTTTTGTGTTTCTGTGATTTTGACATTAAAACACAGGATATAAAGACTTTTCCTACTCTAAGACTGTAAGCAATAATTGTATTTTTTTAATTGTTGTGGGTTTTTGTTTGGTTGGTTTTTTTAATTTGAATTTTTTAAGGAAGCCTTGCAGGTAGAGACCCTAAAGCAGTGCTTAACTCTGGTGAGAGGGGTGTAGCAGCAACACACTGCTGACTGAGCCCTGACTGTGCCTGAGGGCTCCTCAGAGCAATAGGAATAATACTAGCAATGTCTTTTAAAGGACTTAGAGCTTTCTTATTGAGGGGCAGGCAGGGGGAGTGCGTTGAATCTGAACAACTTCAGATACTCTCATATTGGATGATGACATGCTTAATGTATAGCAAAATAATTTTTGTAATCTGTAAAGTACAAATAGCAATTAATCAGCTGATGCAACTCCATCAGACTGGTTCAGCTTGTGGTGTTTTTGATGTAAAAGGCTAGAGGATGTATGCAGTATATTGGAATAAGTATTGAGTAAATTGCTTTATTCAACTATGCAGCAGGACACTTGTGAAATAAATCAGACTAATGAGGGCTAGCTTGTTCTCACCAGTTTAAAGTTCCTCTCTGACTGGGGCATTCAACTTTTAAGCTCAGGTGAAAAGTGATGAAATAGAGAACTTGGAGCTTACTTGTTAAAGATCCAAGTTCGAAGACCTATTGCCCATACTTAGCATCTTTATGTACACGTTAAATATATAAATATGAGCATATTGTTGATTATTGTTTGCACAGTTGTGTTACATAAACAGTATAGTTTATATATGCTCAAGTACCGCTTGCCAATAATCAAAATCTAGAGAAACAACCTGAGTGAAGCAGTTTTTCATGCAATGGTTTGAGGAAACCAGGCATCGCAGAATAATGGAACACCATTATGTGCAGATACTGTACTTGAATGCAAGCCTGCTGTTCACAGCTACTCTATTTTCGGGTACTCTCAGGAAGAGGTTTTACAATGGTTAAGGTAGTGTGCATTCCTCTGTCTGTCACCGCTTTTAACTAGAGAAATAGACATAAATTTGTAGTGTTCAAGGCATGAAGATAAGATTGAAACCAAGTGCCCCTGCGCTGAGTGTTTTTTAGCAGTGTAACCCACAAGTAAGGATGTTTTGCTCAATTTTTAACTTCACACTTGAAGATTTAGAGCTAATCAGCAAGCAAGAATTAGATATATGGGACGCAGTGGGGTTGTTGTGGTTTTAAGTGGCCAGAGTTTTTTATTAGGTGGGGGGGGGCTATGAGAGAGGCTTCTTTAAGAAGCTGCTGGAATTCTCTCTGCTCTAAGCTAGCCAAGGTCAACTGGTAACACCTCCGTGATAACATATTTAAGAAGAAGCAGAGAAAAAAAAGGCTAGGCAGAACATCATGGCCACTTAAGAGAGAGGAGGGGGAGAAGTTTGATTAACACCAAGGTCGGAGAGAGGAGAAAGAGAAGATGCCTTAAACACTGGAATAGGGCCCCAGCAACCTGTGAGGGATCATAGGAGCAAAGATTTGCATGCAAGGAAGATTGGAAGATTTCTATGTGGAGCAGAAGTGCTGGAGGAGAGAGGCTGTGATCCTGTGGGACGTTTGATGTCTGTGTCTGGAGCAGAGGGGCCTGAGAGAGTCCTGTGGGCCGTGGGAAGAAGAGACCCACGCTGAGTAGCAGAGCAGCATTTCTTGGGAGGACTGGTGGCCTGGAAGAACCCACACTGAAGCAGCTGAGCAGCACCTGAATAACTGCACCTATGGTAAAGTGACTTACGTGACAACAATGACACGTGACAACAATGACGTGACAACANTAGCCAGAGTCAAACCATAACAAGGGTTTTGCCAATTTATCTCCAGTTTCCTGTCCTTTCTCCAGGGAAAAGTTTGCTCATCAAAGATAATTATATTTTCATTTCTATTTTTAAATCTTTCTTTAAATATTTTCATTTTATCCAGTTTTGCATTTTGAAAGAGGTAAGTGATCTATTTGCCCATCACTGTCCAAGAAATTAGGAAACTTTCACTTCTAGATAGACAGGGCCCCACATGTCTTTCTGCTTCATAGCAATAAGATAGAAAGCTTGGTTTCACTGACCTTGTATTCTTTTTTCAGATTCCTAAGTAAAGGCATCTAAATAAAAATATCTAAAATTTAAAAATCTAAACATATTTCTGCAGTAATGTCCTTGATCATAAGGAACTTGAATTAAGCCCGGTTCTCCTTTCCTAGTTTGTTTCTGGAGAGTTTTGAATTTACACTTACAAAATGCAATTATATACTGTATATGTGTTTATACATACCAGAGGTAATTTCTTTAGAACTATCAGAAGTAGTACTGTGACATTTATGTGACTTACCACATAGGCTGATTTACCCAAAACAGAGGATAAATTTATCTTGATATAAAGGGTACCTAAAGGTACCTGAGGTACTTTTCTGTACCTAAGCTATTTCAATGGCAACTCAGGTATTTCCATGTTGCATAGGATCTACATACCTATAGTGCCCTCTTATATCACATCCTAGTTGTTGTCTTTTGTACTTTGCTGAAAATAAATGGGTCTTCCTTGAGCAACATTGCCAAATATTGAATACAGTATTCCGTATCTTCATCATTAATATTTAATGGCACTAATACTTTCCTTTCTCGACTTAAATATCACACCAAACACATACTAGTGCATGAGAATCATCCTGTTATTGACTGAGCTACCTGGATATTTCTTTTCTTCATTGTTCTGGAAGAACCAGCCCTGCTTACTGATAAAACTCTGACAAAAGCACAGCTTGAATTGTATAACTCTACTCTGAGGTCCTCAACAACTTAAAATGGCCAACATCCAGAAGCTGTTTATTCTTAAGTATAAACCTAAGAAGGTCTGATCACCTGGGATGTGCAGCGTTATAGTTACTCTCACCAGAAGGACTCTGAAACATCTGTAGTTCACATATATTCAGTGTGGAAAAAGCCTGATACTGTTAATCATCTGAATAGAGAGCAAAGCTTACATGCTGAACCAAATACCTTTTGAAACCAAGGAAGTAAAGACAAATGATAATCACAGAATTTGTAGACCAAGCTTGCTGAAAACCTGCAATCATCTTTGATAAGGCTCTGCTGATACAATAGAAGTCAGTGGCATTTAGTTACAGTTCAGTTTGTTTCCAAGAGCCATTTTTTGTGTAATTAACATTGTTGGGTTATTTGTGAGAACACGCTATTCCAGACCCTTTACCATCCTTGTCCTCAGGAGGGATCAAATACTCATTTCCTGGGATAAAAATTTGTGTTTTGTTTAACTTAGCCCTTCAAATAAATTTGCTAATGCAATTTAATTAGTAGCCAACTTCTTCAAAAAGAAAAATTCAGATCCTCAAGCTTTCTTTTACACAGCCTATCATACCTCCAAACTTGATGTACTTGTGAGACTGCAAAAGAGTCTTGGAAAAAAGCGTGGATTGAGGTGTCTTTCATGCATAGACAATACACTGCTGTGTAGTTCTTTCCTGTAAATAGTCTGGAAGAGTTGAAAGCCTTATCCTGTGCTTGGGAACTTGGTTGCATGACACCAATTTAGGTTTTGGTATAAGAAAGGAACAGTAAGAAATGAAAAAGACTATCAAACTAATGCCCACTTCTCTGTCACTGTGTTCTGTATTTTAGCACTGAACACTAGTTGCTCAAATACCTGCTGTAATAATTTTCTCTTTGGTTTTGATTTTCTTTTTTGTTGGGTTGTTGGGGTTTTTTTTTAATCTCCAACTGAAGCTGTAAATTCTACTTACAGTTACAGTAATCTACTTCCCCTGGGCAGCTAGCTGTTTTCATTCTTTCTCAGAACATACAACATTAAGATCATTCAGTTGCTACCCAATCTGACCCTTCTTCCTTAAGCACTACTTTCAGTTGTGTGTTTTGATGAACCTGATAAGTTATATCTTCAAAAACCCACAGATTCTACCTGTAATTTCCAGTAGCTCAGAATAATTTCCAGTATCTCAGCACATTCTGTGAGAGGCATTCCGCATGCTTTGGAGGTAATGCTATACCTAATCTTTTCTGAGAAATATCATATCTTCCCTCCAAGGAACAAATTAATAAGGAATTTTAATGAAGACACTTTATAAACAGCACAACACACACACCTTTCATTTCAAAAGGCAGCAGACAGATTTACTAATTTTACAAAACACATCTTCAACAGAAATTGCCGTCTTTGGTCTCATTCTGAAGTCACAGGTTTTACAAAACTTCATCTTTATTCTCTGTATGTTTTTATTCCAGATGATGGAACGATGGGAGAATCAAGGCAGCCCTCAAACAAGTGTGTCTGCTCCAGCTATGCCACAGAATATTCCCTATCCACCCACTCTTCACAGGAGTTCATTTCCTGATTCAACAGAGGCCTTTGACCCACGAAAACCTGACCCATATGAGCTGTATGAGAAATCAAGAGCTATTTATGAAAGTAGGCGTAAGTGAAAGCCCTGCTGACCATTTAGTATTTTAAGCTTTTGAGCATGAATGTGTCACTATTGACATAATTTTCTGTAATTGTTTTTTGTAATTTAAAGAAAGAAGCTATAAACTCAGCAAACAGAGGTCATTATAAAATATTCAGAAATTCTACACTTACATATTTTCCTAGACCTTGCCTAGATTCTGGTGTTTGACTTTCATAGGTGTTTTTTCTTATGTTTTTTGCTCTCCTTATTTTGACTGTTAATTCCTTAATGAAGCACAGTCTATGTGCCACCATGTTTTACAGTGCTATTTATCTTCATAGTTAACCAATAGGAAGATATGAATTTATCAGTGAAAAAAACAGTTTCACTTACTTTCACTTCAAAGTGAAAGTGTGGATCAGGATGCTGTGTCAAGTGGGCCAAATATGTTTGAAAGAATTAGGACTAGCTTTGAACAAAGTTTGGAAATAGTTTTCAGACATCTCTTTCACTTTCTCCTATGTATTAAGAGGTAGGGTAAAAAATAACTAAAAATATATGTCTGAGCTGAAATATTATTCCCCAAAGTGCAAGGATTTGTATATGATAAAGGGAAAATAAATGATTCCATAGTTATCAAGGGTTTTATCTAGTTCAGTACCTCTACTGAAAATACTCTTGCCTTCATATACTACTTTAAGGAAAGGAAAACCCTTTGCAAATAATCACTTCCCATATGGATAGCTTCTGGAGGTGAAGTAGTTTAACAAAAATCTCTCCATTCATTCAACACAGTCAAAACCGTGTTGTGTTGCTAAAGTCATCAACCCAAGAGTACATACTTGAATTGAAGTGCGTTGAAATTGAAATTGCATTGGAAACAAATCTTTGTAAGACAATTAAGAGAAAGTTATAAATGCCACATATATAGATGAGATACAAATTTGTATAGCATCCTCTTTCATCTTGGTCCCCAATATGAGGACTTCTATACTAACAGAATTGCCTAAATATTAATGAAAACAAATGGGCTCGATCCATGTTTACTCTCCATAAACCCCTGGGAATATAGATCGGATGTCAACTACAAAAATTAGCTTACACTCCAGAAGACAGATAAGATATATTCCACCATTCAATAAAATAATTGATTCATGGGTCCCTTCTCCAAGTCTTCTGAGCACTTCTTTGACCAGCATGAACTCTAGTCTTTTACTGACATAATCCACTGTGTTCAGGAGCATATGCTACACCACAGAAAATGCTTCTAACTCATAGGTTAGAGTTTTGCTAAAGCCTGTGTTTAAATAGTATAATTGCATTTGAGTTCTGTCCAAGAGGCAACTGGAAATTTTATGAGTCTTTTTCAGGTAGATACCTATAAAAATTAAAAATCATGAAGCTGCTAGGCCCAAAACAAGAAAGTGAGGGACAGAAAGCAAGAAGGCAGTAACCCCTCCTCCTAGGTTTTCAACAGTCCCATCTTCCAGCTAATCTTGAAAACTTAAGCTTGTTCTCTTCTTACACTGCTGTCCTTTCAGCATTTTCTCAAAGCCTTGATTCCAGATCTGTCTGCAATCATTCATATCCCTTAGTCATAAATAGCTGCCTCCAAAGATCTTTGTTCTCCCTGACATTTTTGTTTCATGAATTCCATAAGCACACATTTTAGCAAATTCAATTTGTCAAGCCTTCGATTGCTTTTACTCTCTACTTAGTGTTACGGTTTCCTCAAGAAAGAAACAGCAGGAAGGAAATCCATTACTGAGTCAAATAATTGTCATCTAATTTGAGTATACAGGAGAGAGGGATTCAAGACAATACCTACCATATGGCAGTGTCACGTTGGTTATCTTTGTTAAGGACATACCCTAAAAGTGCACAGGAAATGTTCAGCTACTTCATTTTTTAAGTATTTCTTAAGGCAAGTTTGTCTTAGCTCTTGGCAGGACCTTCTTTTCATCTTCATCTTCTAAAAATAGGGCAAAGAAGCGAACAACCATGACCTGGAAAATTCAAAAAGAAAGAGAGAGTGCTAGATTTTTGTTTCTCTCACAGTTAGACTCCATTACTAAACAGTTCATTTTTGTACTGCTATAGATCTGAATTTCTACAGATCCTTTTTTTAGAGGATCTCCCTGCAGTCAGCACTCACCAGGACCTCATCAAAGCCTCCTGCTTCACAACCAGGGAATTAAGCAAGTTATGCATCAGAGTGTAGTTCTGTGAGAAGCACAAGCAACATGACTAGAAGCAGAGCAAGAACTAGACCTGAGAAGCCTGATTCACAAGGTTTTGCTCTAGCTCATGCCTACCTAATGATAGCAAGAAAAAGGCTTCAAGCAGAAAGTCTCAATGAAAAAGGATAATTTTCATTCTACAGGAATGTTTTTCCACCTAAGGAACATGAAGAACCTGCAAGACCCCGTGTGATAGGGACATTTCAATTTTTAATAATCACATACAAACTGCAAGGAGCTACAGCTTCTATATGGGAAAGAGTTTCCTAGAGACAATCAAATGATGTGTTAATACAAAACCAGAGTGCAACTCTGTTTTGTAAGTCATAGCACCTTGGAAAATTGTTAGCTGTTACCTGTCAGCTCTTACCTCTTAGCTGTCACCTGCCTCTGCTGTCACCCGTCGACTGTGCTCAAAGCTCCAAGTAACCAAAAAAGAAACACAAAGTGTTTCCAAAGACTGAGGAAGATTACCACATCATCTGAAACAACTTCTTGAAAGCAAAAGAAGAAAAAATTGTTTTCTGCGCTCTTTCTTCCCTGTGTCTCTGTTTTTTTCTCGTTTTGTTTTTTTTATTCTCTTCCCTCCTTCCCTCTTATTTCTTCTTCCTTATGAAGAGAACCTATCTGAGTTTCTGCTGTGACATTATTTTGCCAAACTCAGAGAGAAAACCTGCTCAAATAATTGGATACTTTTTGCTTTTTTTTCATCCAACTTCTAATTATAGGCAAATCCTTTAACCTTTCTCCTTAAGAAAACTGTTAGATTGTAAGTTACAGTGTGATTCTGCTGATAACTATGGAAGTTAGGTACAGAAGATAGAAAATAGAACATCAGATCAGGAATTTCCTATTGATGAAAAAAAAATTGTGACTTGATATGCAGCAGTTGTTACAGCTGTAACTGGAGCTCCATAGTTATCAATGGGAGAACTCATTCTCCTGAAGTTTACATTTTTGCCTTTATAAATTCTCCTTTTCCTCTCTTATATTTTTAATTGAACTCTGTTTACTGTAAATTCAT
>WEIV01005407.1:3644-15257 GCA_013390005.1 Calyptomena viridis | reverse complement strand
AGCAAGGGAGCAGCAATGACCTATTTAGTACAAAACCCATGTTAAATTCTATTGTATTTAAAAGAGCCATTGCAAAAACTTAATTCTTTTTTTGCTTTTAAAATGTTCACCATTTCTCTGAGAGTTTGAACTTTGTATCTCACCTTCTAATGAGGAATAAAGTCCTTTTTGCAGAATATTTTTTTTTACTAAGGGTTCACGTAAAACATGGCTATAATTGTAGAGTCTTTAAGCAATACCTGTTCTTTTTAGATTTATTTTTCAGTTGTTAGAAAGTGTGTCTATTAGAAGAGTTATACATCTGAACTTCAGAAGATTCACGGTATGAGCAGATACAGGATATGTCATGATTCATGGAGAAAGCTGTGAAGGGAAAGGGAAAGTCTAAAGGAGAGTTTTAAAAACTGCTTCATGTTAAAAAGATATATCAGATTCTAGGTTAAGCCCTAGGAAGCTTTGGTTTTAAGTTGGTATCCCAAGGTTTTGTTTTCTTTGTGGAGAAAAAGATGACATTACATGTGGGTAAAATGAAATTTGTTGTGTTAAAGATTAAAGTTGTACCATGATCCAGACTCTTAGGGAGATAAGAGAGGAATTGTGGTGCTGAAACACAAACATACACTAGGTCATTGAAGCTCTTATCTGTATATTGTCTATTACACTCAGTATATACTGATACTTTAACAGATAGAAATCCAGAAGAATCAAAAAGAATGTACAGTTGGCTGTATTGCAGGACCCATGTGTATTGTTTCTCTCAGAAACAGTTTTTTCTTCTAATTGACCACAGAGGGTTAGATCACTTTCTTTTAGAAAGGTAAAAGCCAAAAAGCCATAACTGACAGCAAGCTAACTACCTTTCCCTTTCATGACAACTTGCATAGATTACAGGTTCTCTGAAAAATGTCTCTGGAGTTTTAGAAATTTCTGATACACAGTAACACTTGAATTAACATACATTTCTGTGTGGCAGTTCTTTTATGTATCAGTGTAGCAAAATGAAATAATCTGTAAGGGTGATTCCAAACTATTTATTTATACTTTTTAGCTTTAGAAAAAACTAAGACAAAGAGTAATCAACTTAATTTTTTTTAAATCTTCAATTAAAAAAATTAGTTACAGTATTCCTAATAATTTCTCTTCATTATCAGAGAAATACCATGCTTGTGAAATGGAGTGCAAATGCTCAAGTTCAAAAACTTTCAATACTATTGTCTGCATATCTCTCAGGAATATTATAAAAAGTTTCAGCAATATTGAAAAGAGTAAACATAAATTTAAAAAAAATAAGAAAGAAATCCAATGACCCTTAAGGAACCAAAGATAGAAATACAGTAATAAAGACACTAGAGACTTGACTCAAAAGATCTGTTATACTCCTACCTCTTCTAATGTTTTCCTGTGTAGTTGTAGGCTTTGTATCTCTTTGTATTTCAGTTAACCTTCAAAAAACTGCAATACCTACTGCTTCTTTGTTTTTGTTGTTTACTTAAACATGCTTACTAGAGGCATTGGAGAAAAAAAATTAGCCATTTTTGCTATAATTTCCTGGTTTATTATTCCTACGCTAGCTTTTCTTTGCTTTCCAACTGTACAAGTCAAATATAGATCCTGCAGATCTACCAACTGCAGGAGAAGTTAGGCTCCCTCTTTCCAGGAGGCCAGTTTGACAACAACTTTAATCACTTTATAACCCACAGTGTGCCATTAGTTGGGGAATGGAACATAGATCTGAATTAAATAAAATGCCAGTCATAATCAGGAGTCCTTTGGAGCTGTTACCATTACAATAAGTTATTTTTATTACTGCATGAAAGTATTGATTTATGAGCACACAATAAATCCAAAGAATAGGCGCATTTATAACATGGAAGAAAAAAATACAATGAAAAAGAGAAATGTAAATTTCTCCACATTTTGTTTTTTTAGAGTAGCCAACGTTTTTAATGAATAAAAGAAAATATAAAACTGAAACGTTAGGTGTAGTAACTAGCAGTAGGAGAATAGCATCATTTAAAAACTCCAGGAAAACAATAGCATTTAAGTTCTTAACTACCAGATCTCCTTTAAAAACAGACCAAAATGTCCTTTGTCTTTCACACAGCTTATTGGAATTGCTTGAGCAGTTCCCGTGTAGTTCCACTCTTACACGGTGTAATATCAACACAGAATTTTGTCTGAACCATACAGCAGGCTACCTCCTAATTGACATTCTTGACCCTATTCTTCTAACAGTATTCTCAATGGATCTTTGATTTCATGGACCATGGAAGTTAGGAAGACCATATATCTGTAACTGACCAAATACCAACCAATAATCAGCATGCAGATTGCTGTTTTATCTGTATGTAGCAAATCCTTTATTAAGGATGCATAGGCACTGCAGCTCCCAATTAGCAAATCAGAAAACTGAAACATGGAATGTGTAAGTTATTAAAAAATTTGCTGGCAGGACATGGTTGTTCTGTATGGTTACTTGTTAGCCAAGTGTGCTACTTGACTTCCACCAGATTTTCTGGTAATAACTATAGTCAAAAAGGCTGACCTAACACATACAGTAGATAATTTATCACTTGAAGGTGGAGATACAGATTTTTTTCCTCTCCCATTGATTTCCATTTTCATATATACACATCACTGGGATGTTCTGGATTGTTCTGATTTTTGGATGGAAAACAGGTGAATTTCCAAATACTCTTTCATTGTAAGTTAACAATTCAGAAATAAAACAAGTATGCTGACTTCTGTTGTATATTCATGACACTGAAATGAAAGTTTTGAAAGGTCTTCTAATATCAATAAAATTAAAAGCAGTTATTTACCCTGCCACGTGTAATTTTGAATAAATAAAACCATCTTAAAGTCTTTCTGACATTCACTTCTTTTAGAAGAAATAATTTGGTTCCAGTACTGCACTTTTTTAGTCTGTTGCTCCTTCCCCAAGTCTCTGCCAAATACCACAAGGTCTTAAGCGTTGCTTAAGCCTTTGAAGGTTTTAGTGGATCTTAAGTAATGCCATAGTCCTTATGCTGGAACACAGCCCAGGATGAATTTTACTTTTGATGGCAACAGCTGTATATCTATCAGGTTTCTGAATATGTGAGAAGGTCAGAGCAGGATGCTGTAGTCCCAGGGCAGCTGCCAAAAGCAGGGAAAATAAGAATTGCTGTGCTGGAATCAGGGGTACCAAGTAACAGGCACCAGCTGAAGTTTTTGTCCTTTGGCATGTGACCCTTCCCTTTTTGCTCCAAATCTTTCTAGGAGTTAGGTGTTTTGGAACTCGCGTTTCTCCCTTGTGGACCAGCTCTGTTACAGGTGTCAGTCCCAGAAGGAGGAACTCTGCTGCTTTTTCTCCTCTCAGTAATCCCTCTGTTAGCAGCATTTTCTCATGTAAATGTGACAACTAGTTGGTTGCATTCACAAGTCTTGAAAGTAAAAAGACTATGGGAGAAAAACTTTGCAAATAAAAAATTACAAATATTGAAATGCTTTTAATATTGCAAAATTAAGAAATGACATTGGTAAAGCAATAAACAAGCATTTTAATGGTACTAAACTTTTATGCTTCACAGAAGATACATGGCAGCTGTCATGGTTTGACTCTGGCTAAAAGCCGAGAGCCCACACATAGATCTAAAATTTCTCAGAGAAGGGAAAAAAAACCNCCAGCATCTCTTCTTCTCACGGCCCACGGGGTTCCACCAGGCCCCTCTGCTCCAAACACAGGATCACAGCCTCTCTTTTCCGGCATGTCTCTGTTCCAGCGTGGAAAAATCTCCCAGTCTTTCCACGGGTTCACAGGCTGAAGAATCTTCGCCCCTATGATTCCTCACAGATTGCTGGGGCCCTATTCCAGTGTTTAAGGCATCTTCTCTTTCTCCTCTCTCTGACCTTGGTGCTAATCAAGCTCCGCACCCTCCTGTCTCTTAAGCGGCCATGATGTTCTGCGCAGACTTTCTTTCTCTACTCCTTCTTAAATATGTTATCACAGAGGCGTTGTTGCCTGACCTTGGCTAGCTTAGAGCAGAGAAAAACTCTAGCAGCTTCTTAAAGAAGCCTCTCTCCTAGCCCCCCCAGCTAATAAAAAACTCTGGTTACTTAAAACCACGACAGCAGCTTATTTTTTAATACCATTATTATGGATGTTTATCTTAATATTTTTTAAGATTCAGCTCTATTCTTTGACAGGCTTTTCAAGAATGGACAAAAAGCAAAGCTGAGTCTTCTTCTGCATCCTAAGGATTTTAAACATAGGAAAGAGGAAACATGATGGGTTTGAGTATTTCTTCTAATTTTAATTTTTATTACCTAATATTGAATAATTTTGATTATTTTGGTATGAGGAGACTAAAAGACCTAATTTAGCTAAGCATATGCACAGTAAAATATACCAGCTCTCTTCAGAATTATCAAGATTTGGGCTTGCTTACTGCTGATCAGCACACCTTCAGGATTTTTCTCAGTGATTAATATTCCTCCACACTGGCGATATAATCTACTACCCCAGAGCTGTCAAGAAGGGGGAGCCAGGAGCACTGCTCTATGTCCATCTCTCTCACTGTGCTACAGGCAGAATCTGCAGCCCCTCCTACATGTTGTTCTCAACACCTTGTCTTCAAATGCATGTAAACCTGGGGGGCCCCACAAGTCTGGGACCTGTGAGGTTTCCAACAGGTAACTGGAGAGCACAGGAAAGGAAGTGGGACTGTGTTTTCCACCATGCAGTTGTAACTAGTCTGTCTGCAAAATGGCACAAGTACTTTAATGTAAGAAGCTCTAGTTCAAATAAGAGTCAAATCTTTCTTGGCAATTGATTAAATAGAAAGAAAGTGGGAGAGAGTAGGGTGTAAAAGGAGAAGTTATACTTTCAGTTAGACATTTGAATGGATTTAGGTGGTTTCTTTTCAATGTACCTCTTCTTGTCTATTAGTCAACAGCCACTGAGATCAAGATGCCTTCCAGAAAATCTGCTCTATTTCCTTTTCCATCTGAAAAATAAAGACATAGCTGTGTTGCAGTGAATATCTCTATATAAGGAACTTTTCTCTGCATTCCACTGTCTCACCCTGTATATCCTGGAAATCAAAAACTCAGTGAAGTGTGTTAAGAATGGAATAGTCCCCCACTGCTTTAAGGCACCTTAAATATAGACTTAGTCTTTCCCGAGCTCCTCTTTCTTCCCTGTTAAAGTATTTTAGACAGACCTTTAAGATCTTCTGACCCAGATTTTTGTATTTTTTGTGGTTTTATCAAGGGTACATTTTTACTGCCAGTAAAATACTACTTGTGGCCACTCTACATCTCCTCACTCTCACCCCATTCATGTTTCTGTGATCCTCACAAAGTTCTTTTTGTTAATATAAATCCTGGATATATTATGAGAATTTTATCGTGGGGATAGCATATATTCATTTTGTTGAGGACATTTTCTGTTGGTAGAGATGAGAAGAGAAAGTGAACTCTTGATAAAAAGTGAATAGTTGATCAAAACCTAATTAATTTATTTAGACTGCAAAAGGAAATTCATCTGTCATCTTCACATGCATCTTGTTTCCTTCTCATAATTCTGACCACATTTGTCCTACATAGAAACTGAAGGTAAAGAAATTAAAATCTCAAATAGCTTAAAATGTAAAAGAGTTTTCCAGAGTGTGTGCAATAGGAGCAACTTTGTACTATAAGTGTTTGGATTTGTATTTTTCAAGACAAAAACTTCATGCTGATTAACACAGATTTTATTTCATATTTCATTTTATGCCTATAATATGGCATGAAATAAAATTTTTTAGAAATATATAATTTTTTTAATTCCAGCATCTGGGCCAATCATGACATAAGTGCAGACAACAAAAATTGTATAGAATCACAGAATCAACTAGGTTGGAAAAGACCTCTGAGATTAGCAAGTCCAGTCTTTGACCAAACACTACCTTGTCAATTAGACCATGACACTAAGTGTCACATCCAGTCTCTTCTTAAATACCTCCAGGGACAGTGACTCCATCACCTTCCTGAGCAGCCCATTCCAATGCCCAATCACTCTCTCTGTAAAGAACTTTTTCCTGATGTCCAACATAAACCTCCCCTGGCACAGCTTCTTTGCCTGGGAGAACAGACTGACCCCCACCTGGCTACAAGCTCCTTTCGGGTGGTTGTAGAGAGTGATAAGGTCTCCCCTGAGCCTCCTCTTCTCCAGGCTAAACAACCCCAGCTCCCTCAGCTTCTCCTCATAGGGCTTGTATTCCAGTCCCTTCACCAGCCTTGTTGCCCTTCTCTGGACATGTTCCAGCATCTCAACATCTTGAGGGGCGCAGAACTGGACACAGGACTCGAGGTGCAGCCTCACCAGTGCTGAGTACAGGGCAAGAATGACTTCCCAGGTCCTGCTGGCCACACTATTCCTGATACTTGTTAGAATCTTTGGAGACTTCAGCTCTGATAATTTACAGGAAAATACTGTGGCTTCTGCAATTTGTGATATGAAAATGTTTACTCAGAAAAGCATTCGCTTCAGTATTACCTAAGAGAACTAATAGGGTCTTATCTAAAAGGCTGCTTGATAGAAAGAGAGATGGTTCATAAAAATACTTGATAAATAGTAAATAAATATACAGCTATTAAATAAAATGCAAGAGAATGAAATGCAAGAGAAAGAGAAAAAAAAAAGAAAAGAGAGTAGAGGATGAAAATGTAATAGAGAAGAGAAAAAATGATGGAAATGTTCTTGGAGATGGGGAAGAAGAGATAGGGCTTAATAATAGACAATATGCTCCATTTCTGGCAAATTTGGTTAATGTTGTTTTGAGAAATCAGAGTTTGTTTCAATAAAACTTGTGCTCAAATAAGGTTAAAATATTTGAAGCAAATTGAAATGTTATTAAGTGTCTGCTTCTTATGTATTAGAAAAACACAGTCTTTACTAACATGAGGACAACTACCATAGTACTAATAAAGCAGTTGAGAAATAGGAAAACTGTAGTGACCTGTGAGCATTTTTCTTCATATAAGATGTCCTCACATAAAAATTTGTTTGTATGTGGAGAAAAAAGCAAAACCAACTGGTGTCCTGCATAAATTGGGAATGAAACACTTTAAATGCAAGTAGAATTCTTGAATTATTAAAAACTGGTGAAGAAATAAAAATTCTTACTGAAAAGCAGAAATAGTCTTTTTCTGTTAGAGTCACCTTAAAAATGGAATATTTCTAGAACCAGGTTTTTGACATCATCAAGCACTCTGGTTTCATGTAAATCTTAGAGCCAACTCTGCTCTAAGTAATATTACAGGTATCAGGTGCACATATTGTGTAGAGAAATATGCCATCAACCGTAGGTGACGAAAAGTGTAGAATATTTCTCATGTCTAAAAAGTATTGTGTTCAAGTTATCTGTTGCTTATATTGTAATAAGTTTTAAATATTTTTAATTTTTAATTTTAAAATAATATAAAGTTAATCTGGTTTTCAGATTAAAACGTCACAACCTTTACATGTTTTTGGCTTTCACATTTTCTAACATACTCTATTGTGTTCTGGTGGCTTTTTCTTTTTTTAACAAAAGCAACCCATGTCCATTCATTAGTTGTTTAAAAATTAACTGTGAGAATTTAACATAATTTTGCAAGAAGTACCAAATTGCAAAGACAGTAACCTCACCTTCCTAGCTGCAAATTCCTAGTTTTAACACTTCTGACTTGATTTACATGATTCAGAGATAGCAAAGTGAAAGTGATGATGGATAGCCAGCAGCTGTATTTGACTATGCTATGTCTTTGGAACTAACACACAAAAATCTCAGTCCACAGTTATTTAAAAGCCTCTGCTACAAGATCCATTAGTGGGCATCACCATAACTGTAATCCCCTCTGATAGCTGAGCCAAGAAAAAGAGGTCTGTTCTGCCTAATTTTACTGGGTTTCTTTTACTCTTTTGTTAGCCTGTTCTGTTAAGTAAGCCTTGCACATTTCTGACAGCAGGCTAGGATTTCCAAAGAGCCTGAGAGTTTTTTAAGGTATATTCCTATCCCATTCGATATTTTTTTGTGTATATTATGCTGCTATAATTTAAATAGGCATGAAAAGAGACAGAAACGCAATAATAGATGTATTGTCCCATTAGTGTGACTGGGGCAATTACTAATTCACAAATATTGAAACTAGTACTGATAGAGATAAAATAATTTCTCATTATTTAATAATGCTAATCATAGTAGCAGTGGAGACCGAAAACTATTGGCAGTAGAGCAATGTGAATTTTAGTACAGAAATGTAAATTCAGAGATTTCACAGAACATTCTGAGTTGGAAGGGCCCCACAAAGATCATTGAGTCCAACTTCTAAGTGAATGGCCCATACAGGGATCAAACCCACTACCCTGGTGTTATTAGCACCATGCTCTAACCAACTGAGCTAAGCTCAAGGTCAGTAACATGTTTTTCTGCATTACTGTTGTTAAATACTTATTTTGTTAATCTTCATTATTTTCAATTTCTTCTGCTATTTTATCTATTCACAAATCTTTAGGACAAGCTCTTCCAGCAGACAGTTAAAGCCATGAGTGGTTTTGTAGTTGAATGCCAAAGAGATTTCGTGGGTTTATTTTATCTATTCTGTATTCTCAAATGGCAAAATATTAATGTGAATTGGTGTCATTTAGTCGTTCATCAACTTATCTTAATTCAATTCCCTAGGAAAACAGAGAGGTAGGAAAACAGAGAGGTTGCTTCATACTGGAAAATTGTGCAGTAACTGTTTCTTTTAATAATATTTAGTAAATTCTGATGCATTTAAAGCATGAGACAGAAATAGGTTTTCTAGTCATCCGTAAAAGGCCAATGAAAACTAACAAGTTTTGAGAAGGTAAAAATCAGTGTCTTTATAACCTGGACTTCTCTAGCTGATAAAACGCCTTATTTTGAGCATAGTGTAAATGACCGTCTAAGTCCAAACTTCTACTAAGAAGTTTCATTAAAGTACATAAATTACTACAACTGTCAGAGATGGCATTAAGTATTCAATAAAAGTAGACTTAACACAATTAATAGCAATTAAAATTATACTTTTATGATGTCAGCCACGAACACTGTAAAGACATAATTGCCTGTAAGGACTTCTCTACCATATTTATCCTCTAAAACTGTCCAATTTATATGAAAAATGCCAAAAACATATCCCAAATGGGTACCATTATCTTCTTGGATTTTTAAAAGTGATCTGTCTTTATCCAGCCTGTGCACATTAAGCTAATTTACTTTAATTAGTTTTTTTTCTCATTGTCTTAAAATGCATGTTGATAAGGTTTTACTGGGGAGGGAGAAGGGGGGATGTTGGTTAGTTTTTTTTTTCTTTTTCTTTTCCTGACCATAGATGTTAAACTTTGTTTATTAAATATCTTTTGAGAGAATACTGGAATTCTGCGCTTAGATTTTTGTTGGAGTCCAGGATGATGAGACTGCACCTCAAATTGCCCTGGAGGGTCTGGGACCCTTACATGGACCCCAGGAGGATNGCTTTGCAGCAAATGCTTTTCACAGCACATGCTCTGGTATGTTAAACCCAGGTTTGGGTGGCATGCTGAAGTTGTGATAAAGCTTAATAAACCAACAAGTACCTCGAGAGATTTTCCTTGTTCATATTCTCTCTTCTGTTCAGTTGTCAGATACAAAGTTATTGAATGGTAGAACATTTGGTATTTTTTCAAAATGTAAAGCAATTGTACTTTGTTTAATTAACTGGTAATTAAATAAGAGACAATGACATTTTGGGCTGTGCTGTGAAGAGGAAATTCGTCTTGGACATAACAAATTAATTAATTCCTAGAACAGTTACTTGTGTCTCTAACATCCAAACAATAGAATATCCATGAAAAAATGCTAGAGTCTTCAAGCAATATTAAGAACAAAAATGTAAGTGTGTCATCAACAGGTTGGTGTTTGACTTTAAGATCTAGGCTCAGTCTTCTAATTTAAATACAAAGTTAACTGCTTACACCTCCCGATGTAGTTGGGAGACCTGTGTAATGGATAGCAAGAGGGAATCTCCTAATCTAGGTATTTGTAATTGCCCATGGAGATATATATAAATCTATTGAGTATGCAGTTGAGTTTCTGGTGTGCCATCCCTGAGCTACCTGCAATCTGGATGTGTGAAGTTTAACAGAAAATCTTCCCAACCATATAGTCTTCAGAAATATTCTCTGTTGATCTAATAAAGTTTGCAAAGGTATGTCCAGTGTTTTGACAACCTTCCTAAACAGCTGTTTTTTAATTTTATAAATTCCCCTTATACCAAATGTGAGAAGCCAAACCATTAGCATGGTTTTATCAGATTAGACTGTGATTTGCTCCTTGATTTTCCAAATATGTTTAGTGCTCGATATGAATGTTTTGCAATACGCAAAAGAAAAATTGATGTCTGATTTATGTTACTGGATGAATAGTTCACTTTTAAACCAGCATTGCTGCACAGTCTAAAAATCAATATACCATAAAGAATGCTTAGAATTGGATTACATATAAATTTATGACAGTGAAAATAGCCATGCATATGTATTAAAGCCATACAGATATGGAGAGTTTTAAAAATGTTTGGGATTCTTTAGAAATTAAAACTTTGCTTTTGATAGAAATTCCTCAGAAAAGCACAGAATTTAATGATGAATAAATATTAAACACTTCAGAATCAGCCCCTATTTCAGTTGATTCATTTGAGAGTAAAAAACTTCAACTTCATTTTAGACACAGTTAAAATAACTTGAACTCACTTTTCAATCTTAAGAATTTACATGAATTCGAAGAATGCCAGAGAATGGTATCTTCATGCACAACTGATAAACTACTGTAAGAATAGGTAACGTGTGTGTATGTATATAAACTCTAAAATTATCTTACATTCATGGAATGAAATTATGTTCAAAGTGATATTAAAGAATTCTTAGTAGCTAAAGCATTTCTATGAAGAAAATCTAAGACTTACTACAGCATTTTATTTTAATTCCTATTATAGTAGTATATTGGTAGCTTTGTGTTACATCACATTGACTTAATTATTCATAATTCATTAGCAGTGTTTTCTCTCATCAAGTCTATACCTTATGCTACAGGAAAGAAGTTGATTAGGTTTCCAGACTACTGAATTACAAACCTGTCCCACGTGATTTTTCAGGAGGTGTTTTTTGCTTCACTATGCTGACTGGTACTTTAGTAGGTAAATTTGTCCTTTTCTTGGAGAAAAAAAAAATATTCATATCGAGAAGATTCAATAACTTGTTGCCTGATGTAATAAAATATAAATGTTGAATCAGAGACACATTTCACACTATCTTAATAAAAAAATCAACAGAACTTAAACTGGTTGTTTTCATGGCTGAAGTTCTTTCTTCCAACTGAAGTTGAAACATTATTAAACTGAAGGTGAAACAAACCTATAAGTTAAATTAGAGTCATTCAGAATAAAATGATCCTAAATATTGGTCATGTATTTCTCTGTGTGTGTGTGTAAATATTTTTTCATTACCGTATAAAATTCTGATATTACACTCATAATTGTTATGACTCACCCTTGAAGGCAAGGGTAACCTGGATTCTTGTTAATAGATCACTTGAGGTGCATTAGGTG
>WEIV01005406.1:0-19957 GCA_013390005.1 Calyptomena viridis | reverse complement strand
TAGCTTCCCTGTTCTGAATGCCCCAAGCAGCATTTTGTCACTTCTTACTCAAGATACAACACAGGAAACCCTACTACCAGCCACAGCTAAAAGCAGACACCCATAGGACACAAGCGAGGAAAGTTTACTTTGCCTCAGCTACAGAAACAAAGACGTGAACTTTGCTGAAGACTTTAGAAACATCTTTCTCAGAGATGCTTCTCACTTGTGCACTCACATTGTACTACAGTCCTTTTTCCAGGCTCTTGAACAGTGGTAGGTGATACAGCAATACCCTTTAAATACCAGTTGTAACAGTACAGAGCACCAAAAACATCCCAAAACTTCAGGCTGATGTGTCACACCTTACTAATTCATAATGCATCCTTCTCCTAGCTAGTTCAAAACAATTTCAGGTGATCGCCCAATAAAATCATGAAGCGCCAAGGAAAGGAGACACCACACTCCTCACAAATTTTCTGCCTCAACACAGGGAAGATAAGGCAACACAAACTTTTTCTGAAGGAAAGGTTCACCTCTTCTTGGTTTTTACCTGAGTAAAAGAAACAACTGCATAGTTTGCAATACCCAGGGACTACATTCAGCTCTCCCCAAAAATACATATATTTTTTTTTGAAACGACTACTGTATATTCCCTACATCTGTCAGGGAGACACGTCTTCCCCAAGCACTGAAGGCACATGAGGCAACATCAACTTTAGGGCAGCAAAGCCAAGTAGCACCTATGCTTTATTAACAAGGCCCTAATAGCTGGAGCAGGAAAGGAATCCCAAATGACTCCTGCTTTTTGTCCTACAGTCTCCCCACAACTGAGAGCAATTCCTCTCACTCCACATGGCCGTAAACATAAAGGAGATACATAAAGAGTGAAAAACATTCCCTGCATGCCAGAATCCAGATCTTGCAGAGCATCTGGATTTTTTTTTTATTAGTACTGCAAAATATATATGCACATAGATATGCACCTATTGTCACTGGATGTCACTCATCACTCTCAGCAGAGACACCATGAATACCATCTGCTTCTGCAAACTGTATGCTGTAAACTCTGAACCCACCTTAACCCACAATAATGTTTCCATTTATCCATAGCTGGATATTTGTGCTGGAGGTAATTCCAACAACGGAAAACAAGATTTTTAGCAAACATAGGAAAACATGTTTCTGAGACTCAAATGATGAAGGACTCAGTTATTGCTTCCAGGGTATCAAGAATACTGGCTGATACGTGCATTCTTTCAAAGCTGACAGCAAGTAGTAGAGCTGTGAGAACACAGGATACTTTCATGGTTTTGTACAGTTTTCCCATAAGTAAGCTCTGGACAGGGAAACTCTACATCATGGTGGGGTTTGCTATGAACATCTGGGTTTTTTATATTTACTTCACTAGAAGACTAAAAGAGGGGTGAGAGAAAGATAAATGAATAGTTAAGAAAGTTAAGATTAAGTTTATCAGTTGTAAAAGTCAAAGTGTGTACCAAAATACTTGCAGGTTAGTTGTGGTGCTCCAAAAAATGAGTACAGTGTTCCTGAGTAAAATAAATCAAACTCTTGTCTAACAATTCCACTGGAATTTCACACAAAAGAGGAAATACCTGTGCAAATGCTTAGTATACACTTTGTATTCAGAAACAAACCACGTCAAATGCTTGGTATTTTCTTTATTGGTCAAACAAGCCTAATCCCATGCTGTATGCCATATAATCTAGAGGATATGCTTACTACACTTTAATAACATTGCTGAAAATAATCTCTAACTGCTTTTCCTTCCTTTCACTCCATTATTCAACAGTCCATTAGAACATAGCGTGTGTTTTCCATGTCCGTTTCATCTCTTATCCTTTCCTCTTTCCTTACATTGTCCTGTCCATCTCCTCTGACATCAACTCCTGGCTTCCCCCATGTCAGCCCAGCTGTCAGCCCATTTCAATAAATCCTATTCTTTACACCACCCTTTAATTCCCCCATTCTAATTTTGAAGGAGCACCATAATGTTTTAAGAGTGTCACTATGGAACACAAAGTAATTGTACTAAGATTTACAAGCAAAAAGTACTTGTAGTGGCTATGGGCTAAAAACTGTGGAGCATCTGAGGGATGAAGCACAAGAGGTATGAACATTACCTTCAGCAGTCTGTGGTGTTCTCTGGATTTTAGGGACAAGCACCATGAAGCAGAACAACTTCTTTTAAAGTTTAAGGGCTAACACAAAAAATAGCATCCAACAGGAACTAATACGAAGGATTTAACTTTAAAGAATGCATGCACAAAAAGTAACTTAAAGCTTGAAATCAAATTTAGTATCTACTTTTTACCCAAATTAAGATTTTCAGGAAAATACAATCTACTTTGTTTGCCCTGTAAATAGTTTCAGTTTTGAAAGTTCGAAAGTTAGAAATGAAGTAATTCAATGTTTCTTGTTTCAGTGTCTCCACAGACGAATATTCCAAGCCTATGATCATACATGTCAAAACACTGACTTTATACCCTAGTATTCACCCCACTTCCCGCAGAGTAGCCAAGTCTGTCCTGAGGGGAAGTGTGTCATTAATATCAACATCCTACGGCCCCACTCTCAACAGACCATTGATTGATCTGTGGTTCCATACAGCAGAGCATAACTAGGTTATATTTAGTCAGATGTCAAAAACACTGCTTTTCCAGACATTCTGGGATTTCACAGCAGAAATTACTTCTGTTGCCTTAATAAACAGAATTTCTTTTCACTCCTAACTTCCATGTGGTCATATGTTAACACAAATAGAGCTCCTGTTTCTTTTCCTCTTAAATCAAACACACACAGCAGCTTAAAGCTAACTTAATTTTGTTTTTCAGAACACTGCTTACCGTGTCCCTTAGGTATCTGAAGATGGGGCTAAACCAAAACTCAGCTTTGCCTTTTAAATTTCCTTATTGTAAGGCTCCCTTAACCTAGAAGCGGCCACTTAAGGCCTTAAAAAGCTTCCCAGGCAAACAAGGACAATCCCAAAGAACCTGGAAGTTGCAAGCATGGGGGCTACAGCATAACAGTACTATATTGCTCTCTGTTGCACAGAGGTTGACAGGAAATCTTGCCGCAGGTCGGAAGTACAAAGAGATTCAAGGCAAGGCTCTGTAAATTCCTCAGTAGTCCACCATTACCTCTAATGCTACCCAGATGTAAACTCAAGCTCACCAAGTCCCTGACCTGCTGTTTCCCATCTTTTGCCAGAGGAAGCATAACACTGAACATACCTGTTGTCAATACTCCTCCCCAAGCATCTGGAAGTTGCACTACTTAGATGAAAGTTCCCAGCTGATCAAACTATGTCCCACGTCAGAGGAATTAGGAAATTCCACTGTTCTATCAGTCTAGCTTCATTTCAAAAAATCAGCTACATGGAAGGTACTTTCTGAACTTGGGTTTCCTGTACAAGTTTATTTTTCTTGGGTGCATACAGAATACAGTTTGAGAGGAACTGCCTACTTTAGAGTATTCAATCAATATACTTTTTCTAGACAGATACCCAAATAGCCTCACAAGTTTCAACATGTATGTAAAATTTTATTTTTATTCCTCAAAAAAGCCACTAAAGTCTGCAGTTTCCTGAGTCACCATTAAGGCAGTCATTGGCTGTCAACAGCAGAGTCAAACTTGCTTTACTTGCTACTCACATCAGACCTCAGTTTCACTGAGTTTTTGAGGATGCGAAAGACACACCAATTCTATGGCAGAAGTCATATCTGTAACACAAAGTTTCTGCTGTGGAAGTCCATGAAATTCTTAAATTTAAGTGCAAAAAGGGGAGGGTTAAAAGCAGCATGAATACATCAAGAGTTAACAACTGCAAGCTCAAGTGAATCAGGGTATTTAATTAAGAGCTTCATCTTCCAATATTAAATACCTTTGTTATTCTTCCTGCAGCTATCAGGATCACTTACATCACACAGTTAAAATCTAGTTGAAGTACTCTTTATTTCATATCTTATTGCACCATGACTTGTACTTTTCCACACCAGCCATTTTTTCTAGCAAGTTTTAGTCATCCACCTCACTCATGTAAGTGGTGAAGTGTCATCCAGTAAGTCCAACAAGTGAAGTTGTGACCTTCACTAAATTCAGTTCCTTGAGAACTCTTTTTTTTTTTTATGTTTGTACAAGGTACTTTCCTAAGGTGAAAGAGTGATTTCACACAGAGATGTATTTGCTGACTCCAGAAATATATGTACATATCATTTACATCTGTTTTGGCCTGGAAATACAAGAGGGAAAACTTTTAAAGTAAACTGATAAACTACAAGCCACTGAGGCTGAACAACACATAAAATCAGATTTGCTACCACAAACTAAGGACATAAGTCTTAAAAAGCACAGCTGCTTTAGCCATAACAACTCTGAATCTGAACTTCTTTCAGATTCAGTGAAAAAATAAAGAGTAAATTCGTCAAGGTCCTATCAGTGACTGAATGTACTAACTAGAGAAGATAAACAAAAATCTCTTCCCTAAGAAGGTCTCAAGAGAACTGAATAATTAAGAAGAACCAGTTTGACACAGATCACAAAGAACTAGGAGGAGGAAAAAAACAACACATACTGTGCATTTTCATGGACTGGTTTTCGTAGAAAACAGTTGTTTACCAGGAAGAAGAATGAAGGAATATTGGATAACAATACTGACCTAGTGCCATTTGGTAACAAGATGACCTCAGTAAACCGAGTCTAAGGTCACTTCGAGCAAGTCGCCAACATAAGTTTCCATAATTAAGTGCAAAGACAACAGGCAAGAAGAATATGAAAGATAAACACAGAAAGTTACACACAGCCAAGAATTCAACACCGAGCTGATAAGGAAGGAGATCCAGGGCTTTCCAGCGGCAGAACTGAGCGCAAGGAGTTCACCGAGACACAGCGTGAAGCGATGATGTGCAGGGACAAGAACAACAGGTTCGGAAAGTCCCACCTTACAGGCCGGGCAGCCACAGCCCGGGCATCTGGTCCCCGCTCACAAAAACAACTCCGCTGACCAACTAGCGGCATTTTTTAAGGTCTCTTACACCTCCCTCACCTTGGGGGCAGCCCCGGGAGGCTCAGCCCCGCAGTCCCCGGCGGCACAGCCGGCACAGCCCCGCGGGACTGCCAGCTCCCCGCGNCAGTGGGCTCGGCTGCTGTCTGTCACCGCCGGGCTTCGCCCGCGGCGTGTCCGTGCCGCCCGTGTGTGCCCGGGGAAGGTCCCACACGACTCTTCCTTCGGCCTGAGGTGCGCGGCTTGGGCTGACAGGGATCCCCCGCTGGCTTTTTGAATCTGGGGGTAACCGGGTCTTTTTTTTGCGGCGCTGCCTTGGTCCAGTTGTCATTTCCATAGAGTCATAAAATCACATAAAATCACAGAATGGTTTGGGTTGTAAAGGACCTTAAAGGTAATCTAGTCCTAATACCCGTGCCATGGGCAGGGACACATTTCACTCGACCTGGTTACTCAGAACCCCATCCAACCTGGCCGTGAACATTTCCAGGAATGGGGCAACCACAGCTTCTCTGGGCTGCCTGAGCCAGAGCCTCACCACCTCAGAGTAAAGAATTTCTTCCTAATATCAGATCTAAAGTTCGTTTTAGTCATCTATTGTGTTCTTTCTTACACACCTGCAAAATGCCTGTGTTGTACCTGTACACACTTATAGAAAAACTTGGCATTAAATAAAATCTAAACAAAGCATTGAGATGCAGGGTTTTACTTATGGCAGGAGAAGTGCAAGGAAAATGGCATAAAATGAGCTCTCCATGAAATAACCCTCTAAATCCTCTTACAACCTGACTGCTGATACACACTAGAAGTCCTGTGCCCAGTATCTATTAATGTGTTACAGCCACAGCCTCCCTGGAATGTCATCTTTGGACACTGTATAGTTAGAGCTGTAAATAAACACCAAGTTCACCTGTTATCTAGGTTACTTTTAAAACCTTCATTTTCATATGGATACAGAACAATGCAAATATTGCAAACTGCCTGAGGCAATGGAGCAAGACAACCCAGCAATTCAAATGACGAATGGTAACCCAGGTGACAATTTTTGTACAGAGTGGTCATTATGGAAATATTTTTACAACATTTCAAAACATACTTGACAAACTTCATTAGACCATAGGACATGAATACCAATGGCTCCTTCAAATATTGATAAGCACTTTCATATTATTCTCCCCCTTTTTGTTGTAATACTTCACTTTATTTACCGTGCTCCAAACCTAGACCTAGGAAAACTAAAAGAGGAAGAAAGAGGGTTACATGGAGCTATAGGACAGCATTTATAAAAGTAAAATGGAGTGACTCTTTTAATTCAGAAATAAAACAATTTTGCTATTTTCAGCCTCAAACTCAAGGAATGTGAAGTCTTTTGGATGTAATCACCTTCTTCTGACTAAAAAAAAAAAGAAAGAAAGTTCAGAGATTAGGTTTCGTTAGCAATTTTACTACAAAGGCTATTCTGACATGGGATCCTCTGCAGAAGAGCTCTCATGTTTCACTCCACAGCTGCTTCCACGTCATTCCTTACATTGCAGACGACCTCAGCTGCATAGGTCAAAAGTACACCCCATGGGATTAAGTTGTGGTAAATCCAGGGCGAGGGGAAATGTGGGACTGCACCTCTGTGCTCTCTAGTGTATTAAAATACACAAAGAAAGAGAATGGCACTATAGAAAAAAAATCTTTTAAAGTATCTGAATTTACAGTGGGAATACCATGGATACCGCAGAAGTTTACAGCACACTAAGGCAAAAATCATCTACTTACTAACATAGTGTGTTTCAAAGAGGAAGGGATGTTTTGACAACAGGCCAGGGTCTTAACTCCAATGGGAAGTGCAAAAGGAGCCTTCCTTCCCACATAGCACATGGGAATTCATTCTTCAACATCTCATCAAAAAAAGCTCCCTACATCCAGAAAAATCAGAATGTAACTGCTATTCTCCATCAGCCAAATATCCACATGGTCCCATGTCCTGTTCCCGATAATGAACAGCTTCTTCCTGGGGTTTGCTCTCCAGGCTGCCAAATGTGCGGGGCTGAACCCATTGCAGAAGGGATTTGAAGCCTTTTTCCTGGAATTTGAGGGCGGGATTTGGATCCCCTTTTCATCAGTCAGTGTGTTCATCTTTTCTGAAATGAATTAAATAAAGCTATAACACATGCAAATTAACTGACCTCAGAAAAGTACACTGGCATTTGAAAGGGCCAGCTGCAACCCAGACACCGTGCCCCAACAGAGCACTGAGCACCAAGAGCTTTGGTGATCCCTTTTCCCCAGAGAGGCCTCTATCTTCTCCCTTTCTCTTCTAAAATCTGGAGTGTCTGTGGGGAATACTCACAAAAGCCAACTTCAGCCCCACCTAATCTCCATAGATGCCTCTTGCAGACAGTGGAGAGAAATAGGCTCTTTCTGAGGGCAGTGGGAGCACTGAAATAAACTTGTTCAGAAACAGCTTCAAGAAACTGCCCAGTGCTCAGAGCACCTTGAGAAATCAGGTTGGCCAGACTAAAGTTGGTCTTTTGGAGTGCCCTCCTCCTCCACTTTACACTCCCCATAGTCATTTACTGACTCTCATATATGTACTTATATATTTACTTTTCTGACATTTTAATGTGCTCCCTCCCTGTACATTTTCACTCTGTAGTGTTGTTCCAAATTGCCCCCTCCCTATGAGAAAATAAGACAGTTCAATGCTGTATCATGTGGGATTGTTCTCTTTACAAATTAAGACTTTTTAGGAAATAATTTCTGCAATAAATTGAAATTGCTGGGATGGCATATTAGCAGGATCTGTCTTCTCATGTCAGTTCCAAATGGGAAGTGTTGTTCCATGCTGCCAATGACTTTCAGTCCATTAAAAAAAAAAAGTGTGTAAAATCATGTAATTTTTGTTCAATTTTACACGTATATCAATAACAGATATACAAATGTAAATGTAGAAGAGTAAAGCATTTTAAAAGTCAAGTTCTAGTTTGTCTGTGGTGGGTGAAAAACATATGGCACTCTACTGCCCCCATTTTATCCTAGTACTTTGCATTCTTTCTAAAAATATAATCACAAAGCTTTAAGGGAGGGAAACTCACCGGCTCTGCTCTTCTCCTGAACAGAGACTGCTTAGTTTAAAAAGTGCCAGTAATTTGAGTAATTCTTTGGGCTGAATTCTCAGCTGTGCCCAGCCTTGGGGGGAACAGCTGATGGAGGGGAGACACAAAGGAGCTGTTTGCAGCTTTTCTGTCAGCTTTCTTTTAAGGATCCTCTTAACTACAAGTTGTATCTCATATTTTCCTTTGTGGCAGACCTCCTCATCAGTATTGCCCTGGCTATGGGAAGTAAGTAGCCTGGATAAGGCATTATCCATGGCATTATCTCGAGCGCAGTTGGTGAAGATCACTGAACACAGCTTTGTGTCACATTCCAGCTTTTCTGAGCCTGGGGCTTTGTAAATCTTGAGGAGTCCAAAGGCTGCTGATATGCACAGGGGATGCAGGTCACTGTGTGTTGCAGGTGCTTTGGTATAGGTTGGACAGCCCTAATTAATTGTTAAAGCCATTATTGGGTGTTGAGCAAACCTGAATGACTGCTGAACTTCTACTATTTCCTCTTTTTGAAGAAAACAGAGGGAGTCTTTGCCCTGCAAAGTCACAGATGTGCAGAACTTCCCTTCCAGAGTGGTAAATCACTGGAGGACTCTGCAGCTGTGCTCCACTTTGACCTCTTATCACAGCTGCACCGAGGTGTGGACAGTCCTTTTAGCAAATGCACCTCCAATGGTGACACAGGTGAAGATTTTGAAGTTGCACCTGGAAGGAGAATCTCACAAAGTTACCATTTGTCAAGGTTTCGTGATCCTCCTCTTCCATCCAGAAAAGCTACCTGGGTAGAATTTGAAGAGTTTTCTTTTTTCACACTTGTCTGGGCATTACCATAAGAACTGCACTTAGGTGCAGAAACCTGGGCTTTTCTGTCATACATGTATAGTTACCTGACACTTCCCAGAGCATCACACATGGTCATATGTACCGAGAAGGGAGGTGTTCTCAAAGTGTTGGATTTATCCTGAATATACACAGATCTGCCATGCAGGCTGTGTCTGATATTCCCTATTTCTACTGTTCTATTAAGTAACTAAGTTTAGGCCTTAGTACATTAAACACATTAAAGTCGCTGAAATCAGTATGCAAGAAATACAGGATACTTAAGATGAAGCTGGAAGTCAGATTACTGGGAACTATCAGAGAAAAAATCATAAACAAGGAATATACTGGTATGTCCTCTGGGAAGAGGTCAGCAAATCAGTCTATAGAAACCTGGCAGCTGGTCTCTGCTTTACACAGGTCAAGATAATTTCCTATGAAAAATCAAGAATGTTAACTTAATGCAAATTAAGACAACTCTAAAAAAAAAAAAAAAAAGAAAAAAAAAGGTAAAAGGAGGGCTCTGCTCTAAGATGTTGCTTGTAGCACTGGATTCATTCTGACATTTTCATCAGTCAGTACTTTAAGTGCCCTTTAGGGAATTAGTTTCCAAACCTGGTTCAGATTAGTCTGTCACCTTCGAGATGAACTCCAAGGTAATACCAGAGCAGTGGAATATAACCATTTGTTTCCAGTCTCATTTATGAAGTATATGGTCAGAGCTTGTGTAACAGTGTCTTATATGAACTCTTTCTCTCTCATCCTTGTTGCAGGGATCTTTCTCTACTAACTGTATTATGTGTTTCAATTTCTTAAGCAGAGTTTTCTATCCATTGTTGTGAGTACTTAATTTCTTTGGGGAGATTTTGTGTAAGTCTCCCCCAGTAAAGTGAAAACATCTATTTTAGCTTTTGTCAGCTGAAACTTCTGACTTCTGTTCCATCTTATGTCTCAGTCCTGGGACACCACTCCTCCCTGAAGGTGAAGAGATGTATTTTATTTCTTAAGTAAAGCCATCTGGGATGTCCCACATGGCCATGTGATGACTCAGAGGGCAAAGAGCAGTTCCTTCAGCAGAAGCAATACAGACCATTGCAATTTTGTGTGCATCCTCAAATTAATGAATGTTTTTGTTCTACAAAGGCCTTCCAGAGCTAGTGAGCACAATAAAATTTGAAGTCTTGGTCAAGTGATAAAAGATTGTAGAGAGGGCCCATGGGGACATCCAACCCCTAACCAGTTCATCTACCATTTGGGGCATATAGTGCCAAAATATGTATGCAGAATAGTGCAAGACCAAATTAACAACTACAAAATGAAGAGTGGGACAGAGGCATTAACTGCTGAGAACACACCCTGGATCAGAGTGTTTACTTTAGTCATAGACAGGCAACTGGGAATTACATGTTTGAAACTTGAGGATGGAAAACAAAGTATTGTTATGAGAGTTGTGAAAATTTAGGGTATAAAGCACCTCACAGCTAATAGCAAAATCATCTTCTTTTATTAGCTACCAGTGGGAGAAGAGGAAGTGAGTAACTAATAACTCTACTCACCCAGGAAAGCATGGGTGTCACAAAGAAGAATACAAGAGCTAGGGAAGTTCCCCACCTTTTTTTAGATCTCTTGAAAGCAAACACATTTACTTTTTCATGGGCAGACACACACTTCTTTGTTGTGTGGTAAACCTCTTTATTTTCTGAAAGGCTGTGAATTCAAATCATTTCAGGCTGTAGACTTCTTATCCTTAACAGTACCCAAAGGGTGAACCAAAGCCCATCTGTATCAGGAGAAAGCCTATGCCATGTCTGGATGTGAGGCAAGGTTAAATCAGGGCTCACCTCTCACGCCCACCTCCTTTTAAACCTGATGTCCAAACGGTGGTCCTAAACAGCAGTCCTAAGGATCATGAGCTCTTAGAAAGCAAAAATGATAAATAGCTGTGTGGTCCTCCTGGTATCAAAGGGTATGAATTCGTTCTTCTGTCTGGGAATGAACCGCAGGAAAGAGCACCAGTTCAGCTCCCACTTTGATGCCAGTCCCTGAGCAGGGTGGTGGAAAAATCTGCCAAGGTGTTTTTGGGCAGCCCCAATTCTTTCTGCTCAAGTAAATTCTTCAAATGCAATGTGGTTGGAAAGATTTCCAGGTATCCATTACTAGTTAGGAATCTGGTCCATCTAGTTAAATAGCTGTTACTGTGCAGGGCTCTTCCTACTGGGCACAAGGACTCCTGCTCTGGGAGAAGCTATTGAGAACTGTCCAGCATCCAAGTCAAAGGGTACTGGACAGGCAGTTTCCATCACAGGGAGAAATACTCATTATGAAGCCTATACAATAGGCCTCTTCTCTTTGTGAAGGGCACATACAGACTCAGAGCTTTTGGTAGCTGTTTTCTTTCCTTTAGCAGTGAAAATTGTGCCTAGTGTATGACTACGGTATAAAAAATGCTTTATGTTGCCTACCAGGCCCTCAACATACTCTTGGCTTTGAATTCCTAATGGAAAATGCATGTGTATATCACTAATCATGGATGTTGGGTAATGTGAGAAGCCATCCAGCTAAATAAATGCTCATGCTGTCGTCACCACCTCCCATACAGCTGCTGCAACTACAAAATCCAGCCAGATAATTTAAGAAACAGGCACAAACCTACCCCTCTGGGAAAGTTACATGCTCTTTAGCAGGAACTAATGGTAAAACATAAACATAAGTCTAGAGGCTGGCTCTAACTTCCCATTTTTGTCCCTGACTACAAAAAGGCCTTTTATTTGGCTAAGACAAATGAGTCTTTGAAGCAGTAAACTTTATAGAAGCAGCAAATCTTGTAAAAGAAATCTCATAAACCCATATATTCTTCCCTGGTAGCAACTGTCTTTGTTAGAGTATTTTTCCCTGGAATTGCTGTGGTTTTCACCTTCAGGCCTTTGGGAAGTTTTTTGACCAACCTTCCTAGAATTAAAATGTATTCATGCTAGAAATAAAACATATTCACACTAGAAAAAAAAACATATTCATGCTGATGTCTATATGGGAATTTGGCAAGCCTGAAAATCATATGGGTATTTGGAAGTATTTTTCTTGAGAACTACAGAACTCACCTGCACTTCCAGAACTCCAGAACATTTCAAAGGAAATGAGTTATTTTAATTCTGTTTTTTTCTGAAGCATAGGTGAAATTTGTAGAGGGACTTATCCTCAGGAAGAATATATAAACCAGGAGAGGATTGGTAGAAGTTTATTGTGTGGACTTTGTCCCAAATCCTTGGTTTTCACATCTGTTTTCTCTGACTCCGCATCACTGCTTCTTGAGAAACATTTCTGCCCTGGCTAGTCCTGTAATAAGAGTGCTGAACTGGTCACACAGCTTGTAAATTGGCACATCTTACACCTTTGGATATGCTGGAGAACATGCTGGGGACATTAGTTAAAGCATCCAGAATCCTGATTTATGATTTACCACTGACACATGAGGAATGCTTATCCTGAATCTATTGCCCTGAGATCACCCCTGGCAGCAGCTGCAAGAAATTTCTTCAGAAATGGATACAAGAAAGCAAAACCACGCACTACCTCTTCACACAAGAATTGCATCTGAAATGTCCCTCTCCTCCTCTTCTCAATGGTTTGCCTGACACACATTTCATTAAGTCTTCCTTTATGACCTTTCTCAGGTCACCTTTCTCAGTGGAAATCCATCCTAACCTGGTAGAATTTCCATAGTGCTTTTCTTCTTTGCAGCCCTCCAGTGACTTTGAACAAAATGAATTTCTCTTCTCCTTTCTCCTACACCTACTCTGAATTGTTTCTCCCCTCAATCCTCCAAGTATTTATGTCTAATTTCTTCACAAGATATTCCTGATTGTTTCTAACCACTGCTCTCTTCTAAAGCACTAGCAGATTTTACTTGAGGTTTTGCTCCCATGGAAACTTTGCCGCATTTTTTAAAAACTTATTTTAAAATGCATTCTTCGGAATTAGGAACACTGTAGTAGCTGAAACTGAGGAGTTTTCCCTTTCCAATGGGATCGCTGCTGAGGACACAGCGCTCTCTGCTGCTGGGAGCACACAGAGACCCTTCAAATACGGCCCTGTTGATTTGCTGCATAAGAATACACCTTCTTTTTTTGGCTGTGAAGCATTCACTTAGGTTTCCAAGTGTTTGGAGAAGTGTCCTCACACACTCCTATAAACACTCTCCATTCCCACGTTAAGGGAGCAAAGCATGGACACTCCATGTTCAGTACTCTCTGTGAAGTAGGGATAGATGCATGAAAATGTCAGTATTCCAGTCCCTTTTTTTCAGCTTTCTCTTCACCTTTTCGCCCAGCTCACTTGCAGAAACATGACACGTAACATTTATTAAAACCTCAGCTCAACTGCCTAAACCATTCAGGCCTCAACCTCCTCAATCACCCAGAACTTTTTTTCTTCTGTGTTTTTGTGGGGCACTGCAGTTGCTGATTGGGTGGCAAAAACACTGCTCTTCTTGCTGCATGAAATGGCGCCTTTCTTTTCCACACCATTTTTGGAGTTCGCTGTTGTACTACTTGATGTAACTTTTATTCTTTCCTTCTTAATTTAGTGTTGATTTGTAGCTCTCTAATGGCCTTCCTCATCTTGGACCCATTTAATTAGTTCTGTTCTTCTGTTACCATTTTTCTTCGTTTTCTCCCCACTTTCTAAAGGGATGAAATTTAACAAGCGCAAATGCTGGATTCTGCACCAGGGACAGAGTAATGCCAGGCACAGGTCTGGTGTGGGAGAGGAGTGGCTGGACACCTGCCCAGAGGGATGTGTGGGCCTGACTGACACTGAGCTCTGTGTGGGTGAGCACAGGGTGCCCGGGCAGCCCAGAGGGAAAAACCCATCCTGGGATCCCCCAAACGCAGCACAACCAGCCGGCCCAGAGAGGGGACGATCCCGCTGTGCTCAGCCCTGGGCAGCCTCACCCTGTGCAGTGCTGGGCCTGCAGCTGGGGAGGGACGTGAAGGTCCCTGAATGTGTCCTGGGGAGGGAAGCAGAGCTGGGGGGAAGGCTGCAAGGAATGTCCAGTGAGGAGCAACTGACGACTTTGGGTTTGTCTGGTTTGGAGAAAGGGAGACTGAGGGGTGACTTCATTGCCCTCTGCAGCTTCCTGAGGAGGGTAAGGGGAGAGGGAGGTGCTGAGCTCTTCTCCCTGGTCTCCAGGGACAGGACACCTGGGAATGGTTCACAGCTGCACTGGGAAAGCTTTAGACTGGACATTAGGAAGCATTTCTTTGCTGAGAGGGTGGTCACACAACAGAACAGGCTTCCAGAGATGTGGGTGATGCCCTCAGCCTGTCAGTGTTCAAAGGTATTTTTGAACATCAGCCCTGAAGTGGTCAGGCAGTTGGACTGGACAGTGATTCCAGGTCCCTTCCAACTGGAAGACTCTGTTCCATTGTATTCTATTTTATTCCTTTTCCACTAAACTAAACCACTGAAGTTATTGGTAGAAACTGGGATGGCATTTAATTATCATAGTCACCTTCATGTGACAAGCACGTTGTTGCTGATACCACAATGCTTCCTTTGTGATTATCTCACCTTCCTGAAGCTGAAGTTTCACACAGCTATTTTGGCAACGTTCTGGACCACTCTGGCTCCAATTCTCAAACGTACCACACTTTCCTCTCATGTGTGTAAATACATGGTAGTTACCTAAGCCATGATGTTCTCAACATCCTAAGCCATCCAGGTACCCATGTGGGACTGGCAGCTGTGGGACTGAACCTCTGAGAAACCCACCCCCTTCTGGAGCAGCACATACCCTAACAGCATGTAAAATATGACAGTAACCTCCTATATTCAGGTGCCTTCATTTCTACCGTATTGCTCATTAAATTGTATAACCAGAAAATTACTGGCAAATTTAAATGTGTGCCAGAAGTGAAGTCTGTGATAAGGCTCTTACATATTCTGGACAGAATTTCCTGATCATATATGCATACTATTAATACAAACACAACACAGCACGAAGAAAAGAGCTTATGTAAGCAGCAAGGTTTGTGATTCTTTTGTAGGAACAAGAGGTTTCTTGTCTCCCTTTTAACGCTAAAGTAACCTTTTACTGTAGAAAATGCCGTGTTTTCTGCTGGTCAGCTATTCCATTCTGTAATCTTAGATTTTTAAGAGCAGGAAGCTTAAAAAATCCACAGAGGTTTCTTGATGCCATTCCATGTTTCTTTCAACTCAGGATGTCAACTTCAAATAGGACTGATGCAGAATATATGGAAAAGTATTTAGGGTAGAGGCTGAGCCTCTAAAAGGTGATAGGCTTCAAACTACCCTGTAGTAAGTACTAACAGCCATGAATTTGCAAAAGAGTTTAAGAAACACATGTATTAAAGATTGTGAGTCCTAATGATGACCCTTGCTAAGACAGGTATACAAGGGCCATGTTATGTGGGAAAGTGTGCTCTGTGCAGGGTAAAGATCCCCACCAAGAGCTGCCAGTCATGTACCCCTGAAAAAGAGTGACCTTTAACCTGGCAGGAACTTGACACTTGTCAAGTACTATTAGGGCAGCATTTCTTAAAATGCAAATTGTGAACAATCAGAAAGCAGTTCAATAAACAACAGCAAACGTCTCTCAGATGTTCATAATCCATATGAAAAAGTGGAACAAAATGGTGAAATACAAGTTAATAGGTATTTACAGAATGGAGCCTGATTTTTATTTAGATATAAATCAAAATCATTGTTATAAGTCTATAGACAACACTCCTTGGATTTTTTTCCTCCGCAAGAAGACCAAGCATCTGTTTCATTTTTAAAAGTCTGAGAAATTCCAAGCTGAAGGAAAAAAGATCTTCTGAGAAGATTATACAAGAGTCTCTCAGAAGAAATTTAATTTGCTGGTCTTTTTGGCTAGCACTCTGGCTTACAGCTGTCATTAAAAAAAACCCAATAAATGGAAGGAAAACAGATGTTTTTCTTGAATCTATCACTGTACTTTGTAAACTTACCATAAAAGAGGAAAAAAACATTGCCAACTGTGTCTACTCCCCTGCATTATTAATATTATGCTATTCAAATCCATTTGAGTAGTACAAACAAGTCTTAATTGTTTAATAAAGAAATAAATTTGGCATTGTGTGAATACTTAACAGACTAACGATCAGAAGCTATTCAACCAGCAAGAGGAATGTTAAATATGCATATAAATTCTTGTAGGAATATTTGAAATTGATTCCAACTCTCAGAAATTTTTTAGGTAGAACAATTTTGAGTACTATCAAATCACAAGTGAAACAAGTCTAAAAATATAAGCTGCAAATGAATCCACAGCATTCAATGGCTTTGGAAGTTTAACTGTTCATCTAGAATTTCATAAAAGGGCAAGTAGGTGATGGACTCTGTCCAGCAAACTTTAATTTCCAGCAAAGCCTCTATGCATGAATCCATGTGAAACCACACTGCTCACAGAGAAGACACATTTATAAACTAGGCAGACAAGTCAAAGTTTGAAAAGGCTTCAAAATAGAAGAGCTCACAGTTTTACAAACTGTTCCTCTAAAGTGAGCATGGAAAGGAATATCCTTCCCGTGTGCATTTCTCTTTTGTGTATGAGGACTACAGTGTCTGTGATTCTGAGACCAAACACACAGCATTGCTGAATAAAAAAGGCATACACTACTCATTAGTGAACTGCCAGCATTACCAAGACACAGAATATTAAAATGCTTCCTTGGCCACAGTTTTGTCTTCCTAAGTGGACAGTGTAATATTTAAAGTCAAAGCTAGCTCTCTGCTTTTTAAAACCTTGTTTTTCCATTCTTCTTAGATTTGTTAACAAGAGTCAGAAGTTATCCATTAAGATGAGCAGGAAAACCAGAAACAAACTGCAAATTCACCCTTCACCACACAGCACAAAAATCATGGTCACAGCTTCATGTTTAATGTGGAATCACTTTAAGTATACAGTATTTCAAAAGATCCAGAAACTGGTTAGGAACTAAAAGCCAGTAGAACAAAAACACAGAAAATCCAAAATACATCTTTGACCTTTTTAATCTTATATTTTAGGGTCACATTCCTGAATAGACAAGTTTGCTTCATGAGGAAAGAAACTTTGGTATGGAGTTGAACTAGCCACATGAATAGCACCTGTAGCTTTCAAAATAAATAGTAATGGCTAACTAGACACGATGGCAGTAAGATATCCCCTAAGAACAAGCTTATGCTTGGAACTATGCATGAAGGCTGGACAACAGGACTAGTGTGATTTAAGTAACTTTAAAGCATTTCTGCTTTTTGTATTTCTGACATGGAAATTATTTAAAAAGCTAATCACTCCCTTGAAAATTGCACTCAGAAGCTCGAAGAACACTATTATTAAATGTTTCTCTTTCAAATCTTTAGACTCCCTCTATTTTCCTAACATATTTTTATTTTAAAGGCCCATGCTGTTTAACAGTAGAAGCTGTGAACGAAACATCCCCTGTACTCCAAGAGTGACTTATCAAAAAGGTCAAAGACAAATTCGACCTTGAAATGGAACAAAAGTTGGGTTTTTCTTAATAAATGGTACCAGGATTAACAAATTATCTTTGTCATATATGATACTTTCCTACAACCATCAATAAAGTAGTTACTGGAATGTTAGTCTATGTTAATCTGTGTTTTATGGGTTTGCAACAAAGCATAATACACATTTAACAGAATAAGTGAAACTACAGTTTCCAGTATATAATGAATTTTAGTCATTTAATAAATTTTAATTTTTATTTGTGTATTCCACTGTAGTGCTGTGACAACAAATCACACCTGTGTACCAGAGCATACATCAACAGTATGATGTAACTTTACTTACACCACTGCTATATTTAGATTTTTGAAAGAGACATAAGCATACACTATGGCCACAGCAAATAATTTTCTGGGTTTTTTTCTTTGATAACCTTCACTTTTTCAGTAATACTTCACTTTTAAATTTCGAATTCTTGAAAAAAATCACAGAAATTTTATACAGGAACAGATATAAGGAATAACCTCACAGGCACTGATATGACAAACATTTATTTTAAGGGCCAAGAGGCATTAATACCATATTGACAAAGTTGACTGAAAAGAACACCTAACTTTGTCTAAATGGGAAATGCCCACTTTTGCTTGTTGAGAAATGAAATTCAGAAAGTTATTTTTTGGCCTTGCTATGTCACAAAGTCAATCATACAAAGACCTATGCATTTAACCTAAGGTAATAGTTTTAAAAGCCCTTCTATTAAAAAAAAAACCCATCATGCAAATCTTTGATCAATTATGCAGTGGCTTTAGAACTGTTGCAAGACCATACTGTATATATTAGCTTTTATACTGCTAATGCACAACTAACAGCAAACTCGATTAGATTAACACAAATTTGTCTTAATTACACTGTTATATCACACTAAGGAGACAAATGCCACAAGATTGGCAAAAACATTTAAATCCGAGCACTCAAATGGCAGGACAATTATGTGTTGTAACCCCTTCACATTTAGAAAAAAACATGATCCTGCAATCTCACTTTACAAAAAAAACCTAACTTCTGCAAAATATTAATTGGGAGGGGAACAGTTTTAATACCTAACACAAAGTAACTCATACAACTAGTGTCAAAGGCAAACAAAAATACTTCTAAATAAAAAGTCAAAATACACAAAGCAACAGAAGCACAAATGCTGCATTAAATAGTCAAGATAGGAAGACAATGCACTTGTTAATAAAAAAGAAAAAAAAAGTTACTAAAGTTAGCAACACATTTAAAGAAAATGCAATGAGGGAAAACTATTTTTTCCATTGACAATAGTTTCCATTTGCAGTCTTTCCATCCATAATTTGTCTGGTACAGTACATCCAATTAAAATATTCAGAATCTCACAGAAAAGCTAGGTTGCTCTCTTTGAAATCAAATTCCCAAGCTGGAATTAGATCCAAGTTTTGGATGTTTTAAACAGACATTATTATGAATGAAGTAAAAGCAAGGCAACAAATGGACCTTCCATTACCTTCCATCTTACCAATGATGACAAACATTTTTAAAAGTTATCATAATCTTTTTTGTCTTTCTTTCCCTCTGCTTCAAATCCATCAACGCCGTCGCTGTCCCTTCTCCTTTTACGATTATTATGGATGTTGAAGCGTTGATTCATCTGTGGTAACGGATCCATTCCTAAAACTTTGTGTATTTGACGGAATGCAAGGAGTCTCAGTGCAAACTAGAAAAAGGGTGGAAAGACGTTATTTCTGTTAGAAAAAAATGTCAATTCTGAGAATTCTGTCAAACAATTATGGAAGAATGTTAGTGATATCATCCTTAGCTCTAATTATCCCTTTCTTCTTTCCCCCAACGAAGTCAAGATGATAAAATGTCTATGTCACATTTCCTGTTTCTCTAAGTACATCATTTTAGCTTAAAAATAATGTACGTGTGTTTTAACTGCTGGACTTGCACTAAAGCAGGCAAGGCTTGTCATGCGTCCCATTAGGCATTAGGAATCTTTAGCAAAAGGATCAATTGAAGATGCAGAGGCAGTAACCTCTTAAGCTGTAGGCATGAATGGTCAGTACTGTCATACTAAAAACTGAAATTACACAGATTTATCTGTAAAGTATTAAATGTCAATGTAATGTCCAATCTAATAACATACTGCTGCAGAGTAAGGCAATTTACAGATATATAGAGATGAGAATGCCACAAACTTTCAGGATAGTACATTGACTTTAGTGCAAAAATGAACACCATTATACAACCAAACCAAACAAAAAAACCATCCATCAAATTTAGTTACTTCACAGATAAGTTTCCTTACCTGTGCACTGGAAGTAATATCCTCTCGTTGCTGATCTGTCATTGCAGCAAGCGTATCAAAAGGATCTTTCTCACAAGGGTCCAGAAGGCCAGGACCACCTATAATAATCAGGCTAATTAGTTGTGCATCTTTACCTGATTTGAACCAAGATTACAGGTTTGACGTTAGTTAAACATAAGTATACATACGCTGATCAAATGCAACTTGCCTTTAAGGATGAT
>WEIV01005403.1:2356-15430 GCA_013390005.1 Calyptomena viridis | reverse complement strand
TAAAAAATGTGTGCAACATATACAATAGTTGAAGTGGGAAGGCATCTCTAAAGACTGTCTGGTCAAGTGTCCCCTTCTCAAAGCAGGCTCAGGTTGAATGAGTTGCCCAGCACCATGTCCAGATGTGTGCTGAATATCTTAAAGGGTCAAGACTCCACAACTTATCTGGGCAACCTGTTCCAGTGTTTGACTGTTCACAATGTAAAAAAGCTTTTTCTTAAATAGAATTTCACATTTCAGGTTGACCTGTCTGTTGACAAAGATGTCTTCACCCTCAAAATAATGTGAATTAAAAGTTGACTTCAACCTTTCCTACCCCAGATTAAACTAAGATGCATATTATGTTTTAACTGGCTAGTTTCTTATGGCTTCTTAATAATCCTTAGGTCTATATGAATTTCTAAGGAAACAGATTTATTTTGATTATGCATCATTTGTTGGAGGGAGGAGTTGTTCTTTTCAGTGTGCCAGAAGTGTAATACCATGTGCCAAACATCTTGCATTCCAGATTTTTTTATGTTAAAAATGTCTGTTTGGAGCAGGAATGGTCTCTTCTAAGAAATTCTGCAATATGCACTTTGATTTATTCTGCTTAATTACTGTCTCAGCTGCTTCATGATTGCTCAAGGTACAGCAGTGAATATTCAGGAGACAACTTTTCATTTTAAAGCTTGTTACACCTGTCAAGAGGCAGAATATTGACATAGGGAACATACAGTCACCTAGATGTGCAATAATCAAAGCAGCTAAAATTGTTTCAGGATACACAGGGCACCACACAGTTCTGTCNTTTTTTTGTTTTGTTTTTCATTTTGCTGGCAGCATTGTGGAAAATATCTTCAGACATTTCTTTCAGTGTTTGAGAGCTCATCCATGTAAGACTGACTACAGAAAACATGGAAGAAACAGGGAATATGTTTAGGATATATGTTGCCAATTAGAAGAGCTCTTCAGAGTTGTGTGTGTGTGACTTTTTAAGGAAGTAGAGAGTTTACAACCTTTCTATATATTTTAAAACCTTATTTCTATGGAAAAAAATCTGAAAAAGGATAAAGATCTTTACAGAATTTCATTGGCCTAGACACAGCCAGGTATCTTACATTTTATTAGGAGACCGTGAGGACTAGAATGCATATTGTATGTGTACTTTGTGTTCACAAACACAAATAGGAGGACTTGGGCCATTTGCAGAATTTAACTGTAACTGCAGTTAATAGTGCATGTAGTTCTTGCTGTAGCTCCTCAGATCAATTTTGAAGTTCTGTAAAGTCTCAGCTAATAAGACCAATTACAAGTGAGTTTTGCATAGAGGTAGAAAATATGCCAATCATTCCTCCTAGGTGGTACAATTAACTTGTACAATTAAGTTGTAAGCAGTTTTAGTTTATGACCAGTCACTTTCACAGTCTGAAAATCTCATTCCTTGAGAGATAATCAGAGATCATTTCTGGGTGTTTCAATGACCACATGAAATGTATACATAGAAATTATGGGGTTTTGAACATATATGTGTCTTGGGTCCTAAAACTATTTTTTTTTAAAAAATCTGTTCTGCCCCACTGTTTTAACTCAAGACAGGTTGCACTGACCACAACATTTTTTTATAGGTGACTTATCTGGTTCTTTATTGTAGACAAATCTATTAAGAAAACAAGTTTTCATTCTCAAAAGACTTTCTTTCATTACAAGATAGCAATTATTCAGGTACATATTCTCACTTAAGTGAGCAGGTCTACTTTACCATCAAATTCTGTGTAAATATCTTTCTTAATTTATTTGTGCAAAGATCAATGATTTTGAAATTATAATCACCNTCTGCAACTCTTCTGTCATCAGTAAAGAGAACTCCTTTCTTCCTGATCAGTGCATGACAGTTTAAACACTTAGGGGACAAAAATAGAGCTGCCTTTCTCTGTCTGTTCCTTCTAGTATTTGTGAGCAGATAGATGCTCTCCTCTCCCCTTTCCACTTTCTTCTGAAAGGAAATAAGTTGTATTTGAGCCTTAAATCTTTACAGGCATATCAATCTTTGTAGCTCTTGCTTTAGCTTTTCACCAGTTGTTAAACACAAGTGGCAATTCCATTCCAGCAACTCTCAGGAAGGCACATGTTCTGGAGGTGAGGGGAATGNGAGGACTTGGGCCATTTGCAGAATTTAACTGTAACTGCAGTTAATAGTGCATGTAGTTCTTGCTGTAGCTCCTCAGATCAATTTTGAAGTTCTGTAAAGTCTCAGCTAATAAGACCAATTACAAGTGAGTTTTGCATAGAGGTAGAAAATATGCCAATCATTCCTCCTAGGTGGTACAATTAACTTGTACAATTAAGTTGTAAGCAGTTTTAGTTTATGACCAGTCACTTTCACAGTCTGAAAATCTCATTCCTTGAGAGATAATCAGAGATCATTTCTGGGTGTTTCAATGACCACATGAAATGTATACATAGAAATTATGGGGTTTTGAACATATATGTGTCTTGGGTCCTAAAACTATTTTTTTTTAAAAAAATCTGTTCTGCCCCACTGTTTTAACTCAAGACAGGTTGCACTGACCACAACATTTTTTTATAGGTGACTTATCTGGTTCTTTATTGTAGACAAATCTATTAAGAAAACAAGTTTTCATTCTCAAAAGACTTTCTTTCATTACAAGATAGCAATTATTCAGGTACATATTCTCACTTAAGTGAGCAGGTCTACTTTACCATCAAATTCTGTGTAAATATCTTTCTTAATTTATTTGTGCAAAGATCAATGATTTTGAAATTATAATCACCTTTTCTGAATATTCTGGAGGACAAAAGATCAGTAAATAACATACGTGATTGAATACATGGAATTAAAGGAAAAGAAAACCAGTGATGTTATGTATTTAAATACTATACTCTTGCACAGAAAGAGACATTAACACTTACTCAAATCAATGAAAAGTTTTGCAGTGACTTAAATAATTGGAATTATTTAAGTTCCAGGGGTTCTTGAAAAATATTTTGAATATTCTCTTTATTACTACTGTTGTTTTTGTTCATTATGATAAATGAGCATACCACTTTCTCATGAGCTAACATTCATTGTGGGAAACATAAACTGCTACAGGAAATAACAGCACCATTTAAAAAACAGCTGGAAGTGAGTAATAACTCAGCTGCAAATTCAACACTACATTTTGTTCTGTAAGAACTGCATATGACCACTCATTTCAATTGAATCAATAGACATGTTTCAAATTTGATGACATAATAAAAATGACAATTTTCCCATTTGTGAGACAACTCTGTCTAGAATAGCAGCTGTAATAAGCTGGCAATAAACTATTTTTACACAATTATGAAATAGTTATTTTTGAGTTGGAATATTTTACTTCATTATAAGAGGTTTGCAACTTTTAGACAGTACTATTAATAAATGAAAAAGAGCTTAGAGTAATTCACTTTCAGAGTTCTTTTATTGAAACTCAGTTGATTGTAAGCAGTTGAAGAAAAGCATATCTACTTGGATTTTTTTTCCCTATTCCCTATTCTGTATTTTACAAGACAGACCCAAATACAGAATATTTATTTATTCATTTCTTTTTCTAGGACTGTACACCTATCAACCACCAAAATGTCAGAGGAGAAAGAACACTTCTTCTGGCTTTGTGTGTCTGTCTCCTCCTACCTTTCTTTCTTAATAGTGGAAGAATCAGCAGTCCAAAATGCTGTTAAGAATTTTTAATCTCATAAGCATACAACTGCTTAAAGGTCTTTCTGATTCACAAAAAACAATAATAGTATTGCATATTATTGCTTCTTTAGTTTCCTCTTCAAAGCTGAATTTTCTCTGAAGGCATAAGGCTGAAATTATGATAATCATACCATTGATTCTATGTAAAATAGGCTCCTTTAAAAAATGTTCTGTAATAATGTTTACTGTGTATAGCTGGTTATGTACATTAAGTGCATCTTCTTATTGAATCAATTAATCAGTTAACAGAATAAAAATTCAGCTAGAGGTTAGCTTGGATCCACCATACAGCTAACAGTTATGTGAATATTTGGTTGTGAAGAATGGGTCATACAATCAGCAGATCTCCTGCAGCCTATTGCCCACAGTGGTGCTTTTATTCTGTCATTAATACCAAAGAAGGCTTATAGCAGTTTTCTCTATATTGGCAACTGGTTGTACTGTCCCCTACAAAATAATAATTGAAAATTTGCTAAAGATTTTAAAAAGCCTATAAAAAATTCATACCACCCCTCCATACAATCTGTTTGTAAAGTTTTTTTTCAGAATTCAGAATTCCTTTACCCCAGGTCTCTCCTTTGGCATTTCCTTGGTGGTTTGGTTTGGGTTTTTTGAGGACTGCCTGAGATTAATGTTTTGCATTAATGATACTGGATATTATTTGGTATCATTGTGTTTCCTGTAGACATGGTTGTATTTATTTTCTTGCACATGGGTTATTCATGGGGGTCTATACAAAGATCACACTTTTTGTTGTGGCCTTTCCTTACCTTGTGACACAAGTGATGAGGGTTTTTCAAGACACGTATTAAAAGGATGAAACAATATTGATTGCACTTCTTACAGGAAGCCTTTTATATGTAGAGTTGTTAGATGAGTAAATGATGGAGAAATTATTTAGTAAATTATTTATTGAACCCAGGTTCAGAAAGGAACAGTTCAGTACTTGTAAGATATTCCAAGTAAAAACATGTCTCTGTGCAACTAGGCTGAGTGGTTGTGACAGCCTAGAGATATACACAGGAAAGGTAATGGGGGAGGTTTATTTCCCTTCCCAATTTCGGAATACAGCAACAGGAAAGATCACACAGGTATGTGAATATGCCTGTCCCTCTGTGTTTTGAGGGGAAAAGGGTCCAACCAGCAGTAAGGAGTCACTGTGTTAATCTAGTCACTGTGCCTTTTCAAGGGCTCCACTGTATGCATGGATCAGCATTATGGATTTCTTCAAGTCTGCCTCTATCTGGATACCTTTTAGCAATGAAGAAAGTCCATTTGTCCTGTTCTACTTTTGTTGTTGTTGCTGTTCAAAAGGAAATCTAGTTCATACATTCCAAAGGATGTTATTTTTATGACAAATTTTCTTTGGTAGGAGCTGCATTGTTTGCTGTTTTATCTCATGGTTGACTTTAGCTTTGTAAACAATGAAATAAATAGAAATGTTCTTAGCTACTCTGCCAATTTACCCAGTCCTTTGAGTAAAATGTTGGTAGAATAAAAATTTTGTCTATTTATTCCTCATAATTGTTCCTGGCTTAGCTCTCAAAAGAGCTAAGATGAAGTAATCTCATTATTTTATGAGAACCTATTTGTAGAAGTGTACACTACACAGTTAAATAAACCTAAAAACTACAATTCAACCAGAGAACACTCACTGTGTCTCAAGGGTCCTTGTAAATCTGGAACTCATTGCTTGTCTGCAAACTCTTTCTTGCAAAGTGTTTAAAGATATCTATACTACCTTTCCTACTTTTCCCCAATCAGAGTTGCTGCATTTCATGACTTGAGATAGTCATATTTATACTGTTTAAAGAGGGTAGTCAATGTGTCTGAATCAACCTTACCCTAAGCCAGTCTGCCCCATCCGCCAAGAAAACAGGACAGCAGTGGCAATCAAGTAGTGGTGGAATATAACTTTGAACATGGAGTTAACATGGTTGTGAAAATGTAAAAAAGCAGTGAACAGTCATGGTTTTGTCCCTAGTAGTAAACCTGTCTTTCAATGGCTACTATACTCAAAAGAGAAAAAAACCCTACAGAAATACTGCCAAGAGGTCCAATTCTGCAGCCTCTCAGTCTTTAGGATAACTGTCACATTGTTTTTTTTGGCAGAACTACCTTCTATGAATAAAGCTATTTAGGTCTGCTTGTGTTTCCATGACTAAATTCTTATGCTACTTTGCATCAGCTCTTTACTTCATTAACATACTGTCAGTATATTATGTTCTGGCTTAAATTTGAGTGGTGTTGATTGCTTTTATTCATTTTCTGATTTTATGTTTAAGGTAACCACAGACAAATCTCTTAGGTTTCCTGTGTAATATGAATGAAATGCTAGATACTAAGTTTCTCTTTTATGTCTGTGCAAACTTGTATTGAAAACTTTCAGTGGTAATGACCCATGGTCAGACTGGGAGAGGATTCTATACAAAAGCTTGTTGGATTTGTCACCCCACCAGAGGGAAATGTAGGTAGTTGCATGAATTAATTCATACGCTATTAATGCATGAGGGAAGAAAAAAGTGAAGGCGGTTTTCTTGAAGGGATAGAAATTTATGCTATGAAAATTGAGGGAAAAAATATCAATACTGAGACAATTTTTGTAAATAATATGCAATCTCTGTGACCAAAGCAGGTTAGCTCATTTTGGTATCTGGAAAGGAATGCATTTCATGGTCTCTCTCATACCACAGGCTGTCTGCTATGGAGTGAGCATAATGCTTCTGGGTCATGACAGGGTTATTTAGTGTAAAAAACTTTGGCCCACTATTCAAGAAGATTGTGGTAGTTCTACTTTTATGTGATGAATTTGCTTTCCAGGAAAGCTGCTATGCCTGTGCAATTACAGCCAAGAGCAGGACTGGAGACCTAGAAAAAGAGAAGGTTGGTATCAGCTGCAGCCTGCTCTTGCCTGTGGAAGAGTTCCTGGGTCATGAGTCAGTTCCTGCTACCCTTTCAGCTGTCTTGTGAAGGAAGTTCCACAGGAGATGGCAGATTGCAATGGACTTCCTTGACCATATGTTGAGCACCACTTCTCCTCTGCCTCTGGAAGGGCTTCTGATAAATTTTATTTTCTGTCACCTGAACTTCGTGATTGCAAGAACAGTATGAATCTTATATCCTGTTAGATTATTGAATGATTTATTTTACATGACAATGATTTATATTCTTCAGTATGAGTGAGGAGGCACTGAAATAGAGAAGTTGTGGATACTCCATTCCTGGAAGCATTCAAGGTCAGGTTGGATGGGGCTTTGAGCAACCTGGTGAAGTGGAAAGTGTCCCTGCCCATGGCAAGGAGTTTGGAACTAGATGATCTTTAGGGTCTCTTCCAAGCCAAACCATTCAATGATTCTATGATTCTATAAATGTATCAGACTCTATCTGGGAAGTGAGAATATTAAAAAACATAAAGTATTCTGGACTGTATCCAGAGCTATGCTCTGACTATTCTGATTTTAAGAAAAATTTCTTCACCAAAAGTGTTATCAAGGATTGGAACAGACTGCCCAGGGAATTGTTTGAATCATCACCCCTAAAGGTATTTGAAAGATGTGTCAATGTGGCGCTTAGTGGCGTCGTTTAGTGGTAGAATTGGTAGTGCTGGGTTAGTGGTTGGACTTCATGATCTTAAAGGTCCTTACCAACCTGTATAGTTCTATGATTCTATGAAATGCTTTGAAGGGGAGCAGACATACATTTGGTTTCAATTTAGTCAGTAAAGCCCAAAAAGCTTTTTGCTGAGCTTTTTTGCTGCTGAGCTTTTTGGGCTGGAAGTCAGCTTAAAGAAGACAGAAGTTCTTTACCAATGTGCTTCTCAAGAACCTTACCATCATCCTCATATCACTATAGGTAAATCAGAGCTTAGATCGGTCCAGCAGTTCAACTACCTAGGAAGTATCATCTCCTCGGATGGTAGGATTGATAAAGAGATAGAATACAGGCTAGCAAAGGCGTATAGTGCTTTCGGGAAGCTTTACAAAAGAGTATGGTGCAATAAACACCTGAAGAGAAGCACTAAGATGAGTGTTTACAAAACCATTATACTGTCTACTCTTATATGGATCTGAATCATGGGTCATCTACCACTATCATCTACGACTTCTCGAACGTTTCCATCAGCGCTGCCTCCGTACAATCCTAAACATCCACTGGACTGATTACATGACCAACGTTACCGTCCTCGAACGGGCAGATGTCACCAGTATTGAGGCCATGCTGTTGAGAACACAACTGCTCTGGGCAGGGCACGTTTCCAGGATGGACGATCACTGCCTCCCTAAGATTGTGCTTTATGGTGAACTCGCCACTGGCTGCCGCAATAGAGGAGCCCTAAAGAGGAGATACAAGGACTTCTTGAAACAACACCTTAGTCTTGGCCATATCGACCAACATCAGTGGTCCACTCTGGCCTCAAATCGGGAACTATGGAGACACACCTCCTACAACGCTGCTGCCTCCTTTGAAAACTCACATAGAATTAGCCTTGAGGAGAAAAGACAATGCAGAAAGACCCGCGCCTCGTCAATTCCACCTAAGGGGACTTTTAGATGTGCCTTTTGTTCCCAGACTTGTCTATCCCGAATTGGCCTTTTTAGCCATCAGCACGCTTCTGGCAAGCGTGGGTAGAGCCCTTCCCACATCTTTGTTTGCGAAGCTTAGCCATGGGTGGAGTCAGCAAAGCCCACTTTAGAGCTCTTTTGCACTGCTAGGGCAGCATACACGTAGGAGAGTTTATCAGATTTTATCACGGTTTATTTTTCTGATCTATACCTAAAAAGTAATTTTTTTTTTCCAAAGCACAAGAGTTTTGCCTCCACTTTAAATTAACTTTAAGTGGATGATTGAAGCCTCATGTTCTTATAAAAATACAAAAAACCCAACAGCTACAAAGGTGCTTGTGTCTGATTGTCCTTTTTTTTTTTTACCCGTAATTTTTCCTTACAGTATTGTAAGGAATATTAAGTTTTAGAGACTAATGTTAAGCTTAGCAAAGAGGTGTTGTGTTAGTCTCTTTTCTTAGAAAAGACTTTTGTGATTATCATGTGTGATGGTTGTGGTACTATACCTAATCTCATTTGAAAGAAAAACAATCAGAAGGACAGCAGTAAGAGTTAAAAAATGTATTACCACTTTTCTGATCAAAGTAAAGGGGAGATAAGACTAAATTGCAAAGCATCCTTTTTAAGAGCTATTTTGGGGAGGGGTTTACTACCACACAGGAAGGGATGTATAGAAGCAGCACAAAATAGAGCCCAAAATTTGAAATTTTTTTTTAAGAACAAGATTTCTCACAGTACTTGGGAAGATGAGAAATCCTTTTGATTTTAAACACAGGGCAAAATAAAACTGCTATATCAAAGTGATTTTTTGCTATGGTGTATTTACTCTTGTATCTTTTTACTGAGATCAGCCATGGGAAAAAAAATCAAGTCTGTCAGGTACCTAAATTTTTTAAGAATCAGAGAGAAACAGTTGGATTTTTATAAAAAATATAAAAATATGTCTCTTTCAGAATATGACAAGAGTATGAGTATGACAGGAAAAGAGGGAGGGTTACAGAAAATAATCACACACATGGAAAGGCACACCTGGTGAACAATGTAGTTTACTAGAATCAGGATTGCCTCTTTTTCTAAATCCACTGGGAAGACCAGAAAGCAGGACAATTCACAAATGTCATTCCTTGATTTACATTACAAGCTATTGACACATGATCTGCTGGCATTTTATCTTCACAAGAAACCCATATTTTATTTTCACTTCTAGTAACAACCATAAAAAGTCTTTGCTATTTCTGTTTAGTGGGAAAAATATTATTATTTCACAATAAATGTAACACTTTCCTTATTTATCTTGTTTATCTAATTTATCCTTATTTATCTTATTTAACATAGAGGTAGCATTATTCCTTTGCAAATAGTGGAATCAGCATGTGATGGAAGTCACTTGCTGTGAAAATATGCAACTGATATCATTCTAAGTGCCATATCAAGCCTCACAACCTGAGCAGCTTAATGAATACAGCATTCTCAGTGGCTGGAATGATAAACTTAGGTAGAAGAGGTGGAATCTATCTACAGCCAAACATTATCAGGTCACTGGCACATAAAATTTAAAATCCTGAAAGGAACCTGTTCTCATTTAAAGAGTGCATAGAAAATTAAAAATCTCTGTTAATAAATTCATAGGGGAAAAAAACCCCTACTTTAACTGAATACATATACCTCGACTGTCTCCATATTCTCATGGTATGGACTGTCTCCAGTGCCATTCTGGAAAGAGACAGAATTGTGAACAGCTCTCACCTCTGTGCTCAGCATGTGAGAAAAAGGCACATGTGAAGTTAGGAGTTAGTAAGAAAAAAAGTCATACACTATTGTATCAGGCAATTGTTGAATTCATACCTTGAAAGTTGCATGTTATTCTGTAAAAAGGAGCTACTAAAAGGATATATTTAAAGAATATATTTTGAAAGGCACATGAGATCTAGCAGGGCTAAAAAGAAGGCTTCTGAGGTTGACCAGAGGTAGAGAGCTCCACTTCCACACTGGAAAAGCCTTGTACTGCTGGGGATGCTGGAAGAACTCAAAGAAACTCCACCCGAAGGCACCATGCCTGCCTTCTGTAACACAGTTCAGTGTGGGTCCCACAACATATCATATCATCAAGGCTGTTAAATCTGCCATCTGCCAGGATGTGCTTTGTAGGCTAAGGATATGGACAGGTATTAGATAGATACATCTTGAGGATGAAGCATTTAGCTAAAGCACCTCAAAAGCATTGCTGGCCAGAAATGGGAAAACTATTTTTCTCAGCCTGTTTCATAACAGATCCGAATCCTATTTTATTCACTATTTTTGGAGGCAGTAGAGTGAATTGAATAGCCACATCCAACATGGCAGTTTAAAATAGTTTGAGAAAGGGAAAAAAGAGGTTTGTAAACACTTTTAAAGAGAATTTCAAAGTCATATGACAAAACTAAAGCACTATAGATGACCAGTATTACAGTGGAGACCAAATTCAATAAAAACAGATAAGTACTTTATTCTTACCCCAAACCTAAGAACATTAAAATTTAGTTTGAGTTTTAAATGGTTTGATGATTGCAGCATGAATTTTTTTAAACCAGCATTAATTTAGTTGATTCTTTTCTGAAATAGTCCCTTTTGTTTTATCTTTGTTCTTTGTAGCTGACACCTGTATGTGTCGGAGATGGGAAAGTATCTTCATGTACCTGCTTCAAATTTTGAGTGGCGATTTGGCTTTCAAGTGCAGTTTTTTCCTTCTTTTTTTTTCTTTTTCTTGTTTCCCCTCTTCTCCTTACTGACATTTAAAAAATCCTCAACTAGAGAGTTGTCTTGCAGGAATTACATGAAACATTCTTCACTGATAAGTTTGGAAAGTTTATTTTTTTATATGTTTTGTTACGTATAGGTTTGTGTTGTTAAGCTGAAAATTCATGTTTTCTATATTACAAATCTTTCTTGCCTTTCTAGGCAGATTTCAAATGTAGCTATTTTGCTTATTGTTAATGTCTGTCTCTGCTAATTAGTTTTGTGTATTGTTAATTTTTTTCCCTAAATTTGTATGCATTGAATTGACTTTAATTAAACCTCCTTGACAGACGGCTTCTTCCTTTATTCCCATAATTTCTATTTTCTTAGTCCTGACACATCACAAAATGTCTGCTTTCATTTACTTTGGCATCAATTCACTGTAATTCCGTCAGAGTCACTGGAGTTATTTTCAATTTACTGCCTTATAAGCAAGAACAAAATTTGTTCCCATGATTGACAATTACAGACATCTAAATGGAGGTAAAACCCACAAACCTTTCCAAAATAATGTTCAGTCTTTACTCTTAATGGGTTTCATGTCACCAGGGAATGTGTCAAGTGATTTTGCCAGTGACCATGTGGTGGGAAAAGAAATCTAGACGCGTGAATGTAATTGTTCGTTATTCCTAATGAGCAAGATTATAAATTAGCATATTCTGACATAGTTGAAGGCTAGTACAAGTCAGACTCTTTGTTCTTAAAAAGTACACCACAAAAGATATTTTTTTCTTTCCCTGAAAAAAGAGAGAGTAGGACTACCCCAAGGATATTTTATGTGATTACTCCTGGCCATGCTTTGCTCTGGGCAGTAATCACTACTTTCTGAAACTGTAGAGAGTACATTTGTCTTATCTATGAAATCATACGTTGTAATTAATTGCTTCTGAGTTGTGTGAAGGCACTTGACAATTAAAACTTCACATTGATTTTTATTTGCCCTTCAGGAGAGGGGCCTTTCATTTCTTCCCAACAAAAGATTAAGAAAAAGAAAAAGTGAGTATAATATTTACATTTTACCAATGGCAGTAGTTCAGGTCCCAAAGATTAAAGTACTATTTCCTGATCTTTAATGGACTCTCACTTCTGTTCTACAGAAAAATGGAAAGGAAGAGGAAGAGCAGGTTCACATTTTGAGTCAGCGCGCAGACGGAGTAGAGCTGTCCTTTATCATATCTCTGGACATCTACAAAGAAGAGAGAAGAACAAATTAAAAATTAATAATGTAGGTGTAAAGAAAGTCTCTCTTTTTTTTTTTCCCCCCCAAAAATATACTCTTTGCACTGTCTTTTTAAAAAAACAAAAACAAAAACAAGTTCTGTAAAGCGTTGGTGACTACCTGAGAAATGTCCTAGTCATAATTTTACAGTATCAAAAGGATTAGAGTGCATTTCACTTCAGTGCGACTCTGCCAACTATAGTATTTGTCACCATACAGCAGGACAGCACATTTAGTCATACTGTAAACAGACATGTAGTTAATGGCAGGAAAGCTACATTATAAAATTCTTCAGGACTTCATTTTAGGTTCCAATTTACCTTGTCATCCCAGTAGTTTCATTTCAATTATTACTATTTGTAAAAAAAAAAAAAAAGGTGAAATTGAAGTTATTACTTTAGCTGAAAATCTCCAAGTTTTTAAGCTCCCAAAGGTCACACATCATTTAGGCAAATTTTCATGCAATTTTCTCCAACTTTGCACTGAGTATACTTATATTTTCACTTCCTAGTAGAAGTAGTAATATTTCTTTCTTTAAACTGCTTCTGTGTTTAACTCAGTAACTATACCTAACTATACCTCAGTAACTATACCTAATAAGTTAGGTCACAAACATCCTTTGAATATTGCTAAAACTAAATCGAACAATAGACAAAACCGACAATACAGCAACAGAAAGATTTCTAAAGAAATGCTCATGAGAAAAAATAGCTCTCCTACTCTATGGAACTACTCTTCAGATGAAAAATTCATGTGGAGGAAAGCTAGAGATACATATGAAATCAGTATGTTCATAT
>WEIV01005401.1:22342-33139 GCA_013390005.1 Calyptomena viridis | reverse complement strand
CAGTAAGGAAAACCCTTGACATCCTGAAAGTAAAATTTAAAGAAACCCAGACTAGAGCAACCCCGTTGTTTGATGAAAGGTGCTTATTAAATGCTCCAATATTAGTATTTCAATCCATCTTCTTTCTTTCTGATAGGCCAAGAATTCCTCTTGTCATCCAGGAACCTGTATCCTTACTGTTCCTATGCAAGCTCTTATTTATGTGAATAAATAGGCTCCAAATATCTTATCTATTCCAAATTTTACTTCAACAATTTTATTTTATTATTTTATTTTATTTATTACTACTTTATTTTGGAAAGTTAATTTTCTTTCCTTATAATTCAGTCTTCTGCTGAGGAAAACCAATACAGTGCTTAAACCATACTCATACTGAATTTCAAATATCTATTGCCTTTTTTTTTCACATCAATTTAACTCAAAACCATAAATGCCTGCTCTTGAGATGGCTCCTAGAACTGTCTGGAGTCCCATATATAATGTCTGTGACAGAGTAACACACAGCCTTAGATTTTATTTTATTTGCTTCGAGAAATCAAGGTATGTCTGGAAATCAGAGTAAGTAGAATAGGTATTTTCTTTAACTCTGTTAATTATCTCAATACCTATTTTACTGTTTTAGGGTGGTACCTTGTTATTTGAAACAAAATATTTGTTTTCTATAAAAAAAAGAGTAAAAAGGGGTATCTATAATATAATAACAAGCATATAGAAATCTTCATTGTGTATTCTTAATTTTACACCTGAAATATTTGTACAGGCTTAAAAGGAGTGTTGTCTACAGGCCTAGAAGGCTTAATACTCTCTCGAGACTAAATCCACCTCTGGAATAAATCAGGACAGCTTAACTGAACTCAGATTATATTAATTTTTACCAAATGATGATAAAGCCCCAGATGTACACAGAAACACTGAAAAAACCACACTCATATCTGTGAAGCTCTTCTGTTTAAAGGGGAAATTAATGTAGTTATGGAAATAAAAACAGCAATTGCAAAAGAGTCATCACCACTTCTTCTTTCAAATGTGTCTTTTTATTTTAATAAATAGTTCTAGACAATGGCTATTTTGCGAAAATTAGGTACTGATTTATTTTGCAGAGAAAAAAAATACCTGTATCATTCTTTACAAGATGTTTAACAAGTTAAAACACGAATAGTGTCATTTTTTTTAAATGCATACAAGGATATATCAGTGATTATACTGATAAAATATTCCTAATATTTGAAGTCTGACCTGTGAAAGAAACTGGGCATTTCTACAAACTTGTCAGGACAGCAAAGCCTCCTGTGAGACTGTTCATTTCCAAAGCATGTTCTCCTTGTCTTTTCTATCCCAAATGTTACATCTACACCAAAATAATAATATTTTGTAAGTATGGTAGGATTTATTATTGTGCTTACATGTTCATCCCAGGCATCCCCGGGCCACCTAAAGCGTTGAGTGGGGGTCTCATGGCACCTCCATAGTTCTGCAACGACAACCAAGGGTCAGACTACCACAAAACAAAAAAACAAAACCAAAGAGGAGGGGGAAAGAAAGGACAGCAGGTTAATGACGTCCCCATGGAACTGCTGCCTGGACAGGCCACTGCCTTTCATGCTTTCAGGAGTTTCAGGAGTTTCCTGACTTAAAAAAATTATATTGTTAACCCCAAGGAGAAAGATTTCAAAACATTTGAAATAAAGTTGTTTCAGGAGCAATTATTTACACATGCTGGGGAAAGATTAAAGGCCAGCAAGGGGCAGGTTTCATAATGAATTCAATTTTTCAAACAAGTGAGTTCAAAATCAGAAGGCAGGACTCAAGATTCTGAGATTTCTATATCACAGAAGTCAAACTGTATTCTTTTTAATTAGATTTTCTTATGTTTGTATAAAATTACACTTCATGACAACACTTTCACAACATACAGCATAAACATTACTTTTCTTTTCCAGTTATTCCATTCTAATAATTAACAGAATCACACAGTGGTTTGGGTTGGAAGGGACCTTAAAGACCACCCAGTTCCAACTCCCTGCCATAGGCAGGGACACCTTCCATAGACCATGTCTATGATAACCAACATCACGAGTATTTAATATGACAATTAATGTCACAACAATGCTAACAAATGAATTGGCCAGCACTCATAAAATCTGACCTTATGCCTTGATATCATGACAAAAGTTTAACTGTACTATTTACATGAAAAACTAAATTACTCCTGTTTTTATACAGTGGGATACAGGCAGAACAGTCTGTCTCACCTCGTACTGTAACTTCTAAGTGTAATTACTGCTATTCTAAAGAAATTTACCCCTTTGCCTTAAAATAAGAGCATTCCCATTATTGCCACCAATGCACAGATTTTTTCAGAGCAGTGATGCTCTCTGCAGAAGTTAGTGCCCCAGTTAGATGGTGATCCATACACAGAATCATTTTTGAACTTATATTTTTGTGTACATTACCTTTTAAGAGATGTTCAGCACAAGAAGGAAGAGACTTACAAAAACACTGGATTTTAAGCAACAGCAAAAATGGAAAAATTACCCTTTATAAAAACTGGCATGAGATTTGCCTACTGTGTGACTAATGGTTCTGCATAAAGGATCAGTTCAATCTCATATGGCAGAAAGGCAAAGCTTCTCCTTCTACCTCCAAAAATGGTAAATATATTTCAGTGCTACAGAAAAAAATAACAAATGTATTTAATAATGTTTTGTTGGTCACACAGCAGATGTTGTGTAGAACTGCACAGCTGGTTTGTACCAAGAAGACCCAAAATTGTAGAGACAGTTATGAACAGATTTGGACAGCAAAGCTATTTAATCATTTAAAATTTAGTTGTTATTCAAACAAGAAGATAGTAGAGAGATTATCTGAAGTGGGGAAGTGAAAATGCAGTGTGGGCACAACAAGCACACTGTGAAACAAAATACTGGCAGCACAAATATGAAACACCACCACCTACACGTTCCCTCACTGACAGTGCTGACAAAACACAGAATAATCTCTTGGATTAGTGTTTCAGGTGTGCACCAGAACTGTTTGTTTTGTACCTTGGCCCACTGCTAAAACAGAGCCACAGAGCTGCTCGTGATGGACACGGGGCAGAAATGGCAACGTGAGCACCTCGTTTTGCATTAAAACCCAAAACTCTACATCAACAGTGGATGAACCAAAACTTCACTGAATTTTGAGGGGTATTTTCGGTACAAAGAGTTTGCCTGAGTTAGAAGTATTAATCTTTTCCTCCTCAACAGCATAATCAATGAGAAGGATGAGGAAACACCTACTCAGTCTTGTTCTCTCTTACCAATGTTAGTCTTTGATTACAACACACACTTTTCTGAAATAAGCAATGGAAGGGACTCCTCTTTTAATTCAAAATCTTAATGACAGATATTTCTTTTTGGATTTTCCACAGCTGCAACTCGGAGCTGGTTTTTTTTGATAAAACTGAAAATTTATTGTATAAAGGGATTATATATTATAAAACCAAGTCATGGGCACCTTCAAGCTATGGAAAGCTAGAGGAATATAGTGTAAATATAGGCCTGTCAGTAAGAACTACCCATCTATGGAAGGTACCTGTGGTCCTAGTGGCACCATTCCCCTTGGAGGAGTCATCCTCTGCATCGGCCCACCCATGTTTGGATGCCCTGCAAATAAAATTATGTCACATTAACAATTACACAACACACAAGCACCTTCTAAAGAAGCTGTTAACAAATTGTTCCTTTCCAACTAGCAAAAAAGCCTAAAGAGCTGCAGTAGGGTTTGAAATGTGGGGAGAAATATGCAAGTTTGTGAGGGCAGTAGTTCAGAAGGGTCAGAGTAAGTGTTTAACTCACCTTGCTGCCGTGTGGGGTCCATCCCGCTTGGCAGGAGTGGTTGACTTCCTGGGACACCTCCCAGGGCCTGCAGGCAGGGAAACCACAGGGGAAAAGCACTTAATGCTTAGAAATTTGTCTTAAAGACATAACACATACTTAATTTTTTATTCCCAGATGTTTCTTCGAGGCAAGAGTAATGTGCTTTTACGTCCTCACTCACTAGTCTGCCCTTTGGGTTTGCTGGATTAGGTTTAAGGCTTATTTTCACAGGATCTTTCCTATAGGTTTGGTCAAGTAAAAAAAAGATTTTATGAATGGATCTTTGTGGCTGATCCACAAGATGCTATTTAGCATTACTAAACACCACCATATTTTCAGTACAAACTTACCCTGAATGAGTAAATCACAAAATCACAGAGTGGGCTGGGTTGGAAAGGACCTTAGAGATGATCTTGTTCCAACCCCTCTGCCATAGGAAGGGACACCTCCCACTAGACAGGACCAAACTACATCTAATTTGAGCCTTAAAGCTGCAGGACAATAGTTTATTGCTCTCACACATTGCCCATCCACACTGCAACCCATGGCAAATCATGGCAGTGGTGCTAAAACAATGTGAACGAGGCCAGAGCTGTAATTCACTAAGACTGTGTGATTATGTTCCAGCTCTGAACTGAAAATAGGGCAATATGCAGACAAAACAACACTCCTGAACCTAAACCTGCAGGTTGGCAGTGCTGCCACTCAACACATGCAGCTCTCACCTGCCAGGATTTGCAGTGACCAGGAACAAACAGGGTGTGAAACCTAAATACCTGGGAAAGGGGCTCAAATACCCTTGGATAAGATATTACTGGGGAGTTCAAAAACCAAGAATGTGCTTTGCACTAAGTTACAGCAGTAAAATGTTATCAAATATTAAGTGCAGTAGTAATGGCACTGGACGGACCATCGCTTCTTCAAGGTTAATGATGTCACCCTACTACCCTGGTGAGAAAGCAGCCATGGTACAGGTAACTTAGCCTGAGCCCAAACACTATGAGGTACAAGAATACCTGGAGAAGTCTTGCCACGTGATATAACCAGCTCACTGAAATATAAATTTCATCTTTTCTGGCAATATTGTGCCGAAACTAAAGATAAATTCGTTGACACACTGTCACACAGATATAAAAACTGCCAGAAATGGGTTTGGGGTGTAATGTTACAGTAAGAAAGGCAGTCCTGGAAGCCAAAGCAGGACCAAAGGATCCATTCAATACATCTTATCAACCCTTCCCAATACGGAAAATGAACCAGTTCTCCTCTCAGAGCTCCAACAGTATTCTTCTCTCTGCTTGTCTTTAACTTCTTACCTGCTGACGACTCTTTCTGCTCCTCTATCTGCACTATGGAGAACTTAAAATCACACAAATGCTCTCTCCTTCCAGAGCCATCCTCTCACAGATGGGCCAATAAAGGTCCCTGCTGACGAACAGCAGCTCATTACTCATCCCTGCCTCACTGGCAGACACATCCTTTGACGGGGATGAGAGAAAACTGGGAATACAGTGCTTTTATAGAGTCCTCAGAGTGTCTGCAAGAGCTACAGAGCACTTCATGGTATCTTGTTTCTCACCAGTAATCTCCTTATTTACTGAGAAATAAATATAATTTGTATGCAACAGAGATGAGGTGGGATTAATGCATTTTACACAGAATTAAATAAAACAGTTAACCATCACTATGAAGTGATAAATTCTTACCTGATTGGGTATTCTTAAAGGTGGCCTTGGACCTCCAGGGTACCGAGGGGACATGAAAGGCTGAAGAAATAAAAGAAATACTGCTAAATAATTCCACTTAGCTTGTAAACATCACAGTGGATCACTGTCACACTCACACCTGGACTATCCAGACTAAAGACAGAGTGTTCAGGAGATTGTTCCACAACATTTAGCAGCATTAAATAAATATAAGGATTCTCAGCCAATGCACCTATCAAGATAAATTATTTTGAACTTTGTTACAGCAGTTTTGAATGCAGAATATAAACAAGTTAATGCATTAACACTGAAGAATAATAAACCACTTAGACCATATAATCAGACTTCTATGCTTTGCACTGGATAGCAATCTTGGAATAGAAACCAAAAGTGTTCTTGGGAGAGTCCAGAGGTAAAGAGCAGCATAACAATTCACAAATACGTTTCATTCCCTTTTTCATAATAGAGTAAAACACAAAATTTAATCTGTGAGGGCAAAGATTCCAAGTTTTGTGTTGTTAATGTTTATAATTTTGGTGGTTTCCCCTGCCATATGGATTCAGTGCTGCACTCTTCCCATCCCTCCATCCTCCCCTCTCAACCGCAAATTTATACCCAAATCTCTCATACCACCCTACACCTTATGAGGTTCTAGTGGCTCTTGGCTGTGGTGGTGTGTTATTTTCCTTATGTTTGTATCTCTGTATTTATCTTGCATAAAGTTCTATATTTCCCCAGTTTTAATGTGTTACAAATGGATTGTCCCAGTCTTCCGCCTTATCTTTTTAGTTAGTTTCTCCTCGGTTCAAGTCACTCCCATGAATCGTACCTTTCCCTAGACCCCTCCTATCCCTATACCAAATATGTACCCCAGCTCCTCCCCTTGTTCTAGAACCTTCCCTGCCAATCATCCTTACTCAACACCCCATAGGCTCGAGTAGCAGGCCTCTGGCTTCTACTCCTGTCTGTCATCCCTGAACCCCACCTCTCCTGTACCCCTATTGTACACCCTCTCTCTGCCCCTCAGCTCTGCCCTCTATAAAACCCCACACCCTGAACCTGTCTGGGCTCACTCTCGGTTGGCTGCTCTGGGGTTTGGACACCCAATAAACTGTTCCTCTGTTTTCACCCCAACAAGAGTGAGTCGCTTTCTGCCCTTTTACCCTCGGCGGCTACTGCACTCGTATGATCTGGACAAGGACTCCCAGGCAAGGTCAGGCTGACTAGCCCACACACATAGTCCCTGTGTAAGGATGTGTGGGTAGGGAGTACAGCTTGTCTAGTGGGGCCTTAGTTGCCTGGTGGCTGGTGTTCCTTGGGAAGGACCCTTGTGCCATCGGATGACCCACACCTGTCCGGTGCCCCTGGCGTGGCAGCTCACGCTAGCCAGGGCTGAAGAAGGTGTTGGGATCGCTGCCACCCAGGCCAACGCCGCGGCACTTGGCTACTTCCTAGACAGGCCATGAACAAGGACAGTCCCTTATGATAAACAAATGGTACTGCCAAGCAAACACATTCAACATCTCTGCCTATTCCACCCCAAAGTGTGACAATGATCTAGGTATCGAAAAAGATTAGTGGCAAATACGAGATCTACAGAAGAAAGGCCCACACATCTGACTGAACAGATGATGAAGAGGATGGCTTTGGCAAGCAGGGGAACCTGCAACTCCAGGAGAAAATAGAGAGCTCGAAGTACACTGTGACTGTGAGCAAGAAGACAAAAGGACTGATTCAGAACAGCAAGAGTGAGCACAGAAACTGTAATTATTTTACCAGTAACTACTGCTGGAATTTTTCCTATGATCTTGCATAAATAAATTAATAAAACCTTTCACATCCTGGAATCAGATGAAAGCTAAAATAATGTAGCCTACATAAACACATACTCAGAGTCTCTAAGTACCAGAAAGCAATTTAAAGTACAGAGGGTTTACAAACTGGAGAAAGAAGCTCAACAACGACTGTGGAAAGATTAATAAAAAGGCACTTGAAATGATGTGTTGTAGAAGAGAAGACTTCTTTGTGCACTCTCTGATGGTGAGAAGCTCTGATAAGAAAAGAGGAGGGAAAAAAAAAAGAGTGCGTGTGGCCAGGCCCTCACAAAGCAGTATAAGTGTGAGGAAATTAAAAGTTCCAACAATTTCCACAAAGACAAACCAAGTGCAGCCACTCCAGCCACGACCTTGGGTTTGGATTGTCTCATCCTGAACTTGATTTACAGCTCAGAAAGGGGAAATCAGAAGTATCTCTCAAGTCAACCATGAGTTAGAGTAGAACCACACTACTAATATTATGTAATACTGTGTGATTTGCAAAGAATCTGATCCTTCCAAGCCTATATGCAGGTTTATAAACTGTATTCACTTGTCTATGTATTCCCCTTAAACACACTTATGGAAGGGCTCAAACATTCTCTTGTTCTTTAAACAACAGAACTGCAATCAATGACTAATTAATTTAAAATAGTTCCTATGGTTTGGTTTACCACAAAAAATATATCATTAAAAACTCAAATATTCTCATTTTTGTGTTAATTACTAAACCTATCCCTCTCCACCACCAATATAATTTTTGTCCAAAAAAGGGTCTATCAAGATGTCTCAAGACAACAAAGAAATTCCGTCCAACATTTTAATGAAAATATGTTAAATATTAACAGCTTTTCACTGCAGTAGGAGCATTTCTATAAATTCTCTACACACACATTGTTAAGCACCAGACTCTGAAAGACATGAACTCAATCAGCACTTTTTGTCAAGTTTGTTCACTCCAACACTTGTCATTGGTAAGAACACCTGACATTCACTCTCTGAACTAGTTTTACTTCAGTTTTTCACTAGGTTTTGTTAGGAGTTGGTGAAGTTACCACGTTTTAGGGAGGCTTAACACTTCTTATGGCAGGAATTTCTTTCTCCTCAACTTCTTGTAAATTTTTTCTTCCTCTTCTCTTGCAGCAGAAACACCCCAAAATTAATGGCTTCAAAATACTGGTACTAAATTAAAACCAGTGGCCAGAGACCTCGAACTGGTTGCTCAGCACTTGTTTCTGAAGATAAAAATGAATTCTTTGTACACTGAAGACTTGGACATTTCTGCCTGCCATCTCAGCTTTGTGCCTACTCAAAATTCAGTATCGTGACCATCAAAAAGCTTTAATGCATCATCACACTAAATTAGCAGAAAGACAAACTCCTTATTTGTCTTGGAGTTAAGCTGGAAAAGGGCACAATAATGCAGCAATAACTTTAGATATCAGGTAGGAAGAAGACAGAGGAGCTAAAATTAACTTCTCAAATGGAGTTCAGGAACGAGGCACACACAATAAAATATGTTAAGAAAAGCAAAAAACAAAAAATCAACCCCAAAACAACCAACCAACACAAAAACCCCTAACCCAAACAAACAAACAAAACCCAAACAACAAACCACTGAGACCCTCAAAACCAAACAAAAATCCTCCAGAAAACCTCAAAATGAAACAAAAAACCCCCAACAAACCAAAAAAACCAAACCAAACCAAACAAAAACTTCAAACCAAACCCCCAACCCCAACCAAGACAAAAAACAAACAAACAAACATGAATAAAACAAAACAAAAGGCAGGAATTCCATATCTAAGTCACCACTGAGACAGAGATGCCAACACGACCTATTGACATCAGTGTATCATAATTCCTGCCTTCAGGTATGAAATTCAGTAATTTGGCACCACAAAAAAATCTTAAGTCTGCTATTGTGCAGCAGAGACCAAAGAAAACAGAAATTTCTACTAAACTGGGTGAAAAAGAAAGGGAAGCTGTAGTCACCACAAAATATTTTGCATTTATCAACTTCAGAGTGAAAAAAAAATTCCCAAAACCTAAAGAGGGAAGTATTATAATACTCAAAAATACTAACATAAGAGACTACACGAAATAAAACTAAGATGTAAAATGTTAACTTTAGTGAGCTCCCTACTCTTACAACATCCTATTGTTAAAAATACTTCAAAAGAAGACAAGTTCAAGAACTTAAATGATGGTGCCAGAAGCTGTAGCACTTTTTTGTTATCTTTCTGCTCAAGAATGTGTACAGCTGTGTACAGAGAGCAAAGGGTATCTCATAACCTGTGTACTTAATGCAATCTTGTGAGTTGTGTGTGCATGTGAAAGTCTGGTAAAATTCTATTTTTCTTGGTTCACAACACAAGGGGATGAACACAAATCAATTTTCTCAGTAGTGAACTCTCCGAAGAACCCGTGTAGAAGCACAGTGGTCTCACTGCCCATGTTTTGGTGCCAGAAAACATTATCTCACCAGAAGTATCCAGCAGGAAGCTGATGTCATAAAGGCACAGAAGTTGGAATGTTTCTCAGCCAGCTGTGCACTTGTTGCTCTTTTGACATTGCTCAGGGGATTCTAAAATACGGTGCAGTTTAGTTTTCACTTCTACCTAATAGTGGTGGACTAAAGAATTTACAAGATGGTGTTCTACTTAAAAGAGCAGATTTCAATAACTCTATTTTTCCTTTAAATTTACTTTCCTTCCAAAGGCTGAGAATGTAATTTACTTCCCTCCAGATACAGGTGAGGGTTTTTTGCATTGACATTTTTATTTCTTATTTTTTTCCTCATATCACTAATCAATCACATTTTGTCTCATATATATTTACAAAATTTACAATAATCTGCAGCCAAATGAATAACCCTAAATACTTCAATTCCTATTGAGACTGAAGTGACTGTAAATACATACATATAACCATTTTAACAGCATTATCAAATTTTGATCAGTATCCTCAGATTACACATCTCAACACCCTGAGAGGTGGATGATGCGTCTAACTGAAGAACATCTCTCAGAGGAATAACACACCACAAATTAAAAAACACANTTTGGCATCATTATTGTTATTGTTGTTATTGTCATCATCATCATCACCACCACTATCATTTACTAATTTTTTACCTGTTCACATGGTAAAAAAATTAAAATGCTGGGTATTTTTATTTTGTTTTCTTTTTGGTGTTAATAACATTTCAATATCTCTTTTTAAGACTCCCATATTTAGAAAATGCTTTACAGGTGCTTTACAACTACTGCTTCTACTCTCAAAGGAATGGGGGTTTGCACTGCTGAATAGGACCAGTGGTGAACCACAAAACAAGTGTGAATTGGATTTATCCAAGTTAACTTACAATTCATGTACTTCTAATTTATTTAATTTCCTCTATGATCTTTTTTGTGG
>WEIV01005401.1:7749-19828 GCA_013390005.1 Calyptomena viridis | reverse complement strand
CATATTGAAGCTACATGCATTGTCATTCCTTTTGGCTTCCAACCCAAGCACTTGTGGCTCGTGTAAGAAGCAAAGACTGAGATTATAAAAGGGACTGAACCAACCTGATCAGAAAGGAGCATCATTTATAAATGACAACCCTCTGCCTGCTCTCCAGCACCACTTCAGCAGCAAATACAGTGCTAATTTTGGTGTATGGTCACTATCCTTAAATTTCTGAGGTTGATCTCACAGGCAACTTCAATTTTCAGATCTGGGAAAATGACCTGTGCCCAACTCCACCTCTTGCACTGGAAGGGGAGGTTGGGGCTCACAGCTGATTTAGCTGCTTAACCCAAGCAGTTTTGATTTGTTCCAACAGTTACAAGCAGTAAAACCATTACATCAGCTATAGGATAGAATTTATTTTTATCTTTTTAAAGATGACTCTATTCCTGGTATTTTAGAGAAAAGGAACCAAAAAAAAAGAGAGAGAAACACAAACTACTTAAGAGATCTTTCTAGATTACAATACCCTCACGCATAGTCTAGCAAGTCAAAATAACTTTTTAAAATTAAATATTTTAAAATACAGTCTGATAATGGCAATGAAAAAATGCACAGATCGTGTTTCTGCCAAGAACTAGACATACCAATAATTCTATGCACTTGATTATTCCTAGTCTGGTGTGCTGGGGTGGATGCAATTGAAAACAATGGAGACATCAAAAATACAATAAAATTCTTCTTATCGACATTAATTATATAAATCCAGGGGGAAAAAATCCCCTTTAAAATCTGTTTTCAAAGCTTTCAAGGCCTACCAAAGCTGCTCTTTGCTCACAAGCTGTGTGTGTAGCTTTGGTGACATTTCATGCTGTCAGAGTGATATTTTCACAATCCATGATGTTTTTCAAACTTCTGGGACTTCACTCTGTCTGTTGCGCTCAAAATTCTTTTACTTTTCACTCCTTCACCTGCAACTGCCCCTTTTGCTCCACCAGAATTGAGGCTGGGTGTGAAAATGTGCCAAATCCAGCTACTTTTCAATCGTGTCCCAGTTCGTTTGCAAGGATTTTAGTTTTTAAAGAAGTAGTATTGGCAATGCTACAAAATCTGGGAAAACACAGGATGAGCACTAAAATATGGATTATGAAGCAGGATCTGAAGATTATGAGGTATTGCTGCTGCAAGGTGAGAGAGAAAATACAGAGAAACTCCTGGAAAACCAGGACATTTTGAGTGTTAAGGGAAGACAAGAGTTGGAACAGTTCAAAGTGGGTTAAAAATAAACAAAACATTATTAAACTGACACAGATAGACATTGTGGTTTTGCACAGACCAGGCTGAGGGACATCCTTCAGCTCTAGCCATGCAATTTAGTAACTGGAACTGGGAATCTTCATTCCGTGCACAAGAAACAACCCCTTGGTGGACAATTCACTCCAAAATGGCTTTAAAGGGGTGCAGGAGGATTCCTCCCTCCTTGTCTTCCCTACTTCAGCTGTTTTAATCAAACGCTGCATTTATCAAATCTGTAACATAAACTCTATTTTTTAAAAGTGTATCATGCCATGACTTTATTGTAAATATTGTCAATATTAAATATGAACTAAAATAAATTACAAAGGTATTTTTCAGTGTTGAACTGCAGCTTACAAATCCATTTCCTTTATATAGGTAAGCAGTTTGTTACTTCTGTTTCAAAATGGAAGAGATATATGTTACTGATTTTCAATTCACCGATGCTGCTTATTATCACTATCTAAAGATTAAGCTTTACATTTTTTTAATAGATATATTTTATATATATATACATCAAATAGTAATGCTAGACAGGAAGATAAATGGAAAAGTGCTTTCTGCTCATGTGCTTTACTGTAATGATGCTTTCCTGAAGCATTAGGTCAGCTGAACTATGGCAAACAAGGCTAAAAATAATACTTCAGAATAATATGGATTGAGCTGAAATCATGTGGCAGCATGATCAGCTGCCACTAGATGGCAAGACAGGCTCACAGTACTTTGAAGGGCTGGGTTTGGTCTGTTTTGGGTTTTTTTCCCCTTTATATAAGAGGAATATGTAACATTTGTATTTCAAACATGGTGTCGACACTTCTTTCCCATGATGTTCTGAGTTTATCTGATGATCTCAAATTGGTGAATGAAGCAAATAATTTGAAAATCCCTTTAGAAAATACAGGCACCACAGAAATAATGTTTAATGGGTAAGCTCGACTAGAAAAAAGCACTGAGTTTAAAAGAAAGGGTGTTTTACTTATATGTGGAAAGGTACAATCAATGGTAGAATTTAACTTTCAACAAAACTACCAAATTAAACAAGTGAACTGTTAATTATAAAACACTGCTCTGTAACTCTTCAGCAGTGTCTCTCAGGTAAGTTTTACCTGCCTGAGTGCCCTTAAAAACCAGTTAAGCTCCTTATACAGATGCGCACATGGCAAACCTTTGGTCCACCATGTAATGAAAGAGCTGAAAACACTTAAACATTTCCCCTGATCGCAGTGCAAAAGAAAAGAACCAGGGTCAGATTGGGGAACTTGGAGAAACACCTTGCAGCAGCCTGGTGCAGTGGAAGGTGTCCCTGCCCAAGGCAGGGGGTGGGACTGGATGAGCTTTAAGGTCCCTTCCAAACCATTCTGTAATCCTCTACTTCAAACTCAGTGCTAAAACTGCAAAAAGGCAAATAAAATCCTGTGAAATCTATACTCACGATTCTGTTTAAAAATTCAAAATACTTCAATGAACACATGCTCCAAAATGTCCCTCTGGCTCCTGTTTACTTCCTTACTAATGCCAATATTGTACAAAAATATCAATAAAGAGTCCACAAAAAAATAAATGTAACTTAGCTCAAATTTTTTAGCTGACTTGAAAGACAAATGAAGGGATGGATGGAAACAGGCCAGGACCTCCCTACACGAAGAGCAGCAGCTTGCACCTGCAGGACTGGATGTGAAAATCTGAGACTCTTTGCTTTCTAAGACCTAATCCTCTCTGATCACAAGTGGAAGAATGGAACTCACTGAAAATGAGTTTTTAAGAGCCTTGTGTAAAGCTCTGGATGCTGACATTCTGTTCATTCAATAACATCCAGACTCAAAGGTAATTATTTATTATAATCTTAGTCTTTCAGTTGCTCTATATCAGGATCAGACAGGGCTCCAAAGACAGAGAAAGACCAGGTCATGCTGATCTCTGTGACCGGACATACAAAGAAACTAACAAATGACATTGTGACAGGTTGACCCTGGCTGGATGCCAAGTACTCAGACAGTCTCTCGCCCCTTCCCTTTACCAATAAGGTGACAGCAACTCGTGGGTGTTAAGACAAGGCAGTTTAATACAAGTGAAAAGAAAATTATGCGCGCGCAGGAAGCAAAGCAAAGGAGAATCTAATCTCTACTTCCCATTCCACGAGGTCAGGTCGCGTCCTGAGAAGCAGGGCCCTACGCGTTGGTTGTCCCTTCAGCAGGCAGCCATCGGAGACAACCCCGTGCCCCCACCCCTGCTGTTCTTTTATATCTGAGCTGACGTCGTATGGTCTGGAATATCCCTTTGGTCAGTCTGGGTCACCTGATCTGCTCGTGTCCCCTCTGCCTCTCCCTCACAGCAGTCAAAACAGTGGAGTGTTATCTCCTAGCACTGCTAAGGCTGCTGGGGCTCGGACAGACCTGGTACATACACAGACTAAAAATGTCGGAAGAAATGACACAGAAAATGTCACAAATTACTCTATTAACACCGTAGCAAAGTGCCTTCCTCACACCTTACCTCCATGTACAGGATTTGGTCTAAAGGAAAACTGGAAAAATGATGATATATTTCCAGACTCAAGGTGGAGTTAAATGAGCATTTCAGAAATCATCTTACCCTTATTGCATCTAATATAGTTTTACAACTTTTGTTGGCCAAGTAACTGTTTGGGTTCTCCTGTTTGGAGTTTAGCAGTGTTCTACAGCAGAACTAATGTCTTCATTGCTCCTGTAGTCCCACACACTCAAGTTTTGCTCTTGAACCAAGAGGAGGTTCAGTTGCTGCTTCACACCTATTTATTTCCAGTTTCTCCTATTGTACATACTAAAAAAGACAAGGACAAAAAATATCTACCTATGAAATTTAAAGTTACAATATATACACAAGAGAAGGAAATTGAGGCACATCCTAACTCCACATTAACACATTTTCTTGACTTTTCAGATTTCATTTTTGACACTGTAAATAATTCTCTTTCTTTTTCAAACAAAGGAGTAATTTAGTTGAAAATAGCTGTGTACAACTCCACCACCTTCCCTTCACTGTATTATTGGTCTGTCAGCACTGTAGTGATCATCATCCAACACCTGAACTGAAGTATAAAAGTACAAGTACAGAGTGATATGAGACAAATTCAACTGTGGGCTTCAGAAACTCCACCTCTGTGGACCAGGCATGAAATGCCAAAGGTTGCTAATTAACCTTAGTGCTAAATATATGAGAAAACCTCACTTAACGAAGAGCGGAGTCTTACCAGCGACTGCCTGAGAAACCTTAGTTCTCCCATATTTATCCATCTCCACATGCTACACTAGCATACTGTACTATTTTATAAAAATAATTTTTTTTTAATTTAAAAAAATGTGTGGTTTTTTTAAATATAGGTTTCAAAATTCATGTTACTGGTCAGCAGTGCCGACCAAAAGGGAACTCCTTTAATGTTTCTCCATGCCCAGCACAGTCTCCATCTAGACTTCCATGTTCCCCTGATATGTGTGGTATGAATCCAATACAGCATCATTGACTTCCACTTTGGTTATGTCCCCATTAGTGATTTATATGCACCTGAAACACAGTTTCAGTGCAAAACCATGAGAAAAGGAATTATTTTAAATCACATGAGTTCTCCAAGCAGAGCTGGAAGGTGGTGGCTGTCAATAGGTTCAGCTTGGGCCAAACCAAACAACACCTGAAAGCAACAAAAGGCATCCTTATGATTCTAGGATGACCTTCTAGATAAATTCTAGGTTAAAAGAAGTTGGAGTGTTACCATGCTTTTGCAGTGTTCAGTGTCAATGAACTAAATATAGACACAAGCATCACTCTCCTGCTCTCCTTGTAATCTTCTGACTCCTAAAGAACAAAATTGTTTGCTTTCATCACCTAGGAGTGAGCTGCAGGTCTGAACTTCAAACTCCTAGTGAAAGAAGACTGGAGTTTGCCAGATGAAAGCATGAAGGCAGATGAAGATGCTTTCTGTGGTTTGGTTACTTCCATGACCAGACAGGACGAGGAATTGCAGGAGAGGACAGAGAAATGCATTGTCTAGGTAAGGTGTGCAAGAAAAACAGCGCCTACAGAGGAAGTTTGCATCACAAGTTTCTCTGTCTTGTTTGTGATTTCACCTGCAGCAGATCATGCTCCCCCATTTTCAGGTTTCACACATACAGAGGTGTGTCTGCCAATACATTTTCTTGTTGTCAGATGAATCGACCTTGGTGAGACTCAGCTCTGACTGAGGGTTTCACGACCTGGTATTAAACTGCTGCCTGACAACATTCACTTCAACACCACCACACCTTGTCAGAGACTGACTGTGCTCATCAGCTTCACACACGCCTCACAGTTTCCAGCACACTGGGATGTAAAGGACTGGATTTTGGCTTAGCTCACCCTCCTGGGATGGCTCCCAGCCACATCAATGCACCCACTGAATCAAACCTGAAGTTGGATTTGCAAACTCATGTATATTCTTAAGCAGAGAACCGCAGCAAAAATTAATAATCTCTTGAAAAAATGTTAATTTTCAATCCCAGGTCTTGCAAAAAGAGCAGGCTGTTATTGTGGCTTCAAGTAAGACTGAAGCCAGATACTGGCAGACGAGAAATTTTACCCACACTTAACTTTCTGTCATCTTGTCTTTCTTACATCTTTAAAAGATCTAGAGTGGCTGGAAGTCTCTTCATGCTTCTAAAAACAAAACTCCCACATCCTCCTTCTGTAAACCCTTTAAAATAGTTACTCTCTCCTCTGCACTTCACAAACTTATCCTCTCTGTGCCCCTTCCCCTTCTTAATTGTCATCGTAGACAATAACAGAAAAAAGCTAATTCCTTTGACATTACAACTGGGGTGGGTGGCTGAACTCAAAAGAAAAACAAAGTGAAGTACTGATACAATCTAAAAATTAAGATCAAAATTGTGTGTAAAAAAATCTACATAACCAGCTGTTCAAAGCAAGAAAAGCAGAAGTAAATTTATTAATCAGTTCTGCTGACTCCTGAGGATTTTATGACTGGCAGCAGTCAGGTACTCTCCACTTCCCTTGCAAGTATCTTTTCATTCATGTATTAGAAATTATGCCTGAGTTTACCAATGTGCAGAAAAACGAGTGACTTTTGTTGAAGAGGAGACACAACCTCCAGGAGCAGTCCAGCCTCAGATTACAAATATTAGGTTGGCCTTGCACTAAAAGATGCTGTTTGTTTCATCACAATATCCTCTGTTAGTGCCCAAAGCGCTCACTGAGTGTTTAGTTTCATTGACGACAAAACTTAATACAAGCAACATATGGTCTAAATCCTTGTGGGTTTTTTGAGCACTGGGGTTGGGATCTTCAATGTTCAAGGAGGTGCTCAGTGGGATATTCTTAATTGCCCGGGCTTGATTCCCACATGAAGATCTCAGAAGTCTGGCCTGTGGCTTTAGCACAATACAACCAACAACATTCTCACTTCAAAATTTCCATGCAATGTTATGTGTATTATCATAAGAAATTATTTCAATATTATACTCAAGCATTTTCAATCTCTACTTATAAGCTGTCACCATTTCTTGTTCTTGAAATGAGTTGTACTGAACTATTTCATGAACTAAATACTTGTCAGTCAGGTCCCTTCCTTTCCACCTGTTCACTATTGTTTGAAAATAAAACTCTCAAATATTGCACCATATAGTGAGACACAGTTTAGAACAGGACCTTTTCTACAGACTTGCAAACAATGTTACAGAGGATTCTCTATTCTGAAATTCCTGTAATCATAATTTTTTCTGAATACCTGAAAAAAACCCGGTGGTACAGGACCTACTGGCATGCCATCTCCTGGGGGAATGTTTCCTAGCACTGGACTGGGAGCTGCTGCAGCACTCTGAAAAGAACAAAGGAAGAATAAACCTTTGTCATTGCATGGTAGGCATTAAACCCCCCTCAAAAAAAAACCAAAAGCTGACCAAAGTGCAGAAGGTATTTCTCCAGGTATGTCATTGTTTCATCTGAAGGTAAATTAAAATTGTTTAGTCTACACCTACACAAGTATCATGGTTTGTGAAAATAACAAATGAGGGGAAGGATGCCAAAGATTGCATGCGTTAATTAGATAAACCTTGACTAAATTTAAAACATATTGTACTTGAATGTGTCTACATGCATCAATGTGAATGCAGCTTGCACACCTTTCCTTGTATTACGTGTATAAACATCCTCACACATGCACAAAGACATACATATAGCATAGAGAGAGAAATTTATGCAATTTATCATAAATTCCCAAGCACTTTAAAAGATCATTTCATCAGACTGTAATATCCTTTCACAACAACAAGAAGCTCCAAAACAGGATTCTGTTTAAACAGTACGAGAGACGATGCTCACAATTCTGCTGGTAATACTCATGATTTTATCAACTCCAAAAATAACCACCATGACAAATTAAAAGAATTCAGTTCAAGTTTTTGGAAGGGAAGAGAAAAAAGGGATTTCTAAGGAGTGAATCAGAGGATGAAATTAGTTACCTTTGCAAATCCTTGAGCTGGAATAAGCAAGTAAAGAATATTGCTCCTGGCAATTTACAAGCAGGAGGTCATCACAAAGAAAGCAGTCAAACTGCTTCTGTTGTCATGTGTTCGAACCTCAATTGCTTTTAATTTCTAGCAGTCTTCCTTCCTGCAATGTGTTTCTGTAGGGTATGAGGCTGAATCACCTATAAAGGCTTAAAAATTTTCTGTGAAAGTACTGGAGCACATGAAATGCACCCAGAGCCACTGGCAGGTTGCTAATGACCTGCCAATACCTGCCCTGCACAACACACATGGCTGGTGTTCATTAAATTATCACTCTATTTATTGTGTGCTCACACTCCACATCAAGAAAACACAGATCTAGAAATTGTAAATCCAGGTGTTTGGCACGCTACCTAGGAAATGAAGGAATAATGCTGGAAAGATCTGAAAACTGGCACAAAGGAGAGTTGACCTTTTTAAACCAAGAAGAAAGGAAATATTCAGTTAATTACTGCAGATACTTTTTTTCAATGACTTAAGCTGTGTTTTAGAATCAAAGTTCTGAACAACTAGCACCAGCATATTTGGCACCCAATCTGAATGTTCTTTAGAAAAGTCTAGAAATATCACTAAAATACAAAAACTGCTTTCAAAATGAGTGCAAGGCTTTGACTCACTAAAAAAGCCTGTAATAAAGGGTATTATTTATGCAAGGATGAGTGTTAAAATCCTGTATAATTGCAATTGACAAGAAAAAGCCAGTCAGGTGAGCATACTTTGGAATCCAAATAACTCCTTGTGAGAGGCCACCACAAACCAACCAGACCAGCCTGTGAAGCTGTGGCAGATAAAGCTGGTTCTCTGACAGCTACTGCCATTCACATCCACTAATTACTTTCAGATTATCTCCACTGCCAAAGGAAAACAGAACAAAAGTTTTTAAGTTTGGGTTTTTTTACACCAAATACGACCTGTTTAAGCTGAGCATGGGGCAACAATGTCCAATAAAACCATTACAGGCACAGTTTTGAGTGAAGCATGTTGGACGTTATTTCTGTATGTGCAGGATGAAGAACGACAACAGGGGCAACACTGGTGGAGAAAATCAATTATGTTAAAAGCCAAGACATCTTAAAATGTTCAAGAGAGCCTATGCTCAGTAACTGACCAAGGAGCAGCCCATTAAAGGGGCGCTAATGATGATGAGCCTTATGACACACTCCTCCCTGCACAGCAATTCATGATTGTCCCTGTGCTTACCCAGGTTTGCCAGCCATGGAATGTGCACTGTGGAATGTCCAGTGGAGCACAAAGCACTGGAACAGAATCCAACAAGTCCCTGGGCAAACACGTCCCAGCAAATCCAAGTCTCTGCCAGACCTGGGCTGCACAGGAGGGAACAACCTCTGGGGATGCAGAGCTTCCACAGAGACCTGCCCCTACTGAGTCCAGGCTGTTCCCTACTTTGAAAACTACTTTAAAAAAGTAAAATGGCAAAATACACTTACACTTTAAAAACAGAGAAAGAAATGAGGATTATCTTAAAATGGGGAAGAAAAGGATTAAAGTTATAACTGTTAGACATTAAAAGTTCTAAAAGGGCTTTATGAGAAATACAACTAAAAATAATACTTTCATAATTGCCTCAACAGAGGTAAATTTTTTTCTTTTTTGCCCCGTTTCTGAATCTGACCAAGCACTGACACCAGAGGAACCCAGCTCTGTTCCCTGGTGAATCCAGGGATCACTAGGGAGGTACTCAATGTGCTGCTTTTAATTGCCGTTTATCAGTTACTTGAGAGTTGATTGCACTGTGCAGTTCACCGACATTTGTGCAAAACCTCCTCTCTCCTGTATGTCTGCGTGGGAGGGAGTACACAACAAGGCAAAGCTGGAGTGTCCACAACAGTGGGTCAGTTTTACTGACATTCGTGGTATCACTTCATACCTGTAGGAATTCTGTAGTTACAGGCGTGGTCCATTCACCTGTAGGTGTTACAGAAACTTCAATTTCGATCCTTAACTATGGAATGTACTGTGGGGGTTTTCTGTTTTCATGTTTGTTTGGGATTTTCTTCCTGGATGGTAAATGAAGCATTTTCACTGGTTTAGATATATTTTCTAGCTTGTGCTAAATAATGAATCTTTTAAGAATTTATACTAGGTAGATCAATAAACAAACCTGCAACTACTGGATGGAAATATTCTTATTTATTCTATCTTGATGAATTATTCAGTTCTTGTTTCACAGTCCCACAGCAAACCACGGCCTTACAACTTGTTCATCATTTATATCTCCATTAGTTTGACATTTTAAATACTTGCAATTTGCTTTCCCTGCTTTTCATAAAAAGATGCAATAGGAAAATTTAAATGGTATAGTATCTTTGTACAGTATTCTACCTCCTTAAAAACGGAAAATTGAATTTGCTTTTGTAGCTAAAATACTGAATTTATACAATTTATAATTATTAATCAAAATAGTGTGCTTGAACAAAAGTTATTGTGTTCATTCCTTGCTATACCCCTATTCTTAACAGTGCAAAAAAAGAGATGTTTATATTAAAAAATAAAAACTAGCTATGGTTTCGGATGTCTTTTACAATAAAGAAATTACCAAGTAAATAAAAAATAGAGTTGTTTAGCTATTTCATTAGTACAGTAACTGAAGTACAAAAGAAAAAAGAGAAGTCTGCAACATATGGGTTATATTTTGAGGCCATCACAAGAAATGCCTTATGATAGAAGTTCACAGAAGAATTTCATTTGAAACCAAGGGATGCTACAAAGAAATAGCTTGACTTTATAAAAACCCTCATCTAGGTCATTCTTTAATCAGGGCATTAAATCACAGGTATTCTGCTTACAGTAAGATATCCTTGTTGTTATCCCAAGTAAGCAGTTTTTCATGTTACTAAATTTGTTCACTTAAGGGAGAGTTCTGTTTTTAAGAAGTCTTACTGATGATAAATAATGAAATCACTTCATGATGGATGAGAGGAGTTGGACCCTACATATAAAAGAGATTATGACCACTGTTGGCCATCCAATTCATCATCCAACTCTCACTAACCTCCTCTACACCAGCTCTAAACCCATCGTTATCACATAAGAATAGTGTTTTCATATATTTGCATAAGCAACCAAAATACGGAATTTCCAGACAAAAATATTGTCATGGATGATACTTCATACAATCAGCTGAAAGATTTGTATCATTCACCAAAACGCTAACTACTTATTCCTAACTTAGTAGCCATTATCTTAAAAAAAAAGCTCATCTAATTCACAGTATTTCACACCCTCCCCACTTACTGCAAACAAACACGAAACTAACTGAACAGAAACAGATATGAATAGTTTAGTATTATCATATTTCACTGGGTATTTTCGATACAACTATGTTGTATTCTTTTGGAGGACACTTAAACAATTGTTGCTTTTCTTTTTCTCTTGAGGACAAAGGATAAATATTCACTATTACTTTTTCAGGTTCATTAATTTAGGAAATGATGGGAATTAAGGAATTTAAATGTAGTTGTTGTCTCTTTTTTTTTTCCTTCTGGAAAGACAAATGATGGACGATTACAATTTCCAATCATACTTACTACATGCTTAATTTCTGGTCATTGATAGTTTTGAAGTGCCAGACATACTGCAGCCAATATTGTAAAAATACTGCAATTTTTCATTTGTAAATGTACTTCAACTTGTGCCTTACCAAGTGTTTCTCTGCCATCAGGCAGTTACAATAGTAGTCCTTCACTATTTTTACCTATTACAAATTAGAGAAAGAAGTACTACGAGGAACTCATTTTCTTCAAGATAGAACATAAAAACCACGCATCACTCTGAACAAAAAATTAAAATAAATTAAAAAAAAAAATTAAATAAGCTTCTATTCCTTTTAGAAAGCCTCTGAACACTCAGCTGTACACAAAAGAGCCATAAAATGAGTGGCCTTGGTTTACTCAAAATGAACTGGAAGGTTGTGCCCAAAAAGGTAAATTCATCACACTGAAAAAAGCAAGTAATTTGAAAGATCTGAACTGTGAGACCTAATTAAATTTTGGTGCAGTTCCACTGATATGTATTTGTCTAAACTGTTTAATTTCTGTTGTGTAACAGGAAGGCATTCACGCGACAGCAGCAGCCCAAGAAGTGCAATTGTGGAAGGTTGTTCTTTGTAGATTCTCAGTTTTCCTCAAACTGCAGCTCCTTATGGTTTGATATAGAGTCTGAATATATTTCTGTTCCTTCCATCTTATACACTATTATGAGGGATAAAAAACAATAACAATGCAATTATGCAAATGAATTTTTTT
>WEIV01005400.1:2868-22209 GCA_013390005.1 Calyptomena viridis | reverse complement strand
CCTTCAAGACATTATCATTTGAAAGACAGAAAACCGTAGATAGATTGCAGCCACTTAAAAATTAATAAACTTAATGAAGTATGCAAGTCTATTAAAAGATGCAACTGGTAACATATACTTAACTTCAAGGGTTTGCAAAAACACCACATCTACCACATTTACTAAAACACCACATCTTTAGATTTATTTCACATATTTGCAATATTAATTAAAACATGTGTTTCCCATGAAATAATTTATTCACAACTGCTTTTTATTTTTTTATTTTCATAAGGAGATTTTTTTTGATGCCTCATAGTCACGAAAGACTTCTGCATAAGGTTCTTGGGAGGTTATTTTTATATTCTGTGAATATGAGGGAAGACATACATTCTGCTCTGCAGTATCTCAGAGAAGAAAAGTATCCAAACAATTTCTTTCCCTTTAAGAGGCTCCAAGGATGTTTAAGTTAAATCACACAGGCTCAATTTTAACAGGAAGATACAACTGCCAAGTTTAATTAATACAGAACACCTACATTAACAGTTTTTAAGAATCAAGTCTGGCCAAAGTTCAAAAAGGAAAGAATTTTGTTCAATTGATTATTTATAAAATTAATAATAAGAAACTGTAATACAATGAAAGTCCTTTAACTGCTGTATAGAGACAGATGTGTCTTTTTTTCACTATATCTAGACAGTGAGGAAAATATGAGTAAGTATGCACACAGTTTGTGGGGTTTTTAACAATTTAGAAGCTGAAAAATTAGGTGATACATATTTATGCTTTAGTCTATGAAGGCAAAATGCACCATTTCTTTTCCCAATTATAAGAACTACCTTTTAAGAAAATAAAAAAACCCAACCAATTTTCATATTCACTGCATTCTGATCTCTGGCAGCCATGGAGCATACGTGTAAGCACACTGGGAACACTGTGTAACAAGTAGGCAGTAACAAATCATTCAGGTTTAACTTGTTAAGTAACATTTAACATAGCAATTTTACGTAATCAATTTTCAGACAATGGAAACCTGGGAAATAATGAATATGTCTTCTATACGTTCTGGCGCTCAACTACTTTATACCAACTGAATAAATATTTTTATTTCAAAACAAAGGCCACATTCAGTTGGTTTTATATTATCATCAAAGTAGCAAACAATAAATAAAAAGGCTACAACTGTTTGCATTGTCACACAGCATTCAAAAATATAAAGGCTAAACCTACCATTTTAATAGTTCTTTTCAAAGACAAAAATCCATTAATAAGCAAAACATGTCAACAAATTAATTAAATATTTCATAGTCAATGTAAAGTTATGCAGTGTTAAATTTTATTTTTTATGGTATCACATTCACTACTGATATGCTCTGCAACAGATAATACATTCTGAATTTTTCTTTGTTTATTAACAAGCCCTTGTAATTAACTTCCTTTTAAATCATAAGTATGATACTATTTTAATTTCCCTCACATTCTCTACCCTATCATTTGGAATCACATTAAGCTGACTCTTAGCAGGCCACCTGGTGTAATTCTATGACATTGAAGTGAGCTGTTCTGGTATGCAGGAAACACTGACACTCTTCTGTGCTGAAATCCATTTCTCTAACTGATGACAGAACTGGGGGAAATTAATTTTTGCTATTCATAAATACCTGACAGGTTTAATGTAAATGTTTTGAAAAAGACCTCAGCATAAGCTGCACATACATTATATATGCAGCAGTGCACTGGAATATTGTATTTCCAACCCATTCAATTTCTAGATCACTATTGCTGAAACTTGAAATTTCTCAAATTACTTCCATATTGTAATTTTCTCCATATACATATAGGCAACAAGAGAGGCCTCCATGAAGCCTTTCAGTTGCTAAAAACAGTTAGACATTTAGGACAAACTGTTTGATAGAAATACTACAAAGAAGTATATACGGTACTTTGCCCGATAACTTCAGAAGAAATGTTTATGCATATGTGATCAGAGACCAGAGGGAATTCTATTACAAACCTTCATGACTGAGAACATTTTCTCATGAAATACAGAATATTTCATATTCCTAAAGCCTTATCAGCAGTCTTAACATTATTGCTAATCCCCCATCCCCACCCCTCTCCACAAAAAGAACGAAAATTACTCTAATCTTACCAGCAAAAGCAGATTTACAAAAGTCTCTTCAATATACAAATTTATTTGAATGTCTGGAATCTAAACAAAGAGCTACTACACAGAACAGTTGGGACAACTGAGACTCCTTGTTGTTCATATATATACAAACAAAATGGACAACGATAAAAATAAAGGATCTAGAAGTCAGGACAGAACAAAATGGGGCATTATAGGAGAGGGACTCAATTACTTAACTGTTCCTATGTGAAAATATACTTTTTCACTATACATTGTGTGACCTATTGGATTTCTTTATAAGTCATACATACCAAAATACCATTATTTACAAAAAGGGAATACAAGACACTTAATTTTCCCTAAAACTAAAGAAAATGGGTGTGGTTTCATTTTTTGTTTTGCTTTTTTTTTCAATGATACAAACTTCGATTCTAACTTAGTACAGAAAAAAAGTGCGAAAATTCAGTATTTGTGTATGTTTATGGGTATGTCTGTATGTTGGTATCTACTTTGAATTTGGACACATCTGCTATCTGGCACCAAAGTAAGAAGCAGCAGTGCCCAAAAAAAAAGGATACATGGCCATGATCAACAAATTATAGTCCCAAGAGAATTAGAAATACATTAATTGGTCAGCAAATAGAATTTATTACTAACAATAACTAGTCATAGATCTAATAATTAAATTTAAATTTAGTCACAATTTAAGATATAACAAATTAATGCAATTCTGGTGAAGACGCCATACATGTTGTACTAAAAAAATTCTCACCTTGCTTCTGTTTTTTGCCTAAACTCTAAATAATTGTTGGATGTAATTCAAACCCTGAAACAGCACATAGTGGTACAAGCAAAGATAAGTTGGAAAATAAGAAATACATAGATAAATCCCACATATTCTAATCAAATAGGAAGAGAAGTCCTATAAGCAATTTCAAATATCACTTTACTGAATAATTTCTCAATATTATGTCCACTACAGAGGGTATTTAAAAATCTACTTTAGTAGTCTATTTTAATAGACTATAACCCAATAGTCTCATAAAATTGAAGTATAATAAGACCATGAGACTTAATTTTTAATCATATTACTGTTGTGAACACTCTTCCGTTTCAAGAGAAATTATAAAATGCTTCAACAGGGAAAGTTATAAAATACTTCTGGATTCAAAGAGAATTTTGGATTATTTCTCAAGTGCTCTATCTAGAGATGAAGAAGCTGCTTTCCTAACTCATATTCTATGAAAATGCTATTAAACCTGTAAACTAATTTACATTTATGTTAAGTGAGTACAACTGAAGTACAACTTCAGACCAACAGTTTTTGGAGAAAAAAAATACAACTTCTCTTTGGTGCCATTTGTAGCCATGTTTGCAGTGAGAGATAAAATAATGTTGTTTCGTTCCCTCCTCAGCAGTTTTATGATAGTTGCCATTAGATTGTCTTTGACTGACAGCCAAAGACAGGACAGTTTCTGGTGATGACAACCTGTGTAAGTTACCTTAAACTAAAAGTTTGTGTCACACAGAGCATACTTTGACTCACCTAAAGCCAAGTGCTCTTTTACAACTTTTTAATTACTTAAATATAAGTACACACATTTGTAATATTTTTTTTCTCCACCTCACTTGAAAAATATGAAAAAACAAGATTTAAACTATAAATATTCAAATATTTAGAATAACAATAGAGAAACCAATTTTCCTGTATCATATTTGTACCACAAAGCTTGAAGAATTTGGCTCTAAAATAATTAAATCAGGTCAATGAGAATCAGCCAACACTTATTCTTCAACTGTGGTTGAAGAAAAAAAGGGTGAAAAAAAGTCAGCATCTTGCTCTTATCATTGGAAAATACAAAGTCATTGGCCAAGCAAAAGGAAGTACAATCTGGCTTCCCTTGAATGGATTTGTCCTAAGCTATTTGTGTAAAGTTGCTCTATTGCCTCTGGTGCATTGGGAACTGCAGCGCCCCTCAGAAAAGCAGGACTTCTCATGCCTGCACACCAACTAGGTCCAGTCAGAGCAGGCACAAGGACTACGCCCAGCAATTCCAGGAAAAACTCAATATTCCCAGGTTTTACTAAAATCTCTCTCCTAGGCAGAAAAGGAGGACCTGTTCAAAAGGAGAGCTAGAATATCCCAGCAGTCCACACTCTCAGTAATACATATACCTGTGGTAAACTTCAACAATCCCCACTGGATGCTGTAGGAAAATGGTGAAAAAAATGCCATTCTCGTACACTAGAGGACAGTATGACAGTGCAGAACCTGGGGTCAAACTGGCACACGTTTCTGATTTTCACTACAGAAAGTTCATCTTTAGCATGGGAATATGTTTTCACATCCATGTAAATAATTGTGGCAGGATAGCCTACCCCAATAAGGCCTAGAATTCCCATCAGAGAATGCATAAAATGCAAGCCATTATGGAAGCTATCTGTGGTGAGCTACAGCGAGTGCCAGGTGTTGTGTCAGTGTTGAATTATGCTAAAACCAGCCTGGTTCACCAAACTTCTAATACACACCCTACTTTCTTTTGAAGTAGGATGTCACAGACAAGCTAATCCTGGCCTACAAATCTGTGACTACAAATCCATCATTTTATAACTATAAAAGTACAGTCCAACTCTCATATGGCATATTCTTCCACATACTTCCTTGAAGTGTAGAGCTTCTCCCATGAAGCAGGGATGCCTCTTCATGGTTACTCCCTAGGGGTTTGTTGTGGTTTTAAGTAGCCAGAGTTTTTAATTAGCTGGGGGGGCTATGAGAGAGGCTTTTTAAGAAGCTGCTGGAAATTTCTACAGCTAATGTTAGCTCCAAGCCAGCCAAGGTCAGCTGGTAACGCCTCTGTGATAATATATTTAAGAAGAAGAAGAAAAAAAGGCAAGGTAGAACACCATGGCCACTCAAGGGAGAGGAGAGTGAGAAGTCTGATTAACACCAAGGTTGGAGAGAAGGAGAAAGAGAAAATGCCTTAAACACTGGAATAGGGCCCCAGCAACCCATGGGGGACCACAGGGAGTGAAGATTTACCTGCAAACCTGTGGAAGACTGGAAGACTCCACGCTGGAGCAGATAAGTGGAAAAGAGAGGCTGTGATCCTGTGGGATGTTTGATGTCCATGTCTGGAGCAGGGGCCTGATAGAGTCCTGTAGGCTGTGGGAAGAAGAGACCCACGCTGGAGCAGCAGGGCAGCATTTCTTGGGAGGACTGGTGGCCCGTGGAGACCCACGCTGAAGCAGCCGAGCAGCACCTGAAGGACTGTACCCTTGGTAATGTGACTTATGTGACAACATATCTTGAAAAGCTGCTGTCCATAAAGGATAATAAAACCCACAAAGCAGTTTGTAACAGACTGTTTTCAGGAGCAAACCCAATGGGAAAGCCTGGGAATGGACTTCTTTTTTATTTCTTTGAATCAGCAACAGGAACATCTGACCACATAAACCCCCACTTGTCTTCCCGGGCTGCTGAGGGAAGGAGGGAGATCTTTGAAAGAGGGAGGGGTGGGGGGAGAAAGGTGTCCGTAACATCTATCAAACTTTTCACTCTTAAACTCTTAAGCTCTGATTTTAGTAGTAGTGAATTCTTAATATGCTAAGTTAGAGCCTGTTTTGCTTGTGAAATAGTTAATAAAAAGTTGTTTATAATCCTTATCACAAAAGTTCAGGGTTTTTTTTCCCTTCTCTGAGAAATTTTGGTTGTGTGTGTGAGTCCTTGGCATTTAGCCGGAGTCAAACCATAACAGGGTTAAGAGAAAGAAAGAGATCTACCCGCTATTTCATATGGCGAGTTATATCAATCTCTATTTAATGATTGTTTCTTTTGCTAGCTTGGATACAATTGCTTTAATATAAATGCTTTGATGCAGTGCATTATACTATACTGCTTTACGCTATATTATACCTACGAGTAGATTTTTAGCTTTTACACTGTGTAGTAAATAATTCTGATTAAGATCTTTCAACTGTTCACTCGCCTGTTCAATTATTGTAATAAATAATTAATTTGATATAAATATATCCAATTTGCCTGTTAAAATTTCCATTAAACCTGCGGGACAAAGTGATTTAATCACAGCTCTACAATTCCTTAAATTTAAACCACTGACTCAATCCAAGGCTGAGATTGGGTTCAGCCACTCCCAGGCTCCTCTCTGAGAAGGAGTTTAGAAAGCAAGGGGGTCCTTTCTGCACCTTGTAATTCAGCAGCAAGGCTTCTTTAATAACTTTGTCTAAACCTTCCACTTCCACACGTGACAATAACACAGTGAACATTTGTTTTACTGTATGATTTCATATTGGTTTAGTAAGTATGTAAAAATGTAATTAATTACTCATGAAGAATAAAATTACCAAAGAACTGCACAACTTACAAGGCAGGTAAGCATTATCAGATGTACCCTACAAGACAGTTAATTGAACTATACAAATGACTGCAAAGAAAAGAAAAGCTACATTTCAGGAAAAATATTTAAGTCAGCTTTTGGGGTTTTTTTTATGCATTTAAGCATTTTATCTCAACTAGTGCTATGGGCCAATAACCCAATTCAACTCACTAAACCTGGAGAAGGATAAATATTTCATTGCTTAGCAATTATATTCACTGGCTTATCTGATTCAGATTAATAATGTGGCATGAATATCTACAAGCTTCAGCCAGTTGATTTAAACCCCAGACGACTTAATTATCCTAACCATTTAATACTTTTATAAGTTTTACATACTCATTCATGTTATATTGTCAATAAAATTAAGACACATAGGAAAAAATAGCATAGTTATATACCAAAATATTCAAACCGATAATAAAACATTAACCTTAAATGAAGCAAAAATGCTAATGACAGTGCATTTCCTCAAGTATTCCGTATCACTACTTACATTCCCATTCAGTGTCCTACACAAAAAACCCCTCTGGGTTTGTTATCTGAACTACCACGTGTTCTAAGGCTACATTCCTTTTAGCATGTTCTCTGTATAAAACTTACCTTTTATCTGAGCATATGGTAGCTAAGCATTATAGGTCAGAAAACAACCCAATCAGACAGCTCAGAATACATGTCCTTACATTTCATTATGTTACATGCTACTGTTAAAAGAAAGAAAACCCAAACAAATCCACACCCTACTGAGGTCTATCAGGTTATGAAAAGGGACCTCATCATATTTTTTTAAGATTGTTTCAAACACAAGATCATCGACGTCAGTAATGTTTATAATTAAAGCACTTGTGGAGAACCCGATTTCTGATCTCATAACAGTCATTCTGGAAACAACACTTAATAACTATAATGTGTTTTTCAAGAAATAACCTTTAATAACTATAATGTGTTTTTCAAGAATTTCTGAAAATAGCAGGATAATTTCTTCAAAGTACATCATATAGTGACTACAAGGAAGACTTATATACAACAAATTTTAAAAGAGCGGTGCAAATAAATGCATGCCCTGAACAAGTTTGAGAGAAAAAGACACCAAAAAAGAAACAAAAAATTAAAATCAACTGGCAGCATGTAGACAAATTATTAAAATAAAAATCACTTCCATTTAAAAATTATTTAGCATAACTTCATGTTCATGTTTTAAGACAATTTTTTCATTATCAAATTAATCTCACTCATTCTATTAGCTCTTACGCAAGTCATGACATACATCTTTCTCTTTTATTTGACTAAGGTATTCTAACAGAATAGTGTTCTTCAGAAAAGGTGTGCTGAAAAGAAGACTTCGTTCATCTTTTCCTACTAATTCAACAACATGTAGAATCATGGTCTTCGGACAAGGCATAAGAAAGCAAAACTACTGACTTCTCCAGAAATCATCCAGCAATACACTGAATAACCATCATCTTTTTCTCACTACCTTTCACCTGTCTGTGGACAGAAGCCAGAAGTGTCTATTCAAAACTGATTTCAGCCTTTTTTCACACAGTTAAAAGACTGAGTTGTGCCTGTTTGGACTTCATAGGATAATGTAACCCTCATTCTCTTTGGAAGTTCTCTCCTCTTAAGAGACTAAGCACAGTCCACCTGTGCTATCAGAAGCCATCCAGCACAAGCCCTTATCAAACAAACTGACTCATCTTTAGAAAAGAAGAAATGTCCTTGCATACATCATAGCTGGTGAAGGTAAGAAAGAAATTATCAGTAGAAATTTTATCAATGGAAAGTTAGTACAGGCACCCTAGAAGGACCTGAGTTAAGTCTAGGCAGGCCAAGACCCTTATGACATGAAGTTTCAATACAGTAATGGACCACATACTATGAAATACCCCGGGGTCTCTCCCAGAAGCGACTTCATGCTGCAACCCCACAGAGGTATCCCAGCCTTTAACTGCTGTGCCTTGTAGTCATCATGAAGACATTTAATAAAACTGTATTTCAGATAAATATTTTGGTTTCTTTTGCCAAGCATGATCAGAGCTTCTTAACCAAAAAAAATGTATTGTATGTAGAAGCACTGCATACCTGTATGTCACATGCTTAACTCAGCCTTAGCTCACCTGAGCCTCCCCTCTCTCTGTACACTTCCATTTCAAGCTCTCAAAACTGAGAATCAATAGTGACTTTCCACTCACAGTGGACCAACTGCTCAACATTTTGTCTGCACATAAACACCCTCAAAATTTGTGGTTACTTCACACAATTCTAAGGAACGAATTAAATAAATTCAAACCAGAGGTGGGCTCCCTATTCTAGTACAGGTATGCAAAGACTGTGTTTAACTGCTATGGATGGTCATCAAACATAGTATAAATAGATGGAATGCCCTCCTAACACCAAGCCTCAACATTGCAGGCTCTTTGAATCTTTTCTACAATGGCAGAAAACATACATTTTCTACTTAGTCAAACAAAATATAATATATGGAAATTTTGTGGAACAAAAATATTATAAATTACATAAAAGCCTACACAGTAACTCTTTCTTTTGTAATAACATTCAGTACCTTTTTATAACATTTCATTACCTTTTTCATTTCCATCTATTACAAAGAATCGTAATGTAATTTCACAAAACCACAGAAAAATGTTTTTGCCTTATTGTTGGCCATAAACAACAGGGGATGGGGAGGAAGACAAAACTATGAAAAAACCATAGGAAATCAAGAGAAATGAAAAAGATAATATTCTTCTCATAATGGACTCTTAAACTGTATTTTTTTAATCACTTTGTTAGAAATGCACAAACCTCTCACCTGGAAAGAGCACGGGATTCTTCTTTTCTTTCTTACATATACATATGCATTGACACAGAAAAATAGGTGAAACCCTAACTCCAGATGTAGCTAATACAAGTGCAGAATTTTATTGGAATATAACTATTATCAACATCTCCATAATAGCAGAAACTCAAAAGTAAGACCTCCTTAAATTCATACAATGTAGGAAAATGAATGGATTAACATTTCTATAATGCTTTATTGATCTATCCAGTTTAGAACACTGGAGCTATAATACCTCACTCTTAAAATATCAGGATGCCAAAAATTGCTTACTAGTAAGATAATAGCATTGTACATACAACAATATAGATAACATCCAGTTGTATTTGCTTGCATTACTGAAAGAAAATGCATTATTTGCATTTAAGAATATCTCTTAAATGACTGATTAATTTTTAATAAAAGGTAAGCCTGCTTCTCAGTAGCTTTGTATGTTTACCCTCGCAAAAAAAAATTTGTTTTGAGAACCAACTGTGCTGGCACCTTAAACAAAACAAGCTGAAGGGATGTTCTGCTTTGCTGTAGAACAGGGGAGGATCAGTCCATTTGGGCAACTCTTCCACACAAGAGAAACTGCACTCTCTTTTTGAAAAGAAAAGCAGCTGTAAGAGGTTTTACTAAACCCCTTGCAAAATATGACTTCTAAAACTGTTTGCCATAAAAGGCATATTGGAAAGATGATGGTAGAGAAATGAGACAATTGGTCTCACTAACACCAGAGTACGAGCTATACAGGAATAAGAAAGCAATAAAGTAATGGGACAAATTGTAAAAGGAAAGCAAAAACTTTTTAACATATCAGAAGTTTGCCAAGAGATTGCAACTCCAACAAACAACCCATATAGGAAGCCATTAGTAAAGGGAAACAACAACATATGGAAAAACTATATGAAGCAGCTGCAGAGTAAACGGGCAACACCAAGAGTAACAAGTCTCAAGGGTCAAAAGGTATTCACTCAGGAGCACTAAAGGAATTCAAGAATCAAACAAGAGAACCGTGGTGTGTAACCTCTCTCTTAAATTGTCTTCATATGTGTCTTTATACATTGTCCTTACATGTGCCTAACTAGGACATTAGGAAAGAAGCAGCACTCTCCTGCAAAGAGAAGTCCTGCCTCACAAACCTCTATTGGAGACAAGCCTGGAAATAAGAGAGTTTCAGCTGATATAGTCCAGCTGCATTTCTGAAACATATTTGATAGCTCTAAAATCTTGTGTAGATTAAAACACAAAAAGTGTTATTAAGACACAAAATACAAAATGAAATACACTGTCAGTTTGCAGAATGAAGGGAAGTAAATATAATACTTCAAGAGTCTGTCCCAGGACACTGGAAAAGTTGTTGAAAACGCATAAATACAACATCCAAGTGAAAAATAACTGAATGACTAGAGGGGACTGATGAAACTGAGGCATTAATGGGATATTGAAACAAAAGTCAAAAATACAACGCAGACAAATGTAAAGCAACCCACAAAGCAAGGACAGGCCTAAATTCGCAAACAAGCAATTGGCACAGAGCTAGCAGTTGCAAGATCAGAAGGTTAAAATAGATGCTTCTGTGAAAGACTGGGTACAATACTGAGCAGCTGGGGAAAAAAAAAGAAAACAAACCAAACCCCAATAAAACAACAAAGAACAACAAAAAACCCACAACCAACAACAGTCAAACAAACAACAACAACAACAGGAAAGAAGAAAAGAAACCACTTTTTAGGAAAGGAAAAGAATATCATTGTGTCACTGTATAAACCTATAATGAGCTCACGTATTGATAGCTTCACACAATTCTGAGCAATCTTTTCAAAAAAGTATAGAGTAGATTCAGAAATACAAGGGCAATAAGAATGATCAAAGGTTTCAATATGAGAAAAAAATAAGCAGACTCAGACAGTTATTATGATGTTCATATAGTTATATTCTAGGATATTAGAATAGTGTTGCCACAACTAATTTAGTGTTGTTATGTTGCTATAAATATCTCATACTGTTATAGTCTAGTCAGGAGAATGGCTTTAGAGTATGAAGATACCATGCTCTATTAGTTATGAAGATGAGAAAGAATACTGGCAAAACATGGAAGTCTCAGGTCACATCTTTCTTTTAATGGATATAGTATTCTACCTAATTTACTGCCTCTAATCTTTTTAACAAGGATCTAAGACCAGGAATGGCAGTGGTCCTGGTAGTCTGCAAGGATTGTATTTGCCATACACTCAGATATAAGGATAAAACAAAACAAAACTGCACATCTGAACAGCTTACACAATGCATTGTGGCCAAGATCAAGATGACACCCACAAATGATTTGCTGGCTAACTAATTGGCACCTTTCCCAACCAAAGCAATGATGTTAATACATCAGCAGTAACAAAAAGTTAACATTGCGCTTTCAGCTATATTTATCTAGCTGCAATCCCTATATTTTGATAATATAGAGTACAAATAAACATCTGTTTGCCCAGTAAACTTCTGGTCACATCCAGGTAGCATAGTGTGTGGTGAACAGCAAAAGAAGTACACAAAACAAACCATTTCAAAATCTACAAGTAAGAAGAAAAATATGTCCATACCTGTGTCCTAAGGCTAGTATCAAAAAACCTAATTACACATCCACAATTTCAAAGTAATAGAGAACACTACATGTAAGTGATTGAATGTTTACATTTTTATGATCTATTCTTGTTGTGCACAACACCTCCTGCCCTGTCCTGACATCCAGTAGTGAGCCCTAAGGGAGTTGTTCTAAGTAAGGGTTTCTGTATGTCTCATTGAATAGGAATACAAACTGACAGAAAAATAACTCAAAATTGCTACAAAATGACTGGTACTTCCCAATGCACAAGCAAATGACATGCATTCTAATGTAACACATTTCTCCTCATATTGTTGTAAGCTAAAACATAATTGAGATTTGTATAAAATGTATAGAATGTTTGAATTGCTTGTGTTAAAAATTAAATGAAATTAGAAAGTTCAGAATCCTTGATTTTATTAACCAAATGCTGCTAGTCCCAAACCATGTCATTTGGCTTGTAAAAAAAATACTGAAGAAATGTGGGCTTTTTTCTTGAAGTAATGGATGAAAATATTAAAATTCTGTTTAGGACTTGTGTCTTCTTGGCACAGAATTGCACTGAAAAGCTGTCACAATGGGATTTGATTACTCCACATAATCCTTGATGTGGAATGTGATTTTCTACATGGTAGCTGCTATGCAGAGAGCTAAACCCAGAGTTCATCCACCACATGACTCAACCAGTAGCTATATGCTCTTTGCAAGGTAAAAACCCTGCACAACTTCAAGACACAGGAAAACTGTTCTCTCCAGTGCATGGGGTGGAATGGAAGAGTAGAACAGTCCTTCTCCAGGAAATCCTGCCACCTGCAGTTGTGAGAGATCTTTGGAAAATTAGCAAGATTCACCATTTGTTTCTACAGTTCCACCCATCTTCTCTGAAGTGTCACAAAAATTACTGATACTTATCCTATAAAATCAAGTACAAACTCAATATTAATATAAATTGATTTTCCCTGCACAGCCAGGCACATCCAGCACCCAGATGAGTGGTGAGCAGTCACAACACAGCACTGTAAATGGAGACCACACAGGGCTAACATCAAGGAGTGTAACAGAGAGAAAACTGCCTGAGACTTGGCAAGAATGTACGTCATCTGCAAGCAACAGGACTAACAAAAAAAAAAGTTCTAATGTAGCAATGGTCTTCTAAGTGTATAACAGAAAAGCACACAGGTCATGTCACTTGGGAACATCAATGAATGATGATACGCCATGAAATCCAGTTATTTCCTCCTTTTGTGCTTTCTCAAACAGAATTGGCTGCTTCATGTTAGAGCCTCACTGAGTTTGCTTAAATCAACTTATTCCTGAGAGTCCATTTTGAGTTTCTTAAAACACTTCCAACACACTTGCACGGGGCAACTGATTCAGAGAAAGTAGAAGCAGAGGCAGAGAAAGGTAATCATCTTCTAGAATAAAGGAAAGACTCTAAGCACAAGGCAGAAACCAGCTTAGGTTGACCCAGTGTAAACAACATTTATTTTGTAAGAGTATCATCAAGAGACATGATCTTTCAGCAGTGAGCACGAAGGTTTTGCCTGAGGCGAGTGAGTATTTCATTTGATTCCAGGCTTGTGATCAGTCCTGTCAACAGAACTTCTGCCTCCTCCAATTTCATAATTTAATTCCCTACCAGTAGCCCCCCAGAATTCTGTCAAAGTGAAAGTCACTTCACAGAGGAATAAAAGAACTTTTACAGGCAGGCATCTTCAGCCATAACTAAATTTTCAGCCAATCACCACAGATTGGTGAAACTAAGAATAAAATAATTTGGGATTAGAAGAATCCATATCATGTGAACTATAGTAGGCAAAAAGGAACGAAAAATTAATAAGAAAGGCTATGAGAAGTTCTGTTAGAAAAGTATTGCACATGCACAAGCTGGCCAGTAGCAAAAAGGTGAAATACAGACAAAAGATGATCAGCTTGCAACCTAGAAATGAAAGAGAATATACAGAAGAGAGAAAACATCCGTTTCTTCAGAGCCAATAGATGATTTGTTGGCTGTTCAACAACAAAGGAATTAACTCCACTGCAAGCCTGAGGGAACCCACAGCTTCCAGAAAATTTTGACACCAATTTAAACTTTACAGACCCTATGATTCTGGAAACCAACGTGTACTTCATTGAAACCTGGCATTCTTCAAAATAAATTATTCAAAATAAAGCAAAAGGTCTATGACACATAGCCCCAAGAGACCACTAAATTTGCCCAGATGACTGAATCCAGATAATCTAAAGAGAATTTATAACAAAAAAGGACTTTTCTTTGAGAACAAATCCCTTCTTTGATTGAACAATCAAGTGTCATCTTCTTTCTTACCAGAAAAAGGAAATCTCAGTGACCTTAGACTCTTCCTTGTGCTGTGTGACACCTGTTGAAAACTACTTGAAAAATAATTTAAAAATAAAAACTTAAAACTGAAGGAAAATGATGTCTTCCAAATTTTCTCAGTATTAGCTGCAAAACTTGACACAGTAAGAGAGAGAAATTTTCCCTACAACAATCATCAGAGTCACATATTCTTTACCATACTTCTTGCAATGTCCCATGAGAATGATCACCTCCTAGTCGACCCTGAAATTTTGTGGGATCTGCTGCTCAAGATGGATCCCTGCAAATCTATGGGCCTTGATAGGATTCATCTAAGAATCCAAAAAGAGCTAGCTGATGTCATCACAAAACCGCTCTCGATGATTTTTGACCAGTCTCAGGAATCTGGAGAGGTCCCAGCTGACCAGAAGATGGCAAACATTGTCCTGATTTTCAAGAAGGGTGGGAAGGAGGAGCCCAGAAACTACAGGCCTGTCAGTCTCACTTCAGTGCCTGGTAGTGTTATGGAGAAAAAAGGCATTGATGAACAGGAGCAAGGTCAGTGGAGGGTCACAAAGCAGGTCAGGCAGCTGGAGCACAAACCCTGTGAGGAGAGGGTGCTGAGGGAGTGGGTGTTGTTCGGACTGGAGAAGACAAGGGCAAGGGGCCATCCAGTACCTACAAGATTATTATCAAGAAGCTGAAGCCAGGTTCTTTACAGCAGTGCACGGCAGGAAGACAAGAGGCAACAGACAATAATTGAATCTGGAACTGCTTCAAATGGAAGAGAAGAAAAGGCTTTTTCACCATGAGTACACCCCAGCACTGAACTATGCTGCCCCGAGAAACTGTGTAGTCTTCATCTTTGAAAGTTTTCAAGACCAGACAGCAAAAAGCCAAGAGTAATCTGGTCTGATCTCCATAGCCAGACCCTGCTCTGAGAAAGTGGTTGGGCTACTTTTATCTCCCATTAAGTTCCTGTATGATAAATATATGTCTATAAAAGGGTCATCGATTGTTTTTTGACTTTTGGGTATGCAACTTGAAAGCTCCTCTTTTCTAGATTTGCAGAAACATTGAATACAATTGTTACACAACTGAGTTCAAACTGGTGTTAAAGAGAGCATGGGCTGGTGGACAATCAGAGAAAATGTGTTAGAAATAGGACAGCTGGTATTACAAGGAACTTTGGATTTTAATCTCTCTCTACCTAAGTTTCAAAGCTTTAAAAGAGAGAACAGCATCATTTTGTCTACAAAAATACTGTGAAATAAATTAATATAATTTTAGAAAGTACTCAGGAGACTGATTGTCTGTAAAAATCCCATTTGAAATTAACAATTCTATGTATAGAGTCTGAATAACTATCAATAAACAAAGCATGAATCTGTGCTCCAGAAATTAGTATTTTATCAAGTATTTTGCTTCATAAGAAAAACATGTCAAAACAAAGAAAACAAAGCAACAATAATGCTTCATGATTTAAGAAAAGCTACAAAGTGAACACTATAAAACTAAACCAATACAAGCTATCACAACATCCCAAGCTGCAAAAAATATTCACAGCACAGTATTCCATCTGGTACAAAGGAAACAAAAACTCTGAGCATTTTCTTCCTGCTTAAAATGCAAGAGTAAGCTACCACTGCACTTTTAAAATAGTATTGAGGATAGAAAATTAGAGATGAAAAAACTACAAATATTATGCTTGATCCTCAAATATAGTACACAATCATTTCCTTGAAGTACTAGTTTAACAAGCTATTTTGGTTCTGCATTTTTTACAAGGCAATTCTGAAAAAGATTAGACTACAGAGTGAATAGTTGAAGGGTTATTAACCCCAAAGAGAATTTACTCTAAATACCCTTAACAGTATGTAGATCACTATTCCAGTTCAGGCAGACATCACAAGTACACTCTTGTGTACATGGCTTTTGAGGGATAAGAGTGGATAAGCCACTTCACCTCAGGCTGGAGGAAAGGAAAGTAGACAGTCACTTTCCCAAACCAATTTACATCCTAAAATAGGCAATAGAACAGTTCTCCTGGCACTCAGAGATTTAATACAGACCAAAAGTTAAGATGTCCCAGTGTTTATCTTCCAGTTTTTGGAAATGTTATAACGTCTCAAGCTAGAGCACCATCTTTAATTGCAGTATCAACTTTGAATTATAAAAACATATAGCAAAGGGCAGTCCTTACAAGAAAATTTAGAGTTTAAAATTCAAAATGAGAGGCAAGAGATAAAGGAATACAACTGTCATATATTAGAAAATGGAGCACAATGAAAAGAGGAAAGTGCTCATAAAAAAACAGGTTAACACAAATAGGATTTGTACGACTAACCTCATTGGCATCTCTGAATCTGCCTCCAAATGACTTAAAGTTGCAAGGGCATACAATAGCAGAACCAAGAAATACAGTCCAGTCTTCAGAGTCCCAAGCCAGTACTTCACTTATAAGACCTATCTTCCCAGTTAATTTCCCTGCTGGAAAATGTTTGGAGTCAGGGGAAAACAATCTACAGAAACCAGTCACTGTCAGACCCAAAGACACTGCATTATAGGAAAGCAAACAGAGGTAAAGCATCCCTTAAAGGTTTGTGTATTATGAGGCAAATCAATTAATTGGAGCTATTTCAGACTTAGAGCCCTTCCTCAGCAGACAACTACATGAGGCAAAACAGTGAATATTCTTAACTTTGCAAAAAGTAGTTTTACTTCTGTTGAGTAACACAGAAGTTATTTTTTCCAAGTTTATTTATGTCTACTTTATATACAACTACTAGCCCTGGAGTCACTTGATTTCCCATGCCATATTGTGGAATTTTTCCCTTACTTACAGACTTCTGATGCTTCTTATCTAGACTTCATTAATCCTAAAAATAATGCCTACTTCAGGGCAACAACTTAACAGTTCAAATCAATACAGTTCTAATATTTCAATATGGATAATGCTACATCTAACTCTTAGATAACATTGTTCATATCTATTGTCCATTTAAAACTGATCTCTCTGCTTTCAATAACAAAATGGAATTACTGACTTTGCCAATTGTTACCAGCTGTTCTACTTAAAAAAGATGGGTTTCTAAACAAGAAAATTATTGCCATGGTATAATGAAAAAAAAAGGAGAAATATTTATTGGAAATCAAATTCATACGAGGACGCATCATAGCATGCAGATTTGGATAACCATCGAGAAACCACCAACTGAAAGAGAAGGGAGATATATTTGACCTTAATCTACTGCACAACACCTTTCATCTCATCAGAAATTTTCCATTATACAGTATGGACACAATAAGGAAAAGACATGCATATGAAAAATAAAGTTCACTACAGGAATGAAAAACAATAAATTAATAAGCAATTATGCTGTGCAATATTTAGCTGCTCAAAGCTCTACTGAAGCTAAGACAATAATTTTTGCTATCAGCAACAATGAACAGGTTCTACATTAATTTATCTTCTCCTTGTCTTTAAAGTAACTTACTATACCCTTAGTTACCAAAAAAAGTGCCATACATTTTCTCTGGGAACACACTAATGGGATCTTAGCTTTTACTTAATACTAGTTACCATAGCATGTGCTTGTACTTCCTGTGATATAGTCACAGCCAGAGGGCTGTGCATTGCAGTCTTCCTAAAGAGAACAAGACTGATGACTGTGTCCACTGCTAAATGAATCTTTGTTCAGGAAAATTAAAAGATAGCAAAGAAAATCACCACGAAAGACACATACATGAAAAACCAGGATCAACATGATAAACTTGTATCATGGCAGATTTTAAGAGAAAAGCACATCTCACTCTTAAGCAGTTTAGCAAGAATGTGTAAAAGAAAAACAATAGACCTATCTGGACTTTTAAAGCCACCTAAATCAAGTTAAAAAGATATCACAGCAAGCAACGAAGAAAATCACTAGGAAGAGTATAATAGACAAAATTCACGTAAGAACTTAAGATTTCAAACTATACAGAGCCATTCTAGGAAAATGATATCGGAGACAGAATTGTAACAAATCATCTGTTTTACAATGTGGAAGATATAATGTAGCGAGCTTCCCAATTACCATTGCTACAGATTGATTCATTCTACCAAAACCAGAAGAAACATCACATATTTACACGGAACAGAGTAGTTCAGATCAGATTGTGCTAGGGAAAAATGAAAAATCACAGGAGAATCCAACAACCAAAAAATTCATGTTCACACATAAATACTAATTCAGACATAGTCAATATGATCCCTGTTAAAAGAAGTTGTGTTGAGATAATACCTATTCATTACATCAACATTTCTATTTTCCAGAAAAAAATCTTCTTGTATACAACTTATTTAACACAAAGCAGTGGTCAAAAGAACAAATGGAATGTTATTTTTTAATAACAGTAATGTATGATGAAGTAAATTCTCAGATATTTTCTCTACTTAAATCCAATTCCCACTACTGATAGGAGAAGTCCACAAGGGCAATGCAAATTGTAAGAGAAAAGGAGTGGGATCTGAACCAGAGCTGTTAAAGCATTTCCACTGTGTCTGGAAAGGAAAAAGAAAAATAGTAAAAATTATGTACATAAAGCAACCAGTAATACACAGGTTTGCTTGGGCAACTTATATTTGAAAAAATGTTTTTAAAAAATGGGAAAAAATAAAAACAATGGAAATGTCTTAAAATTTAAGAGAAAAATGTTTTTAAGTGAGTCTAACAATGAATTATTAAGATGTAAAATAGAGTACTTTTCACAAAATAATAATATATCTACGTCATATATACAAGTCCCAAACTACGTAAGATAAACAGCATAAACACACTTTTATTTCTTTTCAGACATTCCCAAATTATTGGCCACTACCTTAACCAATGTCAGTTTGGATAAACATTACAAAACATTTCTCTCAGAACCTGCTGCATTGCAAGAGAAAGCAGAAAAGGAATGAGTATAGCCAAGCAGCACTTTCTGGAATTCTGCAAGGCAGATCTCCCCCTATCCCAGGATCTGTCCGTGGTACACAGCACCTGGGGGATGTTGCTGCCATGTCCCAGTAATTGCAGTTTAAAGGACTGAAGAAATACAATACTTTGGGGAAAATTAATA
>WEIV01005398.1:2958-13595 GCA_013390005.1 Calyptomena viridis | reverse complement strand
ATCTCTTGATGATTCACTGATCATTTAAAAATGCTTTATAATTTCTCAAGTTTCCTAAAATATCTTGAAATGCCTTCCTTTTTTGAGATAACATAAATTTCAGCAGATATCAGATGAATGCATGACAACCATCTAACCAGCCTGCAGATTTAGGAATCCACATGTAGGCTGAGAAGATGCCTGCTCACACATACACACACACAGAGCAGTTTAAATGATGCTAAAGAAATTACTAGAGCAGCATTTATATGGTGCTCATTTGCCTATTTTGGTAGTACCAAAGTTTGGTAAATACCTTTAATATAAGTGATAACAGTTACAGTGCCACTTTATTTACTCAGCTGGTAGACACCACAAGAACCAAGGCTGTGTTAACACTCACAAAAAGCTGTGTTAACACTGACACAGAACATCCCTACTGCCAGGGAGTCCAGTGATGGATTTGCCTTGGTGACTCAGATCTAAGACAGATATTCAATCATGAAATTCTGCAGTGATTATTCACAATTTTAGGCTCAGATGCAAACACCACAAAAGATACAGTTATTGAAAAGAACTTTATATAAGCTAGTATCTGATTCCTGCTTTCAGTTTCCAGGAAAGATTTGGGATGGTATTGTTACAATTCATATTTGTTCCTGTTTGTGCCTTGGGAGCATAGGCCAAGATCAAAAGAGAAAATAACAGTAATATTAAATTGTGTACCTACATCCAGTTAATTTGGAAACATTAAGCAAAAGTTTAAAAGAACACTATTCTGATAATGAAACTTATTATTTACTCTCATTTATAGACTACCAGCTACTTTTTTATGTCCCTGCTGTCTACTGAATTTTGCATTACTAATGGAGATCTACATTCCTGTTCATCTATTGCCACAGACCCTTCCTTTTTGCTATTCTGAGCACAGTGACTTTCTTTCAGCTCTGTTTCTCTGGAGATCTGACCTGATAGTAGCCGCTGATCTTACTAGAGCGAAGCAAGCTGTAGTTGACTTAGAAGCTCTATAAAAAGATAAATAAATGAAAACATAAGCTCCCCACAGTCATTGCAACAAAAAGCTAAAGAACAAGTTAATCAACTGTCCTGTGATTTTTGAGGGATCAGCCACTAGGTGGCAGAAAAATGCAGTTTAACTTTCTCATCACGATGAAGACTTCACACAACAGATTTCTTATATCTCAGACAACAGGAATATTATCTGTCAATCAATGTCAGCTAAAAAGATGACAGAAAAGTTAATGATCTTTCTTTTCTTATGTATGAACTACCTCACCTTTTTCTACTCTGCTGTAAAACCTGAAGAATATTTAAATGTTTGAAAACTAAAATGTTAAAAGAATGAAACTCCATTGCCAGTTTTATTATTCTGGAAACTACACCACTAGAAGAGTAGGGCCAATCTTCTTCTGTTATCACAGTATCACTCCATTTAATATTAACTTCTTCATGTATTCTATCATTTTATTTCAAGCTTCAGGTATGTAATGGTTGCTTTTCCACCCAAAAATTATGTGAATAATAGCAGATAGTGCAAAGACTGAAGCGAGGAGTACACAAAAACAGTGCAGGGAATTTGGAAATTAAATATGAGAAGCACAGATTCTGAGTTTTTACAGAAAATCCTCCATTTATAGTTTTGTATAATGTTTTAACATCATTTTAACAACAAAAATGGTTTAATGAAATTATATGTGTGTCTTGAAAATTTATGTGTTTGTATTAACAATATTTTTGAGGAAAAAATGGTATTGCAATTGTTTCACCATTTTTTAAAAAAGCTTCTTAAAAGTACTCACTTCACCAGTTTGATAGTTTCTTTCATTCCTGTGGGGTTTTCTATGTGTACATTTCCTTACTGCATACATATTGACTGTTTCTCTAACTTTTTCTTCTACTTTGATGGTCATCATTCCTTAATATTTTTATTGGGTACTTCAATTACTACACTGGAAACTCTCTTTTTTCCTACCTTTCAATTTTTTCCTGATCTCTATTCCTACCTTTTCAAAAACAACACAGAATAAAACTAGTTCAAACCAAAATACTTCAGTAATTACATCATGAGAAAGCACTGCAATCATTGTAGCAACAACAGAAATCTTACAAAATCCAAACTGTTTTACAGCAATTCTCAGTTCCTTCTTGCAGATCTCACATGTACTGCTTTAGCAAGAACCTACACAAACATTGGTTTTAAAGTAATCTAATAAAACAAACATTTTCTTTTTTACAGATTGAACCTCCTTTTACTGTCAGTGATAAGATTCTAGCTCAATTGAAATCAAAGACATTTTTGCTAATATCCAGTAGTTTTTCAGATGACACTACAGCAATAGCCTCAGACTAGAAGGCTTGGGTAGGAAAGCAAGCTCTCTTCAGTGTACCCATACTTAAGTCTAATATTGTGTTAAGTAAAAAAGTCAACATAATCACAAGCCTTTCCTCTTCCATCCTCCCATCTAATGTTGAAAACCACACAAAAGCAGAAAATATCGAGGAAGATGTAAATTGTGTTTTGTCTTAAGTAAAAAAAAAAAAAAAGAAAAAGAAAAAATACTGAGTTAGAATTTTCAAAGCTTTATCGGAAATTACAGAACTATTATGCAGCAAATCAGCCACTGAAGTGGGAAGAAACACGTTTAAGCAGATTATCAGACACAGACTGAATACATCTGACAGAATAAAGCTGAAATTCCTTCTGAACTCCACTTAAACACTGTTCAAACAGTAGCACTTTCAACACCAGCATCACATGAAGATTTTGCTGCAAAACTGCATGGTTTCATATTACACTATAATTCATATAGGTCTTAAAAACTAAACAAACACATAAAAAATGTTTTGTATGTGTTTTCAGGTGAAATTAACATTTTTAGACATCAAGTTTTCCTCCATGATGATGGCTGAAAACCAGGTTGAACTTCAGCATCACTTTAATTTCTTGAAATAAGAAAAAGTTAATGAAACATCTGAATACTAACACAAATTTGGTTTACAAGCAGTTTTCTCACTAATGTGACAGATTACTGCTAGGTACTTAAACACTAAGTGAAAACATGATTACTAAGAAGTCCAGATAAGTTACTTACTGAAGTAAAAGCCAAAAGTTCTTCTTCAGTTAATTTGTGCACTGGATTGTTCTTTTGGAAGTCTATACTGTAAAGGGAAAAAAAATAAAGTATTTCATCTTTAGAATAACGTTATGCAGAATATATTTTTCAAACTTGCATAAATCTAAAGAACATGCTGAAAAACTGTTACAATGACAAATGGGAGTACAGTATGTACAGAAGACGATCTAGACCTAGGAAGAGCCATAGACCTAGAAATAAAGAACCACTTAGAGGACCAAGATATTTTAGTAGTACCTTTCCACCACCATTCTCAGTCAAAATGTCTTACTTGCTTTAAGCTTATGGGAGTGATGATTTCACAAATCCCAAAAAAGTCTGAAATCAATTTTTTGATTTTACAGTGATCTGTTTTTAGTTAAAATCCTGTAACTAACTGAATGCAGATTCTGCAAAGCAAAAAAATACTAGCGCTCAAAAAGTGCTGAAGGGTGATCTCCAACAAACACCCTCTTTCTAGTTAGTCAAGAAACATGACCACAGAGGTCCATCTCTCACTAACCAGCACTACCACTACCTTGTAGCATTCAAAGGGGGAAGAATACACAGACATGAGAATCAAAACTATTTTATTCAGAGTTGGATTTGCTTATAGAGATGATAAATAAATTTGGGTGGCAACTCTACATGGGTGGATGCTCTCCTTAGACAACAGCCCAGCAACATTTACAAACATACTACAAGAGATATCACTAAATCACACAAAAAGCAATGAAGCTATAATTGAAGCTCCCTGTTAAAACCAAAGCTATCAAGTGAAAATATGTCATAAATTATACCACAGATTATAGATTATCATCAAACCCAAATTCTGGCCATAAGCTTAAATTTATCCCACTAAATTTTGCAGCAAGCTTCACATGCTAGGCTTAATTGCAAAGATACATATTGTTATAATAAGTTAGATTGAAATTACACTCCTGACACTACATGTCTTAGTTTGGAGACAAGCCTTTGCCCCAGCTTTTCACCCTTGCCATTTTAAGTCTTCTTTGTATGTATGATACAATTAACACTGCAGAAATACAACCAATAGTTTGACTAAAACATTGTTACTAATCACAAGAACAAGATAAAGCATAGATGCCTGTTGAAAATTCAATTATCTTTAAAAAGTCATGGCAATCAAGAGAGGTTCCCGAGGACTGGCAGAAAGCAAATGTCACTCCCTTCTTCATTAAGGGTAAGAAGGAGGATCCAGGTTAGCCTCATCTCATCCAGCAATACCTCCTTGAAGTATTTTCTTAACACATAGAGGCAGCAGTCAGTAACATTCCCCAAGGGAAAGTCATCCTTGACCAACTTAATAATCTCTATGATGAAATGGCTGGCTTGGTAGATTTGAGGAAAGCAGGACATTAACTACCTGGACTTCAGTAAGACTGAAAACTGGCTGAACAAATAAGCCCAGAGGGTTGTGACCAGCAATACAGTGTAGTTGGAAGCCAAATAACTAGTGGTGTATTGCTGAGGTCAAAACAGAGTTCAATACTGTTGGACATCCTTATTAAGAATCTGGATGATGGAGCTGAGTGTACCCCCAAAAAGCTTGCTGATGGCACAAAATTGGGAGGAGCTGCTGATATACCAGCAGGTTATGCTACTATCCAAAGAGATTGCAACAAGCTGGACAAACAGGCTGACAGGAACCTCATGCAGTTCTGCAAAGGGAAATGCCAAAACTGGATCAGGGTGTGTCCTGGTTTGAGACAAATTCAGAGGAAAAACAAAAAAATATCCTCTGATAGAAAGCAGGTTGTAGTCATCTCTCCCCCACTGGTTCAGGAGAAAGAAATATTTCCTCGGCGGAGAGTGAAGAAGGTACAAAACTATTTATTTAACAAACACACAGGAAAATAATAATAATGCTAAATAATAAAATCTCTCGCTGTAGAGAGAAAACCTGGAAGATTTTAGAGTCCTTCTGTGGCTGTGGTCTCTCTCTCCTCTTTGCAGCTGGGTCAGCGTGGGGGCCCTCCTCCCTCTCCAGGCCAGTGGAAGGTCTCCCAGTGAGGTTTTGATGTTCTGGTGTTCTGAACAAGTCCAGAAGAGAAGAAGAAAACCAAAGTCCCAGGAAAACACTGGAATTTAACTCTCCATCTCTCTCCAAAGAAAATGGAGGCGAGAGCTGGCTGGAAAGCCAGAAAGAATGCTTCCTCCCCTCTCTGCAGCAGCAGCTATACTCCCCACAGGAGAAGCACCACCAAGAGGAGTAGTGACCTGGAAGCACAGAACTGCTTTGTAAAAGTTCCTCAGGTGTTTTTTTAATTCCTCTCCCCTCCGGGGCTCAGTTTAAAGGCACAGGATTATTTTTTCTGGCATAGAGTAGGCAATATGGGATACATCATAAAGTCACCCCAAGACAAGACGATACCCATCAGTCCCTTCCAACCTCAACCAACCTGTGAAATGAAGGACAAGAAGGTGACAGAGTAGTCTTTGTGCATTTAAGTGAACGAAAACATGCCTGAGTAAGCAGATAGCCTTCGATGATGAGATGACTAGGTTGGTGGGCTTTATCTTGACTTTGGAAAGGTGCTTAACACTGTCTTCCATAACATTCTCATAGACAAACTGATGAAATATGGACTAGGTAAACACACAGCAGAGTGGATTGAAAACTACACGAACTAGTTTCAAGGTACTACACCAAGCAGCATCAAGTCCAGCTGGAGGATACTGTCCAGTGGCATAAGCCAGGAATCAAATAAAGTTTAAAATCTTCATTAATGACCTTGATGATAGGACATGATGGAAAGTCCTGCACCAGTACAGGATGGGAGTTGATCATCTAGCAGAAAAGGATGTGGAGACCAGGAGCCAGCAATGTGCCCTCATGCCAAAGTCATCCAAAGCCTCTTGGGCCACATTAGAAAGAGTCCTGCCACCAGGTCACGGGAGGTGAACCTTTCCCTCTACTCAGCATCCTGGCGAGACCATACCTGGAATACTGTCACCAGCTCAGGCTCCTCAGTGCAAGAGGCACAGACATACTGCAGCAAGCCCAGCAAAGGGCCACAAAGATAATGGAGCACCTGACATACAGGGAGAAAGTGAGAAAGTTGGGATGGTTTAAGGTGGGTGAGAGAAAGTTCCAGGAGATCACAGGAGAGTGTATAAATACCTGACGGCAGAGAATAAACAAAAAATCACCGGTCTCTTCTCAGGGATGCCCAATGAAAAGACAAGAAACATTGGCCACAAACCGAAATCCAAAAACATTTCATTAAAAAGAGGAAACCACAGGAAGTGGTTACTCAGAGAGGTTGTGGTGCTCTATACTTGGCCTCTATTCAAGGCCCAATTAGAAACAGCTGTAAAAAGCCTGCTCTAGTTGACTGTTTCAAGCAGGGAAGTCAGACCAAATGACCTCAACAAATTTGACCTTCCACAAATTCTTTAAATTTTCATTTTAATGATACTTGCAGTTTACATTTATCAGCCTTATGTTTTGTCCACAAAACGAAGAACAGATTCTTACTATTTCTTACTGAAAATTAGAATTAAACCTTTTTTTTTCCATTGGACTTGAAAATTTGTCTACATTGTGCGTTACCAGGTATCACAACAAGGATCTCTCTTGCCATCCTATTCCACCCTATTTACTTCATTCCATCCTATTTACTTCATGTGGAATACAGAAGGATTTATTGCTTTTCTTTTCTTTATTGTAAGGGTTTTTTCCCCTTTAACCTTCAGGGAAAAAAAAGTTTCATTTTTCTTACTGAAGAATAAGAAAGGTAACATTTATGATGTGTCCAGGAAATTCTGAAGGCTCTGAGAAACAACTAAAAATGTGGCTGTTTAATGACTTTACACTGTCTTCATGCCTGAAGATACTAATGAGACTATACATAAGCTGTAAGAGTAGAAAGGAAACAGCACAGATAAAATTTTGAGAAATGCCATAATTTCAATTTCATTTACGTAGCGATTGAATATCCCAAAGAAGCTAAGAATACGATTTTCAATAGGGAACTTTCCTCTGCCTTCAAGTGCTCACAGTCAAAAATGGTCAAGACAGAAAAGGTAAAACACATTGATTTTCTTTTGGTAAATTCTACAAGGTGTAGCAAGAACGTATTTTGAAACTTTTTTATACTACATTACCTTTTACTTTTTCTCCCCCATCACTTGCTTATCTGCCATCTGTGGAAAAAAAAGTCACAGTGCCTGATGTATTTTGGTTTTCCCTCTGAAGATGTGATATTAAGACATAATAAAAGAATTCTAAGAGTAAACAGCAAAGCACTCAAGAAAGGAAAAAGAAAAATTGATGCCATACAAACATTCTTATCTCTTTATATGCCCACAAAAAGAAATAGAAGTATTATCTGTGTAGCAGAGTACCAACTCTCTGTCCTGATGGCACGGTTCTCTTTCAAATCCCAGCCTCATGATACGGAGGACAGCAGGAAAAAAAAACAAACAGGAAGACAAAGTTCCCTGTGAAGAGTGCTGCTTCAGCATTTCTAAAATCACCATTCTTTAGGAACCACTTATATTCCATAAACTAGAGCAAACTAGGAATAAGACAGATGAAACATTCAGAAAATTAAGGGATGAGTTTGAAACGAATTGCCAGTGCAAATGGCATTTGTTCAAATGACTGCAGTCAAATACAGGTAGGCTGAGATGGAACAAAAGCGTAATTACACTCCCGTCTGAGATTCAATTTCCTACTTCTATTAGGAGGTAAGATTCTTTTCCCCCCTCTCTTCTTTTTTCGTCTTGGTAACTTAGAAGTTCCTCTCTTTTAATAATGCTTTTCTTCTTGTTTTCTTACCAAACTTTCCCCAAAACGTTGAGAGGTGGGGACAATGACGATGACACATGACTACAATACACCACTGCACTAAACAAACTTGTCAGTGTGTGCACTGAATTTTCCAAACTTATTTTCAGAAAAAGCTATCACAGAAAGTCAGTGGCATATAGGAGCTACTCTCTCAATTTATTTAAATGGCATCTCAAATTGTTAAATGTTATATAATAAAGAATCTAAAAGCATACCAGTTTTAAAGCTGATGATTACTCACAGCAACATAAGCCAAAAGAAAAAAAGTACATATTTTTAAAAACAATTGAGAGACATGCAAGCACAAATATCTGTGTGAACTGATATAAACATAAGTCAGTTGTTTAAATTTGAACTGAAAGAGTTTTTTCATGTCTTTCATAATAATAATTCTCTGACTAATCAACTAACTGGTTTCATCCTGTAACAACACAAGCACCTAATAATGCAAATTGAGTGGGTGGATGAGAGAGGAAGGGCCTTACTGACCAGGATTTTCAGAGGAAAAAAAGATTTGCACCTTGCTGTAGGGAAGAACACGACCTGAGTAGCTGCAAGACAATAATTTCTACAGTGGAAGAAAGCTTGAGAGCTCTTCCAACTCTTCTTCCTACACTACAAACCTTTAACTCCAGACAAACAGTTGTCTAGTCTGTTTCTGCAGATCTCCCAAGGTGGGTGTTCCATACATGCTTCATATTGTTTATGCTGATGTTTCATAATATCATCAGCTTGAGCATGTTATATGAATGTGGTCAATTACACTTTTGGTTGAAAAAGTGCTTCAAAAAGCAAGCAATCTCCTTTTGGTTTTGTTACATTCAGTAAAATTGGACTGACAGTAAGGAAATCCATTATTCCTCCTTCCCAATTCAACTCGTGTGTTTCTGAATTTTGGTGAAGAGAACAGTTGGGAAAAAAAATCTGTTGTATATATCATTATTCTTTGCCTTCCTTGAGAAAATTTTTCATGCAAACAGGAAAGCAACAAAGAATTTCTCTGCCTTGGTTACTTTTTATCTTGTCCAATGTCAGCTGCTAGCAGAAATACTTATAGTCACCTAAAGTCACTAAACACTAGTCACTGATACAAATGTGATTTCAGGTAAAAAATAGTAAGTTTCCATATGCATGGGGGGAGAAAACAAAACAAAGCAAAGAGAAAAAAAAAGCAGCAACAAAACTTCAAGTACTATAACCACACAACAGCAGTTATGCTACCAGAATGTTAAGTGACATGATCATAGCTCTTGAAAAGCATGGGTAAACCCAGGGACAGGTAAACTTTGACAAAAATGGAACTTATTTTTCAGCATCTTAAAAATATATTGATTCAAGTAGAAAGGATTAATCCTCTTCTTATTTTAGAGAGATTTTTGTCACAGCTTTTAGAAGCATATAGATGCAGCTCTTCCAGATCAAAGCAGTGCTAAAATAGATCCCTAATTTCCATTTCTGCCACATCCATTTACAAAGCTTGAAGACACATAAGTACCATAATGTAAGTCTTGAAAGAGAAAAGCTAAATTTTTTAAAATTTCCATACTGAATCAAATTAAATACAAATCTCTAATTTGAATCTGAATCTAGAGGAGAATTGTAACTTGGTTTTAAGCATTTCTAATGACTGCATTAGTTCTTGTCAGAGTACTTTACGAAAATTTCATTTCTATGCCCTGTATTTGTTCTGATTTCAAGGACAGGTTAAGCAGTTTATCCCAGAGAACTTCAGGAGTTTAAATCTGAGTGGAATTTAGGATCTATTGCTGTAAGATCTATGATGAGCATAACAAGAAGAAGAGAAGTCACTGATCATCACAGTGACAAATCACATCATTCAGCTTTGTCAGGTATTTTCTTTTCGCTCCTGAATCCTGTCTTAAGGAGTTTTTTGAAATAGAAGAGGAAAAGGAAACAATGAGAAATGGACATTCTTTAGGCAGATAAAACAGAACCTTGGGGTTCTACTCTGTGGCAAAAAAGAAATGTATTTTCTAGTAAACCAGCAAAAACTAATTGCAAATAGCTCACAACCAATTCTTAAATCTAATTAATCAGGTCTACATTAGCAGCCTAATGGATAAAGTATTCAGCTTAACTAACTAGTTATGTAGTTTGGGACTTATTTAGGTGTATTTGAAACAGTGGAATTAATGGCAAAGTATGTCTTTTGGGACTATGACTAAATATTTCTGTTTCAAGAACTGATTTAGAAAGTTGAAAAATGTTAATGAACATTGTTAAAAGCTATTTAAAATAAAATAGTGTTCTTCAAATAGCTGAAGTTGTATTGAAACACAGAATATAGAAAGGATCAAAATCCACTGTAATAATAATAATAATGAAATAACCTAAAAATGTAATTCCACAGTCAAAAAAAAATGCTTAAGCAGCAACTAACCAAAAAAGTCAAAATCAGTGCTAAATCAGTCTTCCAATGCAGCAGGAATAAGAATTTTGCGAGTCCACACTATCAAAACGATAGCTCTGGTATAAAAGCCATCGCAGGAAGCTGTATGAATTCATTGCATTAGCATTTATAGTAGAACAACATAGCAAAATTCTCATCAGAGAGCCTTTTTGGGTAAGGAAGAGAATTACAGGAGGGGAAAAAAACTTTCTCAAATTAAAAAGATGCAAAGGAGGTTACATAGTAAGAGGTTGAGTACTAGATTTAACAGGATTAGAAGCATTCAGAAAAAAAT
>WEIV01005397.1:0-27820 GCA_013390005.1 Calyptomena viridis | reverse complement strand
CTTCCAGAAATCTGTCCCCTCTTCTCCATCAATTGAGCTGGCCCTGCCCAATCAGAGCCCTTGCATACTGTAGATGAAGTCCCGGTGGTGCATATAAGAGGTGTTGTTAGGAAAGACTGTTTCGATTAGGCCCACCTCAAGCAAAGGCAAAGCCATCTGTGGAATTGTTTGTTACAGGTTCAGAAGATTCCCACACACAAAAAACTGTAAGACACAAAACTGGGATTGCAAAAGAAAAAGCAACTTTATTCTATCACCTGCTCTAGTAAATAATACATACTGACCCCTGGATACTTGTGAAGGCACTGAGCAGGAAGAGGAGATGAAGCATGGTGCTGGGCAGGAGGGATAGGCAGGTCAGGCACCTTCAGGGCATCCCCTGGATCAAAATGATGTGCATCTTCTCCTCCTCACCCCCTCACCCAGAACCAAGTCCTATATCACCTCTTCAAGAGTGGAATTTTGCCAGTTGTGATATGTGCTAACGTGTGGCCAGCTCATAAGCAGAGGCACAATGGTTTATTATACCAACTTCATGCCAACGACAGCTCTATTGTATATTGGTCCTCTTTCAGAGGTCCAGTTCTCACCAATTTATTAATACATTGCTCTTCTTTCTTCCAAATTCTCTCCAGTTTATTAATACATTGTTCCTTTTAGAGGTCAATTTCCCACCATTTAAACAATGATTCTGTTCATTGTCCTGTCGATCTGCACAACCATGGACTAAATATGACAGGACCTTAGACACGACTCTGGTCCCTAACACATTGGTTTTGCTCAAGGACCTGGTTACACTTGGAGAAACACATTGTGTACCTCAAGGGGACCTAATTTTGAATGAAAATGGTCTGTAATGTTTCAGTGTATATATATAAATATGTATATAGTATTAATTTAGGTATGACATAGATGTTATAGAATAAGGGCTGGCTAATGTCCTAGTTACAGGGGCCAGGATGAATTTATCATCATATGGGTATAACCAAAACTGTGTATTCTACATAATCTATGTCATTTCTGATGGGCTGTTAATAATGAATCATTGTTAGCAGCTGCCCAGGGCACACCTCACAAACCTCAGGCTACAAGAGATAAGGAAAGAATCAAACCTTGGGAGGCAGGGGAGTATCTCTTTTCACACCAATGACTCAGCTGTGATAATTCCCCGATGAGGAGTCATTAACACCTTCACACCCAACTGGAGGGGTCATCTCTTTGTGATGGACTGAAATGCTGATGCCTTAAACATTGTCAAAATCATAGAAAGCCTTTTTGTTAAGGAAGCAACTGCCTGCCTGCAACCACCAAAGCATACCCCTTCCTCAATAGGCTTCCTGACTGGAATTTGGACTGTGAAGAGAAAAGTTGAGATAAGACTATTGTCTAATCACCTCAGGTCTGAGGAGAAGTAAAGAGGGCTCATTGGGTGGTGGAGGAGAAGGGGTTTGGGTGTGTGATGGTGAAATCACTCCACACCAAACAGAGTAAACTCCCGCCCCCAACCCCACTCTGGGAAAACCACATGCACACAAGGCATTCACATCAGAGGCAGCTGAGAAGGAACCATAGACCATTAAAGACCCCCAAAGCTCCCCCTAGACTCATTCCTGAGGCCTTCTACCACCAGAGGAGTGAACATGATCCAAGTGAGGCATCAAATCCAGAGCCTGTTGAAAGAGACTGCAGAGCTTCCCCCTACCCCTCACAGGGGAGGCACCTGGCATCTCCTGAACATAAATTAATCCATTGGACTCCATGTTTTTGAGACTTTCACCACCAAGAAGACCAGAAAAGACCCATGGGATGCTGTTGGGTTCCATGGAGAGGTGATACTTTTTCTATTAATCTCTCTCTCTCTATGAATTCTATTAATTGTCTTTTTTCCCGCTCACCCGCACTCCTCACTGGGCCAGACAGGTTCTCCCAGTGCCATGCCATGGGAGACCTTTTGGGGACCTCCCCGGCATAGCCTGACTGGTTTTGGGGTGTCAGCACCTGCCCAGTGCTGGCGATGGGGCATGTGGGGGGAGCTGGGGCCATACTGGTGGGACTGGTGGTGCTGGCAGCCCCCCCCGGCTGCGGGTGAGGAGCTAACAGAACCAGAGTGGGTGACACACGCCCAAAGCAAACTGGGGGGAAGCTGAGGCTCTGGGGGATGATGGGAAAGGGGTGGGAGAGGGGGAATAATGGGAGAGGCAGCTGATAGGTGGGTACTAATTTTTGAATATGCTTTTGATTCTAACCTGATATCCAGTAACTCTGCCTCTTTTAATAAATGGATCATAAGAAAATAAAACCATTAGATTTTGCTACGATTCAGTCAAGGATTTATTGGATTTTGTAGTTTTAGATGTTTTAGTCAAAGTTGTGCTTAATTTAGTGATGGAGATTTAGAAGATTAAAAGAAAAGCTGAGCTGTGCATCTGCAGGAGATATTCTTAGAGAGCTATGCACCCTAGAATGCTTAATCAAAGGGGAGAATTTAATAGGAAAGCTAATTTAATAAGGGATTGTTTAAGCAAGAAGAATGGTAGATGATCTTTAATTAAAGATAAATATTGTGTCTTAGGAGTTACTTGAACCAGTAAGATAAGGAGTCAGAGGTCAATGAAGTTGGAATGTGCATAAGTTGAAGGCTGCCATTGTTGAAGGCTGCCAACTCGAGAAGGTCAGCCTAATTCCATTGATGAAGATGAGGAGGAGGAAGGAAACATGACCCCAGACCCAATTCATAGCTGAAAAAGACACGAGATGACAGCATTGCTCTATGAATGAGCGACAAGACAAAACCTGAGAAGACCTGTATGATGCAGTAAAGAGGGCTGGACTGTTGGGAGGAGCTGTTGAGTTATTAAAAACTGTATAAATACCCTGTCCTGGAACTGTTCCCTTGAGCTACCTATGGTGAATAATTCCCAGTGGCTCCCAATGTCATTAATAAACAGAATGTTCCATCTAACAACTCTTCGTTTTTGAGTGATTTCTAGATCTTTGAAACAGTAGGAAAGGGTTCCCATGGGAGCCCCTTCATGTACCCCATCACTTGAGCTCTGAAATGATTCTCTGGGGCTCTGGGTGGGGAGGGTGAGGTCCATAACCCCCTTGTCCATCCCTGGGGGGGTGGATGGATGGGTTCCCCCCACCCAGCAGCTGGTGCTGCAGCAGCTGTGGGGCAGAGGGGGGTGGGAAAGAGAGGCTCCAGGGTGGCTCACTGAGCTCCCAACCTGCTGTTGGGTGCTGGGGGCTGCTACGGGGGGGCACCCCCTGATCTGTGTCCCTGCACACACAGGAGTGTTCCAGTGGATGAAAAAGACCAAGTGTCACTCCCTGAATGGCCCCAAGCAGGTGAGGTTTGTGGACAGGTACATCTACAACCAGAAGCAGCTCACCCACTACGTGGGGTACACCTCAGATGGAGAGATCCAGGCCAGGCACTGGAACAGCCTACAGGAATGGCTGAAGAACAGACGGGCTCAGTGGGACAAGAACCGCAAGCACAACTACAAGATCATGGCCCCATCTGCCCAGTCTGGTCAACCCAATCCCCCTGAACCCTTAAATCTCCCCAAGCCCCAAATTCCCCTATAAACACCAAAAAAATAGGAGGGTTTTACATGTCTTTGTTCAATTTCTTTATTTTTACCTGTTTCAGGTGTTTTGAAGGGATGAATACGGATCAAAAGAAAATTAAGGCCAAAATAAGAGGATTTATGTTTCAGCATTGTGTCAGTATCTGTGGGGGTGGGTTTAGTGGGTGGAAGAGCCTTTTTTTGGAGAGGTTTCCACCCCGCTGTCTCCCAAATCTTTGTCTTTGCCCCAGTCTATCACCACTTGGCTGTGGAAGATACCCGTGGGCCATAGAGAATTAAGATAATGGAATTACTGCAGTTGGAATAGACCTCAAAAATCATCCAGTGTTGCTTGATGCCACGAGAAGAAATGATTGATTGAGGTGAGATTTTTCAGGGGTCTAAAGTCAACAGATCTGCTCTTCCCAATGAATTTCTGACATTGGTCTGCATCCTGATGTACATTTCTCCCCCTGCATTCACTCAGTTGCCTATGGGGACCCAAGAGTATGTGAGACCACCAACCAGGTGTCTTCACAACATGGATCACAAGGAATGTGGGTCACCAGGTCTTGACTCAATGTGAGTCCACCAATGGGTGATGAAGCTGGAGCAGTGGATGAAGCTCCTCCCGCAATCGGGGTACTCATAGGGCTTCCCTTACAGGTGGGTCCGTTGGTGTTTGGTCAAGGAAGAACTCTGGGAGAAGCTTTTCCCACACTCCTCACACTTGTAGGGCCTGTCCCCTGTGTGGACGCGCCGGTGGGTAATGAGGTTGGAGCTGCAGTTGAAGCTCTTCCCACAGTCAGGACACTGGTAGGGCCTTTCCCCGGTGTGGATGCGCTGGTGGATACTGAGGTCATAGTTGCAGACAAAGCACTTCCCACAGTCAGGGCACTCATAAGGCCGTTCCCCAGTGTGCAAGCGATAGTGGGTGGCAAGGCTAGAACTGTAGGGAAAGCTTCTCCCACACTCCCCACACTTGTAGGGCCTTTCCCCAGTGTGGATGCGCTGGTGGTTGACAAGGTGGGAGCTGCGTTTAAAACCCTTCCCGCAGTTGGTGCAGCGGAAGGGTCTCTCCTCCGTGTGCGTCCGCTCATGCAGGAGGAGATGTGAGCTGGTCTGAAACCTCTTCCCACACTCAGAACACTCATACGGCCGTTCCCCCGTATGGATCTTCTGGTGGCGGATCAGGTGGAAGCTGACACTGAAGCTCTTCCCACAGTCAGGACAGATGTAGGGCCGTTCCCCAGTGTGCACCCGGAGGTGGGTGAGGAGGCTGGAGCTCTGGCTGAAGTTCTTCCCACATTCTAAGCAGTTGTAGGGCCGCACCCCAATGTGGATCTTCTGGTGGCGGATCAGGCAGTACTTCCAGCTGAAGCTCTTCCCACATTCCAAGCACTTGTAGGCCTTCTCCTCAGAGTGAAGCTGCTCGTGGACTATCAAGTTGGAGCTCTGGCTGAATCTCTGATCACCCTCCTGGCACACGGTGGGCCTTTCCTCATCACAGCACTGTGGGTTGGGTTTGGAGCCCCTCCTCGTGCAGGATCTCCGTGGCTTTTCCCTATTGCCTTCCTGCATCATGGAGCCATTCAAAACGGCCTCTTCCATGAGGTTCTGCCACGGGGTTCTGACTTCCGTGCTCTGCATTCCCAGCTTGGTGCCTGGGGTAGGAAGGAACAGAAGAGGGAGGGGGTTTGCCACCGTGCCAGAGGGAAGGGGCAAGGAGATCCCCCCAAATCCATCCCCGGCAGGACCGCATCAGCAGTGGGGTTGTGCTGCAGTCAGGGGTGATGCTCAGCTGGAAGATGTAGGACAAGAGAGAAGCAAAGGGGCACTGACTTCCTCCTCACCTGCATGGGTGTCCTGGGACATCTTTGAATTACTCGCAGCCTCCTCCTCCATCTGGCCAAGGCCTGGGAATGAGAAACCCTGTTTTGATGGGACAAACAATGTGTCAGCATGCTGATTCGGTGGTTCCTCCTGCCCAAGTCCATCTCTAGAAGCCACTGGCATCCTGTGTCCATAAAAACCTCCAAAACACCAAGATTCTGCCCCAAAAAACCCTCCCAGAAATTCCTCTTCTGTGGTCTCTCCACTTTGGTTTTCTCGGGGTCCCTCTTCTCTGAGCTGCTGGAGGTCTCGTGACTCTTGAGGTTCCCCTATCTGTGGGATCCTGCTTAGTGTTCCTGGGGGTTTGAGGAATCCCAGGGGTCCCTTCTCCCTTACTCTCTGATTCCCACGGGTTCCTCCTCCCCGGCCCTCTCCAGGCTGCCGAGGGTCCCTCCGTCTCCACCCCTCCTCTCAAAATTGCCAAAGATCTTGGGGCCTCCCGTTTCAGGTTTCCGGGGCTTCCCCCTTTCCGTGCTTCCCCCCGCCCCTCCAGGCCGCCGGGGGTCCCCCAGCTCCGGTATCGCCCCTCTCCGCTCTTCCAAACCCGTTGTTACCCCCGTTCCATCCTCCACCCCGCCGGTACCGGGTGTTCGCCATGTGGCTCCGGGGACCCCGCACCCCCCGCCCCCCGCCAGGGCTCTGCCGGGAACCGCCACCGGGATTCCCCCCAAAACACCTCCTGGGGACCCCCAATGTCCCCCCAAGGGATACTTGCGGCTCAGCTCTGGAGTCCTGCAAGATCAAAACAACCCTTCCCAGTCAAGATATTTGCGGCGAGCTTCCCTCGCCCGGTCACCTGCGGGATGCGGGCGGGTTGATGCTCCACCTCTTCCTGTTCCTGCTTCCTCTTCCTTCTGCTGGCAAGGATCTCTCGGGTGAGCCGGGGGGTGTCCAGGGATACGATGGGAAAGGGGGAAGAGGGGGAAAAGTAGGGTGGGATCCCCAAAGTGAGCGACACAGAGGGTGCCTCACCCCTAAACCAAGCTGGGGGAGCTGGGGTTTGTGAGGACAATGGGAAAAGGTGAGAGAGGGGAGATAAGGAGAGTTGGAACAGTAGGAAAGAGGTTCTCGTGTGGGTCTCTTCGTGTTCCCCATCACTTGAGCCCTGGAGAGGGGGGACCCCAGACATCCCGGGCAACCCAGAGATGGGGAAGTCCTGGGAATCTAAAATGGGGATCCGGAGATGGGGAACCCCTGACAGCCTGGAGAGGAGGGGCAGCCCAGGCAAAGAGGAGCCTGGAAGGCGCGGGGACCCCCAGGCCCCGTCACGACCCAGCGGTCGGGGCCGTGCTGTTCGTTCTAAATTCCCATCAGGCTGAACAAAGAGCCCGGACACGTGTCAGGAATTCTTCTGTTTTCTTGTCACCAACACTTCCAGGAGTTCCCAACTTCCCCCAAACTCCTCCCGGGCTCTGGCTCCCAAGGACCAGCACAGCTCCACAATGTCCCCACTGCCCCCACCAAGTTCCGTGCAGAGTGTGGGATAGAACAGGAGAGCCGGGCTGGATCCAGGGGAAGCAAGGGAATGAACAAAGGATCTCCCCAGTGCTTGGATCCTGCGTTGGTGCTGCCGCGGGGCTGGGCCAGAGCTGGGGCAAAGAGAGACTGGGAGAGAGAGAGAGAGAGAAGGGAGGGAGGGAGAGAAAAGAGAGAGAACCAAGAGAGCGAGGGGCCTGATCCACTCCCTGTTCTCGTGGCCCTGTTGCAGCTTCTTGTGCAAACCAGACTTGTGGGGTGTTTTGTTCCCTTGGGCACAGCCAGCCCTTGTGCAGGGAGTGAGTTGGGGGGGCTGAGTGCAAGTCTCCAGGTGGAGCAGGGAGATCTTAGAGACAGAGAATAGGCTGAGTAGGGAGAGACGCATGAGGATCAATGAGTGCAACTCCTGGCCCTGCACAGAATGTCCCAAGAATCCCAGCCTGTATCTGAGAGCATTGTCCAAATGGCTCTTGAGCTCAGACAAGCCTGATGCTGTGACCACTTCCCCAGGGAGCCTGTTCCAGTTCCCAACAATCTTCTAGGGGACAACCTTTTCCTGATATCCCACCTTAACCTCCCCCTCACTCGGCTCCAGTTGTTCCCTTAGTCCTGTCCCTGGTCCCGAGAGTGAAGAGGTCGGTAGCTGCCCCTCCATTGCCCCTCGGAGGATGTTGAAGACCCCAATGAGGTCTGACCTCAGTCTCCCCCAGGCTGAACACACCAAGTGCCCTCAGCTGCTCCACATCAGGCTTCCCCTGCAGACCCTTCCTCATCCTCATGACCTCCTTTGGACACTCTTTAATGGCCTCATGTCTTTTTTATATCGTGGTGCCCCAAAGTGCCCCCAGAGCTCAAGGTGAGGTCGCCCCAGTTCAGAGCAGAGTGGGACAATCCCCTCCCTGGCCCAGCCGGTGATGCTGGGCCTGATGCCCCCCAGGACATGGTTGGCCCTCCTGGCTGTCAGGGCACTGCTGACTCATGGCCAACTGGCCACCGACCAGGAACCCCAGGTCCGTTCCCACAGCTGCTCTCCAGCCTCTCATTCCCCAGTCTATACACACAGCCAGGGCTGCCTGGAAGAGGAGAAGAGATAGGGAAGAAGGAGCAGGAGGAGGGATGAAGGAACAGAAAAAGAATAAATGAACAAGTGAAAGAAAGAATGAAGGAATGAAAAAATGAAAAAGAAAATGAGGGGTGATGCAGCAGGATTGGGAGTTGTGGGAAGAAGAGGAGAAATAGAGGAGGGAAAAGGAGGAGGAAGGTTCCAGGTCCACCACTCGCTGTATCTGCAGCCTCCCCTCCCCCAGGAACACCACCTTTCCTCCATTGCATTACACACGTGACTGGGGAGAGGGAGCTCAGACCAAATGCCTTGGGGGACTCGGGTATTTTTTGAGGAAGATGCTTGATTATTGCGTGACTCCAAAGCTGAGTCATAAATGCCCTTTTAGGGGATACCGGGAGTCCCTGGGATCTGTGTGGGGGGTTTTGAGACGTCTCGAAGGTGGTTGCTGGCAGAGCCCCAGCAGTGGGTTCGGGGGGATGTGGGTTCCCCCTCTGCATGGTGGTGGTTGGTCTTCCTGAGTCAGGCACTGCCACCTCCATTGTCATCTTGGTACCATCAGTACACCCATGTTTTGGGGACCCCTTCCGAGAGCCACAGGGCGGGAGATCTTCAGGACCTCCAGAGTGGGTAGAACGGAGAGGGGCGATACCAGAGTGGAAGGACCTCCAGCAGCCTGGAGATGGGGGGGAGCATGGAGTGAGGGGAGTCTGGGGATTCCCAGCACCATGAAGCACAGAGTCAGAGGAGACAGGATCCCTGGTATCCCTAAAAACACTGGCATGGCGACAACCCCCCTCCCTTCTGGATCTGCCAACCCCCTCTTCTGTTCCTTTCTGTTCCAGGCGCCGAGCTGAGGACAGAAAACATGGAGGACAAATCCCAGCAGAACCTCGTGGAAGAGGCCATTTTGAACGGCTGCACAGCACAGGAAGGGAATGGGGAGGAACAGCCATGGAGATCCCCCATGAGGAGGGGCTCCAAACCTAGCCCACGGTGGTGCAAGGAGCAAAGACCCTCCCTGTGCCGGGAAGGCAGACAGAGCTCTGACCTGGTGGTCCAGCAGCAACATTACACCAGGGAGAAGCCCTACAAGTGCTTGGAATGTGAGAAGAGCTTCAGCCAGAGCGCCAGCCTGATCTGCCACCAGAAGGTCCACACTGGGGAACGGGCCGACAAGTGCTTGGAATGTGAGAAGAGCTTCAGCCAGAGCGCCAGCCTGATCTGCCACCAGAAGGTCCACACTGGGGAACGGGCCGACAAGTGCTTGGAATGTGAGAAGAGCTTCAGCCAGAGCGCCAGCCTGATCTGCCACCAGAAGGTCCACACTGGGGAACGTGCCTACAAGTGCATGGAATGCGGGAAGAGGTTTAGCCTCTGATTCCACCTGATCCGCCACCAGAAGATCCACACTGGGGAACGGCCCTACAAGTGCTTGGAATGTGAGAAGAGCTTCAGCCAGAGCGCCAGCCTGATCTGCCACCAGAAGGTCCACACTGGGGAACGTGCCTACAAGTGCATGGAATGCGGGAAGAGGTTTAGCCTCTGATTCCACCTGATCCGCCACCAGCAGATCCACAGTGGGGAACGGCTTTGCACTGGGGAACGGCCCTATAAGTGCTTGGAATGCGGGAAGAGCTTCAGTGACCACTCCAACCTGATCCGCCACCGGAACGTCCACACTGTGGAACAACCTACGAGTGTCCCAAGTGTGGGATGAGCTGCTTCTGCTGCTCTGCCTTGACCTCACACCAACAGACCTACCAGTAAGGGAAGCCCTACAAGTGCCTCAACTGCGGGAAGAGCTTCGTCTGCTGCTCCAACTCCATCACCTGTCAAAGGACCCACATTGAATTATCTACAGTGACCCATGTTGGGCACAGACTTGGTGGCTCAAATTCCAGGTGATCCATGCTGGGCAGTGTATTGGGTGTGCATGGCTAGGTTTTGGTAGCTGGGGGGCTCCAGGGGTGGGGTATGTGAGCAGCTGCCAGAAGCTTCCCCCACGTCCAGCACCTGTCCTGACCCACTCCCAAAGGTGAGGGTGACCCAGGTTCTTGTTAATCAATGCCTTGGGGCAGATCAGAGTGAAGGGACAGTGAATGATGGGTGTTTATAAATAAACAATTTGGTTGCCATGTAAAGCAGGTTTGGAGCTGTTTTGTTTCCTATCTATAGTAATATAAAAGCATAAAAATAACACTTAAGAAATTGTCTATGGGAAAAGAAAGAAAGTATCAGGGTAGAAAGATACAGAGTCACCCCTAGGATCCAGCACAGACTTGATTGGTGCTATTCCCATGTCCCCTGGACCAAGTTATGGTCTGGGTCTTCATCCATTGGGGGTGGGGAAATTAATACATGTTCAGCCTCAGGTGGGAATGCCCAGGTGCCTCCCCTGGGGAGGAGTTTTACACTGTCTGATGTAACCCTGGGGATCACAGGGCACTTTGGCGGGCTCTGATGGTGTTTGGCCCCTTCTCAGACATGATCCTGCCCCTCTCATCAGGGGTTGAGCCAGTTCTGGCCCATGAGAAGTGATGAAAACCTCCAGACTCAGTGTGAATGTCCCAGTACTTCCCCATAGGGGAGTTTTTCCCAAGCCCAGTGTGAGGGAGGATGCTGCTGTGATACAAAGCACTGTCCCCCCTGGCAGGATCTGCTCCTGATGAGCCTCTTCCCTGCTCTGGCTCCAGGCCCAGCCTGTCCCCTCTGGGGGTGGGTGTTCTCCCCTCTGCCCCGGGCGGTTCCTTTGCCCATGGGCAGCAAAGCACTCACTGCTTTTGGAACTGAAGAGTGTTGGAGCGAGGACCCATCAATTTTCCAGTCTCTCATGGCTTTGCACCCCACCATCACCTCAAAATGACCCAATCCCACTGAAAATAGCTTGACCCCACCCCAAATTGGCTCAAATCCACCTCAAATTTTCCTGATCCAACCTCAAAATGACTAGATTTCACACTAGTGTATCACCTCCCCCTCCCCCACTGTCCCTCTGCCACTGCCAGGCTACTCCCAATGTTCCCAATAAAGCTTCCCAGTTCTCCCTGGTCTCAGTTACTGGGGGGCGCTGAGAGGGGGATGTTGGGGTAGCTACACCTCTGGGATAGATTGGGAATGGGAATTCCCTTGGGGCCCCCCCACACTACCCCACTCTGGGGGGCTTCGAGCAGGGCACCTGCACCCCAACAAGGCACCCAATGCACCCCAAAAGGTGCCAAGACTCCCTTTAATCACCCCACAGCCCCCTGCTATTGCTCCCCCTAAATAAAAGATTTATTCTGGAGTCAAGTCCAGGATCCCTGGACTCAGCAGTTGCCAAGCAGACCAGCAGCACCCAGCGCTCCCCACTCAGGCCCCACCTGCCCTCCCCTCGCCCTCAGCGCCCCTGGGGATGGGAATTTGGGGAGGGGGGAGATGGGGGGCACCCAGACCAGTTTCCCCCGCTCTGTCCTGGCCATGGTGACTGCGGTGGGGGCTGAGTGCAGGTGGGAGCCCTGCGAGATCTGGCCCTGCCCAGGGACAGCTGATGTCGCCCGCCCGCACTCTTCTCTGAACCATACTGGTGCCATGTCATACCAGTGCCATGTCATAGGAAGGGGCCGCTTCATTTGTGCATTTTCTTTGGATACTCAATATCCACTTAGTCCCAGGAAGTTCAAAAGTCCCACTGTTAATTCAAGGCATTTTTCTTTTGTTTTGGTTGCTATTAAAATATCATCCACATACTGTGAAACAGTTTCTCCTGGATTTTCTTTCTTCCACGAGACTAACTCTTTGGCTAATTGGTTTCCAAAAATCTTAGGGCTGTTCTTAAATCCTTGTGGTAATACTGTCCATGTTAACTGTGTTTTCTGTCTGGTCCCAGGATTTTCCCATTCAAAAGCAAATAATTCTTGACTCTCTTGGCTCAAAGGAATGCAGAAAAAAGCATCTTTTAAATACAAAGCAGTAAACTATTGCAGGCTCTCCCTATTTGTAGTTAATATTGTATAAGAATCAGGAACTACCGGATAAATATCCTCTACAATTTGATTGATAGATCCTAAGTTCTGTACTAGCCTATAATCCTTTCCATTTGCCTTTCTGACAGGTAAAGTGGGAGTATTATATTTTGATTCACATTCAATCAATGATCCATAATCCATAAACTTATTTATAGTTGGTTCCAGTCCCTTTTGACTTTCCAGTTTAAGAGGATATAGTTTTTAACTTACTGGGCTCACTCCTGTCTTGACCTGCAGCTTTACAGGTTCCACCCATCCTGATGTTCCTGACATTTGGCTTGCCCAAACCAAGGGAATCACTGCATTCTTGACTCCTGCAGGAATACTAGAAGATCCATGAGCAATAAAATACGTAGCTGCTTCCACTGCCTTGGACTGAGGAGTATTAATTTTTACACTTCCATCAACAAATTTTCTAATAAATGTCTACCTCATAGGACTCTCGGTGAATTCAGTAAATATAAAAACCTATGTTACCTATTGCTTTCCTAGTTTAAACTTAATTAGTTGAAAGGAAGGCTGATTTTTCTCTTACTCCTGTGCCAAAGCCAACATTAACTGTCTCTGGACTCAGTTTGTCTTCTCAATTATTAAGCATTGAATAAGTTCCTCCTATGTCTCTTAAAAACTCTGGGTTTCCTTTCCTCAGCTGAGCTACAACTGGAGGGTCTGCAGTGGGAGGAGACTCCAATCCCCCTCATACAGACTTTACAGACATCAAAGGATTGGGAGGGGCATTCTGCCTAAGTTGGGGGCATTCACGTTTCCAATGTCTCATTTGCTCACAATGCACACACTGGTTCACACCAACCCTTTCAATTCTACCTCATCTCCACCCCCTGCCCTTTCCCTGAGTGCCCCCTTTGGCAACAGCTGTTGGAGTTCCTTGTGGAACTGTTTGTACTACTGCAATAAACTTGTGCCTACTTTTTGATACCTCCCAGGTTACCTCTAATAATTCTCCCAGGTCATACTGAGAACGTCCTTTAAGCTTTTGTAACTTTTTCCTAATCTAATCATCATTTCAAAAGCAGTTAAAACCTTGTCTGGGTCTTCCTGGTAACTCCCAGCTGCTGCTTTCCAGTCATGAAAAGAAAATGGAACTTTTACCATTACAGGTCCATCATTACCTGCTGCCTGTCACAGTGGGCCAATGATAATATTTCTCTTCCTGCTGCTCATACCTCCTGCTTTTGGGCTAAAACTGTCTGCTCCCCTGGCTTCAGGATCACTTTCATAACCTTTGTTCCCATGTCCCTCCTGAGGGTCCATAGGAGGGGGTGCAGGGTCTCTTGATTGATCATCATCACCTGTTGCTCCCAGGTTTCCCCACCACTTTGGTTCCATGAGCAAATCTACACAGCCTCCTTTTCTTCTACATGCCTTGAACACGCCTGCCCTACACTGCAAAATGAACAACACCTCTTAAGCTGTTTCTTATTCTCCTTCTCTAATGCTAGAACTAAAGGATGAGACAGTAACAATTAAAAGAGCAGTCCTTTTGCCAGTCCAGATGACTTCACAATGTGAAAAATATTTCAGAATAAATAACCTCATCCCACTTTTCTGCTCTCCATAAAAACATTAATTTTAACACACTACTCAGTGTTCCATTCTGGGGCCACTTTTCCCCATTATCATTACAAAGGTCATCACTTATTACAATTAAAGTCTGAGTTTCCAGGGACTTCACTGATTTATCCCCAATGTCACAAAATGTAGCCCAAGGGGAATTTCTTCACAATCCCCTCCTTAGAGGCTGTGATACCCATAATAATCACCTCTTACCAAGTAACCAAAACCTAGTCTGGACAACCCAATAACCCACCCAACATAGGGGAATATCCTCACAATATATAGGGGTAGAATTCAAGAAAGAATGCCTTTTACAGGCAGGGATCTGACTGATGTACCAAAATCATGCAGAGATCTACAGCTCCTTCCCAGGAAAATCCCTGGTGCCAGAGTGAAGGTCTGGAGACACCCCAAATCCATGGGAAATGTGGCAGAGGTTGTCCCTGTTCAGGCACCAAAAATGTTACTGTACATGGTGAAATAAGGAACTCCTCAGACCTGGTTTGTGAGGATTAGTGGGCAGCCATTCTTTATTATCAGCTCTGGACACACAGGAGCATAGCTCCTCTAATCGTATGTGTGCCCCGCTCTCAGCCCAGCGTAGCCAATATTTACTGACAATTTTACATATTCAGAAAATGTCTTACATATTCAATACTTCCCTTATAAAGTTCATGCATATGTTAATTAGCTCTAAGAAGTTCTTTGGAAGTCCTCATTTGGTCACTAGGGGTCTTCTGATGGTCCCTGGTGGTCGTGTGGAGATTGAACTTTACTTGAACTTGTGTGTTCAGCAGAATATTTACATCTGGTTATAGAGAGCGTTTGTTCAGCATTGCTTACCAAAAACTGGATACTTATGTTACCACTACTTTACCTAAAGCATTCAGAAAATTGCTTCTTTTGCAGTTACTCTGCTAGAAACTTACATTGCAAAGGCCAGTAGAAAATTACTGAACAACGTTGAATTATTGCTCTCAGATTTTTGCTCAGTATAAGTTCAGTGTAGAGCTGGAGCTTTCAGAGTTTGGATCAATTTTCAAATGCCACCCTCACTTGTAAGATATCCAAGAATTCATCCCAAGGCTTTTACACTCTCAGCCTGTTTTCCAAGTCCCTGCTTTCTGTACAGCAGAGAACCCACAGAGCCTCAGGAGCTTGACCAAGAGACATCCTTAGCAGCAGTGGTCCACCTCAGAACTATGAGAGCTGAGGCAGATTCTTTACCATACAGTGTTCCCTGGTGTGCTGAAAATTAATTGAGTCAGGGTGGGATTTACCTTTTAATCAATCAGCAGAGATAGTTTCAGCAAAATGTGTTCGCATTACTAGGCATTAAAAGTCCAGTGTGAAGCTCCTGAATACACTGTTTTGTCTACCAAGGGAATAGTCTACTAGAGAATAGTTTTGTTAGAGATTCAAAGAATCACCAGGAAAACAAGCTAAGGCTTAAATCATTATTCCATGACAGAGCAGAGTTGATTCCCAGCTAAGTTTTGTGCATAAATAGGAGCTTTACATCAGGAGATAAGCTGATATCTCCCTGTGAAAAAGGGAGGTCAGCTCTAAAATGAGAGCAAAATTCAATGTTCCATTGGTCAAGAAGCCACCTGAAATGACTCCCCAATGGGGAACCTAGAACAGCTGGTATTGTGATGTCAAAGGACTGTTGTTCTGTCATGGTGGTGTCAATGAAACGCTGGGGAATCATTGCAGTGTCAAGAGAACGTTGTCATTGTTGCACTGAAAGCATCAGAGTCCGATGCATCTCTTGGCACGCTCATCTCAGGAGGACCCTTCTGATTGAGGAGTTCTTACTGGAGAGCTTGCAAACAAGCTCTTTGGTTATCCCTGTCTGCAAACACAGGGATAGCACAGTTTTGCTAAATGTTACAGCGAATCTGTGCTGCAGCTTGTGATTTGGTGTGTGTGGCATCTACTTTATGTTTTCATCCAGACAGTCTCTGGCTGGCAGCAGGTCATCTAATGTGTGAGTAGTGGGTTTTCCTGGGGGCAGCATACCTGGGTTTGGGATCGCTGTGTTCTTTATGTTCTTCCTTAGGAGCTGAGATGATTTTGAAACCAAAATGCCATTAAGATGCCATTAATTTGGTAGAACTCCTGTCAAAAGCTTTGTTTAAAAAGGAGGTGTCTCAATGTGGACAGCATTTGTATTGTAACCTGAGGGAGTTCTATTCCCTACACTGGACAGTCTGTGGAGTATGTAATTTCCTCAGTTTGCTGGTCCAACCAATGCAACTTCCAAAATGCAGACTGGGCAGAGCTTGTCAGGAGTTGTTCTAAACACTGTTCAGTTATCTCCAGAATTGAGTGAAAGCATCCTTTTTTCTCAATTCCATAAGTAAAGGATTTGAGGAATGACAGTGTGGGCTAAAATAGCAATGACCTTTGTGATGAAATGCAAACTTCCAAACAGAGCATGCTCCTGAACCCAGGAGCTCTTCCTGTACTGTGTCAGAATGGCCAAAGGGAATTTTGGGATAGCTTCTCTGGGGAAACATTTTCAGCAAGCTAAAGAGAAGAGATGCTTGCAATTTATTCAAAACACAAACAAACCCACCAAAACAGCACAAACCAAAACCAAAAGAGGAAACAAAGCTACTTTAGCTCTTGGCAGAATAGAAGCATGGACTGTTAAAGACCAATTTACACTTGCTTGACCGAGTTTCTATTGATTTTATTTACTGGCAAAACTGCAGAAAAAAATAAACAGGAAACTGTAGAAAAAGATTAATCTAGTATTTTGTCCTGTTCTCTTGCTTGCTATGCAAAAGAACTGTTGCTCCTGGAAGGATATTGTGCAAGGAAAAGCTCTCTCTTTGAGTTGACTTGTTTCGTGGGATTCCTCACAACAGGCAGTTTTCTAACTGGTTACTTTTCCCTTGCCCATTGCAGATAGGATCGTCAATGAGTATGGGGGTGGACACAGAGCAGCCCATCCTTCGGTGAGTGGGAAAGGAACCTTTGGTGTTCCTAGTCTTTAAGAATTGTGCAGCAAGCTGTGAGCTTGGCCTGCTGCAACAGAGTGCCAGTCTGATAGGCTGAAACAAAGTCTGTGTCATTGTCTTTGCAGCAGCAGCAAAGGGATCCCTGGCTGTTTTCTCATTTTCTGTTCAAGAGCTTTTAAATAGGTGAAAGTCTGGCTTTGCAGGCAGAAGATTTCTTGCTGCTTTCAGCCCTGGTGGAATCTCTAAGTCACAGCAGTATGCAATACTGTCTAATTAGCCCACTTTAATTAAAGTTTCTATCAAATTTCATGGTTTATCTCTAGTACAGCTGGATATATAGCTGCATATAAATAAGGTTATAATTGATACGTAACTCACTGGAACCATTGGAAAAAAGTTTTAAATAACTCTCCAGACTCATTAAGGTTGGATTGCAGTAGCAATGCCAGAGAAATAGGAACGACATCCACATTAATATTGAACAAATTTATTAGGGTTAATGTTAGTGCATTAAATAGCTAATGACTGAATGGCCTCTATTTTCAAGTGTTAAGCAGCTTCATGCTGGCTTTGCAATTACACAACAGAGAGTGCATATGATGAACTGAAAATCCTCTTTGCATATTCCCACTCCAGATTTTCAAATAATGCTACTCTCCATGTCTTTAATAAAAAACACAGGAAGTTTGAGGTTCACCAGAGCACAGTAAGCCTTCCCCATGGCTCCTCCAGTGGGTGTGGACATCTCAACAGATGCTCTGGGATTCTAGCAGACAGAAGCAGTAGTGAAACAGTCAGGATGTCCCAAAGTTACCGACCCAGCTCTCCCCTTTTGCTGTGGGCCATCCCTCAATGTAGTATTTCTACTGGAGCAAAGAGAACACGAGTGAGATGTGAATATGTAGAATGGTGGCTTGGATCAGCTTCAGTTTTCTAAGTGGCCTTTGTAGCAGCTTTAAAGCACCTGGTAAAGATGGCAAATATGGGACAAGGGGATGCAGTGCTCTGCCACTGAGAAGCGGCTGAGACTGGTGGAGGGAGTTCAACTCTCTTAATTTTATAGATCTATAAATTGTATTGTAACATGTGTAATGAAGAACTGAGGCCTGTAGGACGAAGTGCATGTCTAGATTGGTTTCTGATACCTAAGCAGATTAAAGTTGTGTGTAACTATCAAAGCTCCCAAGTGGCAGGATGGTGATTGTCACTGATGCTACTGACTGTCCCCAGGACACAACACCAGCACCTGAACCGCTGCTGGCTCCTGCTGCTTCTGGAGAAGAGGGTAAAGAGGAGGAAGTGGACAAGGAACCTGCAACTGATGTTGCAGCAGGGCCTGATGAATCAACATCAGTAAGTGCCAGCCTGGGTTAGCACTGCTTTTGGTGTAATCCAGAGGTGCAAGTTTCTGATCAGACAGCACGTTCTGAGGGCTGGAGTCCCACCATAACATGCCTGGTGTTTCAGCCCAACTACTGACACCTGGAAAATCAGATTTGAATTTCAGGTTTAGTCAGTGTCCCTTGCAGGATACATATGAGAAACTGTTTCCTGCAGGTACCTGCCTCTCTGCATGGCTTAGTTCAAAAAATCCATGAATATTGAACATGAAACTGGCCATGAACTTGTGTCAAACTAGCCTTTTGTTTTTGTGTGCAACTATCAAATCTCTCAAGTGGCAGGATGGTGACTGTCACTGATGCTACTGACTGTCCCCAGGCCATAAAACTAGCACCAGAACTGCTGCTGGCTCCCTCTGATTCTCGACAAGAGGATAACAAGGAGAAAGTGGGCAAGGAACCTGCAGCTGCTGCTGGAGCAGCAGAGCCTGAAGAAATGAAATCAGTAAGTGCCTGCTTGTGTTAGCGCTCACTGACTGGTGTAGGTCAGAGGTGTGAGTTTCTTGCAGGATACATAGGAGACAAGAGAAACTTCCCTGGAGGTACCTGCCTCTCTGCAGAGCCTATTTCAGAAAATCCATGACAACTGAACATGAAAGCACCCATGAACTTGTGTCCAATTAGCCTTTTGGTTTTGTGTGTAACTATCAAACATTTCACAAGGCAGAATGGTGACTGTCACTGATGCATCTGATTGTGCCCAGGCCACAACACTGGGTGCAGAATGTCTACTGGCTCCCTCTGGCCCTGGACAAGAGGATAAAGAAGAAGAAGTGGGCAAAGAACCTGCAGCTGTTGTTGGAACAGCAGAGCCTGAAGAAATGAAATCAGTAAGTGTCAGCTTGACTTACACTGACTGGTGTAAGTCAGAGGTGATCAGACAGAACTTGCCATTCATGGCTGAAGATTCTGAGGGCTGGAGTCCTGCCATGACACACCTGGTGTTTCAGCCCAACCACTGACACCTGGAAAATCAGATTTGATCTTCATGTTTAGTCATCACATTGCCTTGCAGGAGACAAGAGAAACTGTCCCCTGGAGGTACCTGCCCCTCTGCTCAGCCTACCTCAGAAAATCCATGAAAATTAAACATGAAACTGGCCATGAACTCCTGAAAAGCCAGTCTTTTGGTTTTGTCCCTTCAGTTTGTGTAATGGACAGCAAAAGACAGTTTAAGAGCTCTAGATGTGGCCAACAGCATCTTCCTAAGGGTTTACATTTGAAATATGATCTCAGGGGATCTGTGCAAGCCACCTTTCTGACATAAAGTGATTTCTTGTCACAGATCTTCCAGAGCTCTGCAATGGCAACTGCTGCTGCAGTAACACGACCAAAAGAAATCTGGTTTCCTGACTCTGAAACGCCAAGCATGAGCACTGGGAAAAGAGGCACTGAGAAAACAAGCGCTGGAGAAAAAAGCGTTCTGAAAAAAGTCACAGTCCTGCCACAGATCAAATCCCTGCTATGGAATTATGAAACGGATCTGAGTATGTATTGTGTATTTCTTGTCTGGTAGAGCAGTGTGTGGTATGCGTGTCAACTTTACCTGTACCAAAGAAACAGAGGAAGCAAGAGAGCATCTGGGTATTCCTCCTGCCTCTGAGGACAGCTGGGATTGGATTCAGTTTTCCTGAGCTTCCATCTACACTCAAGGCAAAAGCAAAGATTGTTTCTGGTTGAGCAGAAGGCTTTGACCTAATGAATAATATAGTGAGTTCCTGTCTATAAAGGGCCAAATGAAGCAGAATACTAGAGTTCCTAAGTTCTTTTTAGACTCATGACTCTTCAGAAGTCATTGAAGAAAAATTACTTTGCAGAAATCTATGAGGTGAAAGACAAGCAATGTGGTTCTTCGAATGGCACAAGCGAGGTCCTCTTCAGAACTTAACCTGCTGATCAGTGATGAAGGTCTTAGTTCTGATAGCCTCATCCTTATGGATTATAACATGAGATGCTGTTCTTTAAAAACATACAAGTGCTGAAAGCTTGGCAAGATTCCCTTCTCTCCTTGTAAACACGTGACAATATTCTTTCTGTTCTGAAAATGGTACCTGTTCATAAAAATAGATTACAAAACCAAGGAGTATTTAATCTTCAAAAGGATTCAACCTTTTGCTGCATCACACGAAGTGTTTATTCCCAAGGAAAAAAAGCCTCTGTTGTTCCAGCATTCCTTAATGTTTGTAGGCAACAAAATCTTGCACTGGTACCTGTTCTTTTCTGATTTCTGTCTCCTGTGAACATTTCTCCTTGTGCTTACTTTCCTGTCAAGGTAACCCTTCAAAAGACTGCAGCAAATTACTCTTTGTGGAGCCATCTGTGCTTTGGAGCTGCCTCTGTTGTTGTTGTTACCAACTGACTACAAAAGACTCTCAGCTCCACACAGCAGGACTGCATTTCAGAACTGCTGGAAGATGGTATCTCTGTCTTCAGTGAGCACTTTTCATGTTATTTCTTTCAGAAGGCATTGTGAACGAGGAAGACCCTGTGCCAAAATACACTGTACTTGACCAAATCGGCCGGGGGTAAGTTCAGTCTCAGCTCCTTCTACAAAACTGTGAGCCAGGTATTTTGCCGGTGCAGTATCAAGCTGGCTTTCACTCCCAGTGCCTAAACATCTTCTCCTTTCTTCACTGCTCTTCTGTTTCTAGGGCTTTCGGAACCGTTTATAAAGGAATTGACACTGCCACTGGAGAACAGGTGAGTCCGGACATCCAGCAGATTTTGCAGTGCTTTCCCCTCTCGTGTGAGCTGTGGCTGGAGCTTTGGGTGGCCAGTAGATCTTTCCTGCCAAGATTGTTCATCTGAAGCACAGGTCAGCGTCAGCCTGCAAAACACCATTTGGATGGGCTTTGTCCTTATTAAAGTAACCAAAAGAATGCAAGGAGGACAATGGTATCTTTCAGAGAAGGACATGTTTTCTTGGTCTTAATTACTAACTATGTTAATGCATCAGCTTGTTGATGGCGACAGCCATCACTCAGGCCCAATTTGTCTTAGTCCCAGGTTGGGGCATTTAGCATTTTTTCCATCATGCATTTCATCTTCAAAGAGTAAGTCAGACCTAATAAAGAAGAGATCCCATTTGAGGTGCAGTTTTGTGATTTAGTCATACTGCAGCTGGTGGACACACACAGAGTGATAAATGAGAAGAGATAGATCTCTCCTAAACAACACAGTAGTGTTTTGGTCTGGTGTCAGGGACAGTGATCAAATTAGTAACAAAAAGACATGTTGGTATCATAGAGAATCCCACTGCACTTTGGAGCTCCAGCTTCTGATTTTGGAATGCTGCTTTCCGTCTGTCAGCAAATGCATCTGAATCTTACTTGGTGGCTCCTTACCTACCTGCAGTGCTGCACCTGGGAAGTGCACTTAGACAGGAGTCTACAAGGCATCTCAAAGCCTTGAGCCCTGCTTAGAAGCCCAGGCATATCCATAAAATAATGTGAAATTGGTTCTTTCTTTTTAAACCCAGAAAATAATTGCAAACCTAAGTTGTGTGAAAAAATATTCTTTAGAGTAGCAAAATGAAAATTCAAAAAGTTAGGAAGTTGTGGGATTGTATTTTTTGGTGTAACTTTTATGATCTTGCAGGATGGGATTTTAGCCACTGTGGATGATAGCTTAGAGACCACTTTTCCAGAGTTTACAAGGCAACTTGTAAACTGTATAGCCATGTATCCTGTGTATAGCCATGTATCCTGTAACTGGCACCTAAGAGCGAGCAGAGAAATCAACTGTTGTCATGTCAGTTAAGAAGCTCTGGTGTCTAATCACAAGGCAGTTTGGCCCACCTTGGCTCCATAATTCCACAAACACCTGCCCCATGTGCGTTGTGGTCTTGTGCAAAAGACTTCTCAAGTCAGTAGTTTTCAATCTCATTTTAGGTGGCCATCAAGAAGATTTTTCTCCAACACAAAAGGCAGAAAAGGCAACTAGTTGTCAATGAAGTTGTGCTCTTGAAGGAAAATAGGCACCCCAATATTGTCAGCTATATAGACAGGTGAGTGGTTCTGGTATTATCATGTAAAGGTCTGTTTAGACACTGCAAGCCAAAGGTTAAAAACCCACTTTGGTCACTGGAAGAACATGGAACTCTTTATTATTTCTCTACTCATCCATCTCCACTGGATGGGAGAACATTGTGTTGTGTCTGCACTGATCTTTTCTGGTCTATGTAGTTTGAAGCCTGTTTTCAAAAACCTGGATCTGCCATGTTGCCATGTCTTACCAAAGCAACAACCTGTCAGTTCATTGCCTCCATATTGTTCTGGGTTTGTTGTTTGTTTTTTTTGAATTGGTCATATTTTCTGTGCCTCAAAGATAAGTGCTGATAAACTATCATCAAAATTATTTCCCTTGGGCTGTTCCCACTATTTTCTCTTGCTGTGTATGCCAGGAAGACTAGGTTCTTGTTTGCAGAACCACATAATTGGCCAGGTTTTGAATAGTTTTTCCTGGGTTTGAATGCATTTTATGCAATGTTTTCCAAATGGCTGACCAACATTGTCCTTAGTGGTGCACACCCTCCTCTCATGGAGAACTCTGAGAGTTGTGTTGCCTTGTTGCTGGAATTAAAGGTGGAATTGAGGGGTTAAGATGGTGACACTGACAGCAAGCGTCCTGGTTCCAGATTTACCTCTGCTGTTACTCAACAATGTTTTTCCCTTGCTTGCCATCTCAGACTTCTTTTTCACGGATGAGCCTTTCTCATTGAGAGTGTTCAGATTCCAAGGACTGTATTGGCCTAGAAGTAATGTCTCTGCATTTTATTCTGTCTCTGTTTACAAGTGACCTGGAAAAAAAATCGACTGCTGCCTTTTCCATAAGGTGATTTAGCTGTGCACATTCATCTCCATGCATGTGGTTTTCTTCTTTCAGCTACCTTGTCAATGACGAACTCTGGCTGGTGATGGAATATGTGGAGGGATACACTTTAACCCGTGCTGTTACCAAAAGCGTTATGGAGGAAGCAGTGATAGCCTCTATCTGTCGGGAGGTAAGGGGTCCTGCTCCAGCTTCTGATGGCTTGGACAGGATGGTACTTGGAAAAAGGTGGTAACAACAGGAGTGATGTAATGTTCGGAGCTCTGTTTCTGTGTTGCTGTTACAACATGTAGAATAAAAGAGCACCAAAGTGAACTGCCTACCAGTATTACTGCATTTCTTATACTCTGTTATTATACTCATCGATAGTTGTTTTACTTTCTTTATTAGTTTACTTTTGGTTTATTTAATATTCTACGTTTTGTTTCTTTAAACTGAAGCATGTCTGCACTGCATTCTTGGCCTGTAAAAGCAAACATGCTGGTGGCTGAATTTTAAACTAACAGAAAAAAAAACAGAGACTCATTTCTCACAGTCCTCAGCCTGCAGCCCAAATGGTGTTGGCTTCTGAAAAGTGACTAACGTGCACCTTCCAAGTCTGCTGTGAAGGCCAGCAAGAAAACCTTTGTCATGCAACCTCCCACTCAACAGTGATCTACTTCTTACTGAGGGGAGGGATCTTTTCTTTTTTTGGCAAACCATCATTTCTCACCTGGATGGAGAGAGCACAACCACTGCAGTCATTCTGCCTGGGTTTGGAGGGGACAGTCTGTATCAACAACTAGATGTTTCACCTAGAAATTAAATCTTTTAGAGCCATTTCCTTTCTTGTGTTATAAAATCAGGTTAATTAATTTTTACCCACATGTTTCTTTCTTGAATGTCAGTGCCTGAAAGCCCTAGATTTCCTTCATGCAAACCAAGTGATTCACAGAGACATCAAAAGTAACAATATTCTTCTGGGAATGGACGGATCTGTCAAATTGAGTAGGTATTCTTGGTCAGGCACAGCATTCCCAGGATGCAGGGTGTGGGGCTGCTTTTGAGTGACTGCCAGTTCCCCAAAAGCGATGCTTGTGGGAGTGCACAGACACCTGCTGTAAGCTGACAGCAGAGTTGGAATGTGCAGAGAGATCAAGAGAGAACCAGGGAGTTAAGAGTGGCTTTGGTTTGGGTATGTCCCTTGCAGAGGCCACTTTTCCAGCTAGAATCAACACCACGCTCTCAGACTTCGAGTGGGGAATTCTTGTGCTTGGTTTCATAATTCAAGCTGGTTTTAACAGCATTTGGTTTTGTCCTCAGTTGATTTTGGCTTCTGTACTCGGCTCACCTCTGAGCAGACTAAACGGAGCTCATTTCTCGGATCTCCTTTCTGGTTGGCACCAGAAATGTTGAGAACAAATGAATATGACACCAAAGTAGACATCTGGGCCCTTGGGATCACGGCAATAGAAATGGTGGATGGAGAACCTCCTTACTTTAGCCAAGGTCCTATCCAGGTAAGCTGCAGATACTGTCAGATACCACTGTCTTTCTAATCTGTGCCATGTTTTGTCTCCCATGAGACAAGATCTCACTCACCTCAGCTTGACCTAGTGCCACAAAGGCACACTTCAAAAAATCTGTATCTCTGAATGGTAGGAATTTTTCAACAGCAAGTTTCTCCAGTTGGAGCATTATTATGGAAAACATTTTGAGTGTATCTCCAAGCTCAGGAGTCTTTTTGAACTCAGCCTAGTGCTGACTGATTTCCTGAGCCTTTCAGGGGAGGTCTAGTAATTACTAGGTTCTAGTAATGCCATAATTATCTATTACGCCAAAAATTTCTAAAAGTATGTTTTAGCACTGCTACTTGTAATAAACCAATGCATTTGGAAATTTTCCATTTTAGATCCTAATTCTCTCAAATCTAATCATCAGTTCTTACACCAAGTGAGCATGTAATAGTGGAGGAATGTATACCAGGAAAAAGCCCTGTCACTAATAGCTGAAACCAAGTTAAATGCTTCCCTGGGGAAGACAACAAGGATGGAAAATTGCAGTCTTCCACTCTCTTTGAAAAAGGTTCTTGACTTTTCTTCGAAGGCTTCTTTGTGATTGCATTTAATTTGTATAAGGCAGCAAAAACAGATGCAGAGAATTAATGTTACTGGTCTGAATGCTGAAAATTCTCTGCTTCCTTCACCTCAAATGTTGATTGGGGCTCCTTGAGAAGCACCAGGTCAACTCTCAGAAAGATAGGAGTGGCCTGCACTGGAGCTGTTTCCCCGCCCCGGGGAGGGATGGTTAATGGCTATCTCCTTTGTCTCAAGGCTCAATATTGGATTGCTCAGAACAAGTCACCCCCGCTGAAGAATCCCGAAGAACTGTCGGTTATGTTCCATGCCTTTCTGCACTCCTGCCTGGACCCGAATGTGGAGAGTCGATGGACGGCCAGGCAGCTCCTGCAGGTAAAGTATGCACTTCTGGTGCCAGTGTTTCATCACCCTCATTATAAACTATTAGTTCCTTTGATCTAATCTGAATGTATCCTCTTCTAGTTTATAGCCATTACCCTTTGTCCCATTGCAACAGGCCCTGCTAAAAAATGTGTCCCCTTGAAGTATTGAGAAGCCACAATAAGCTCTGCCTGGGACCTTCTCTTCTCCAGGCTTAACAATCCCAGCTCTCTCAGCCTTTCCTCAGAGGAAAGATGGATGTTCCACCATCTCTCTGATCCTTTCTGTGCTCCTGGGTTGTACTTTGGGAGTACACTGGGTTTTACCTGGTGACAAAAGAACTGCAGTAGAATGATACCAGGTGCAGACACCTGAACTGGTGGTGGTGGAGGAGGAACCCAATGAACCAGTCCCAGACAAGCAGTCAGAGATTCGATTGCGAGAAGGAAGGGGCTATGGGGGGCTCACTGTGAGCCTCAGAGGAGGCCTGGTTTGTCCCTCTTGCCCCATTCTTAGAGGTTTCTGCCACCCAAAGAGGGACAGATGGGTGAGACTTGTCCCAGCCCCATTTACTGCCTGGCACATTCAAGTAGACAAGAACTGCTCCAGGGTTCTGCCAAAGGTTCTGTGGCAAAGGGTGAGCTGCAGAAGGTGCCGCTGGGCTGGCTCTGCTAGGAAGAAAGGCACCAGTTAGCACATGATGATGTATGGTGGGGTGGGGATGGAATGCAGACACTGCACAGAGCTGAGTCCATCAGCACTCTGCCACTTGTATCCCTGCTCTTGTCTTGGTGCTGAGAATCTGTACCTCAGTTGTCTTCAGAACAACACACAGGCCTTCATCCTCCTGGCATCAATGTTTCCTAGAGGTACTGGAATTTCCTGAGGAATGGTTTATGCTCCTCATCTTTTTTGACAACTAAAATAGCCCATGTCTTTAGAAAAGAGGAACCTAAGTGAGTCGTCTGAGTTTCCTGACATGAAAAAAGCCCTGAGACAGCAAGTGGCACTCCCAGAGCCCTGGCATGGCAAAAATCCTTGCTGAAGACACCTTGATCAATTGACTAATGTGATTATGGGCCATGTTGGTCTGTGCTAGCAAGGTCCTGGACATGAAGATGGAGGTGTAGATGGTCCCCTCAGTCTTATTGATGTGTACAGGAATCCCGCTTGAGCCTGTGAGAAACTGCATTTGGAAAGTAGTGGTTCCTCTCTCTTTTTTTTTCCTTTGGGCAGCATCCGTTTTTAGAAGACACCAAGAGTCTCCCCAACATAGCTGCTCTGATCCACACAGCCAGCAGATTCTGAGCAGAGAGCAGAACCTGGCACTTCAGGGCGGCTTGCCAGCTCAGAGCACAACTAGGAATGATACAAAGAATTTTGTAGGGATGAAGGTTTGGGGCTTTTGTATATTTTGCTTTTCCAAGGTGTTTTCATTTCTGCAGTTACTATTTTATTTTTACGGTTTTGTAATTTTTCAGTGCTTTTAAGACTAATTATAAAAGAACCTTGTAGAAATAAAACTTTAAACAAGTTAACTATTTAGAAAGCTTAAAAATTGTAGGTGATAGCAAGCTTAGGTAATGACACAGTAGCGGTTAAAAGAATGTAGAAATAGCTGTCCAAGGTCATAGCAAGTAATTGCAAAAGAGAGAAAGGAATCTATCAAAGACACAGTAACTAGAAAAGAATGTAAAAGATAATTGTCCAAGAACAGCTAGTCTCCCAAAGGTAGCCAATTAGAATATAGCAGAAGATTTAGAAAAGAAACAAAGCTAGATTAATATTTGTACGAAAAAGTTTGTAACTCTGTGTGAAAAGCGAGTGAGAAGGGAGAAGAGATCCCCCTCGCCCCCAGCGCTGAATAAACAAATACCTTTCGGAGATTAAAGACTCTGGGTAGCTTTTATAAAGCGGCTTTTCGGCTTCAGGATTAAAGCCTCAACTTGGAAGATTCTCCTTCTTACCCTATAGTTAAGCTGGACGTTCACTTCTGAACAACCTTCTGAACAAAAACAATTCCACTTCAATTCTGAATAAACTTCTGCTGTTTCTTACAGATAGAAAGTCCCTTTGTTGTAGTTTGAGTTAACTAAGAACTCCAGTAATGAATATTCATTCCCATTACGTCATTCAAAGCAGTTGGGGATGCTCTCGCCTGCTCTGCCCGGGGAACAGGGAAAAAAACCCAAAAACCGAAAGGTGTGTGTGGGGAACTGGGGCTTCCCTGCGCTCTCAGCTGGGAGCGAGGCCGTGGTGCCAGGAGCTGTAGGGAGGCTCCTCGGCGCTGTGCCGGGAGTCAGGCCTCTTCCCCCCGACCTGGGATCCACAGCCACCGCCTCAGCCCGAGGGCGGCCCTGCCTCAGCCGTTCTCCCCTCAACCCTGGGGCCATTTCCGCTCCAGGGGTTTGGTGAACAAAGACAGAAAGCCCCACACACCTCCCCCAACATGGTCCAGGCCCCTGATATTCCACTGTTGCAGAGAGAAAAGCTATCTGGAGCCCCAGTATATCCTATATACACACAAATGGGATAGAAGGAGGCTTTAAGAGCTGCGTGTCCACTGAGGTGATGCGAAGCTTATATAAATTTGTTAG
>WEIV01005392.1:9174-33896 GCA_013390005.1 Calyptomena viridis | reverse complement strand
ATATATATAAAATACAAACATATATATATCTAAAGGATTTTGGTAAGGTTCATTCTCATCTTACTGAACTTATGTTTCAGGGAGCAGCAAGAGTGGAGCAGCTCTCCAAGGGAGTATTAGCTGAGAGCCCAGGGTTTCCAGGTTTCCTCAGCACAGGTTGCTGTGCCCTCACTAATAGGTGCAGAACTACAGGATCTGGGCAGGACAGCACCGGGGACAGTGACAGGGGCCATCCACAGTGCCAGACAATCAATGTAAGCAGTCATGTTCAGGGTCCAGCCAGGGTGACTTATCCGAAACAGCTGGATACTGGGCAAAAGATGGGATTAGAGACAAAGCTACCAGGAACCGAGTTCTGTGATTCATCCATGAAACAGTACCAGAGATAGGACTGGATGCAAAGTTGCCCATAAGGTAAGACCAGGAAGTACAATCAGTAAATTAGAGCCATAGGACATAGGATGTAAGACAGACATACTGACAACATACCTCAGCCAAGAACTAGGGTCCTAGACCTGAACTGAAGTGGGATCCTGAGCTTGTAAGCAAAGAGTGAGGTTGGTCAGAGTCATTAAGATCTATTAGAGCACTTAGAGCTCTGACACTTAAGAAAATTATTATAGGACTGTCACTAACAAGGTACCATCAGTAATTAGCGGAAAGAGATAGGTTCTTCCAAAGAGTCCATTTCTTTGTTGGATTCATTTAAACTCTGGAGTTTTTTATCAGTCTCTGCTGACCGTGTCAGAAACCTGAGATGGCTGCTGTGCTAACTTAGGTGACGTGGATCTGACCTAAAGATGTTGGGTGGGGGAAAGAGTGTGTGTGTATGTGTGCGTGCTTTAAGCAATGCCACCAGCATTTAATTTATGGTTCCATCTGTCATGAAAGACTTCACTTTCCTGAGATTTTAGGGGATTAGACTCCAAGACCCAAGGGTCTTTTTCATTCCTCTATCCCTCTAAAATAAATTCATATTAATATCAATATAGTCAGCTTGTAGGAGAAGATATGGCTGGCCATCATTAAAAGTCATATAATGTACTTCTGAAATACTAAAATAATGAGTTTGGCAAGAGAGTACAATGGAAAATTTTGGAAGCTCAAAATAAACAGAGGTCTAGAGAAGATGTATCCCAAACTATTGCGAAATCATGTCAGAATACTGAGAAGTGGAAGGAAGTAGAGAAGATAAAAGAAATGCTCTGTCGTAGGCCAACAGATGCATTAATATTTGCCTGCAAACTCTGTGTGCCTCATGAAGCCTTTACTTGCCATGCGTTTCTTTTGTGTAGAGAATGAATACAGATTCTACTCCAAAAATACTGAGTCACCAAGAGACAAATTTGTCAGGAAGGCAATGTCAGAAGGAGTTGAGAGGACATATAAGACCATGAAATATGGGGATGTATTTACTGATTAAACCAAATATCCTTGTAATCTACTCCTTTGTCTCACAGTGGTAACATGACAGATACCTGTGGAAAAAAAACATTAAAATGGGATAAATATAGATTGCGGGGGATTTATTTTTTGTCTGATATATCACACGTGTTAACAATGTCAGTTTCTGCAAAGAAGAGATTTCCTGAGTTGACTATATCTCTATCTGTTTGTGCATAGTAACACTTTCTTGCATTAATTTGTCCAATACTCCTTTTGAACTCCCTTGAGGGTTTTGGTATCCACATCTTGTATAAATTACTTCCACAGTGTCCTAGGTTAGAACAATATCTTCCAGGGAAGATGGGAACCTTCCTGGAGTGGAAAGGAAAACTCCTTCTCTACTTTACTTTTCAAATCAAAGGGATTTCGGTCAAAAATGTAAAAAAGGAAGCAACAATTGTTTCTTATATATTATATACATATATATATATTAAAAAGCAACAAACAGTAACACAACGGTAACAAGAAAAATAAAATTCACCCCAACAAATTCCACCGGCTTTGCCCCCTCCGTATATTTTTCTTCTGTGTGGTCACAGCTGTTGGGGAGAACACACAGGTCCTGCGGGCTCATCACACCTGCAAAAGGGGGTTCCCCTGGTTTTGCTGCTGAGATGAACGAGTCACTTATCCAATATGGAACAGTGGGAGATGGGGAAAGGTAAAGAGGCTGGATCAGAGCTATGGACAGTGCAGGCAGTGCTCTCCCCTGGTTGCCAAAACTGGACCAGTGAGGCTAAGACAGTAGTGAGTGGTGAATCTGGTCCCGGGGCAGCAGATGGGAGAAAAACCAACACCAGTGAGGTAACACCAGGTCCTCTTCCCAGGGTGGCAGCCAAAAAAACAGTGAGCCCAGCTGGTCTCTCACAGAGTCCTTGTATTGTCCAGAGAGAGGAGAGGGAGAAAAGGGAGAAAAGGCAGGCAACCCTCCCCTGGACAGCAATCAGGGCCAGGATGGCCTGCTATCACTGGTCAGTATCTCCCACACTGAAAGACACTGGAAGGAGCCCTCCACCCACACCCTTGTTGAGGACTTCTGTCCTTGCTTAGTTGATTACCTTTTCTCTTCCTCAGTTTAATAGCATCATGGTGGTGATGGAAAAATTTTCAAAAAGAAATCTAAACCCGTGACACACAGTAAAATTATTTAGTATATGGAAAAGTAATTCCTGATCTTTCTTCCAAGCCTATCAGTTAATTTTATTTGATAAAATAATAATTGCCCACAGTTCTTGTGCTATTTATTGCTTTCATTCTGTTCATGATTTTACAAGCGTTCCTCACAAGTCTGTTCAGTCTTCTGTTTTCCAAACTACAAATTCCCTACCTGTTTAATTGCTGTTTAATAATAAAGTTTTCTATATCTTCTGTCATCCTTGCCAAACTCCCTTTGCAAGTTTCATGTATTTTGAAGTCGAGGAAGTGGAGGCCTGAATAGACCTTCACAAACAGTTGTAGATGTGTACTCATCATGGGATTATGTACTGACAGAATGCTATTTTCTCTGGTGTTCTTTAATCTTTTTATAATAATTCTTAGCATGCCTCACTGAGTGCCAGTGAGCACAGAACAAACATTTACAAAGAACTGTTCACCATGACAGCAAGAGCTCTTTCCTGAATGGTAATAGCTCATTCAGGTCTCAGCTTTGTGTATATAATATTTTTTTTTACCCACATATTCATTATCTTGTAGTTATTGACATTTTACCTTCCAGCCATTCAATATGGTAGATGTCTCAAAGACAATTTACAGCTAGTAAAAGGTATTTCCTAAAAAAAATTATGTATAATTCTTATTTTTTATCACTTTACTACTTACTCCCTCTTCCAGATAATTTATGAACAAAATTAATAGGATGAGGACAAATTATTTGGGGGACCTTTTTTTTTCTTATCGCTCTTTGTTATTTTTTAACTAACTAGTTCTTCATGAGAGGATATAACATTTTAAGCCATGACAGCTTCATTTCAACATTCCATACGAGTCATTGTCATTATAGAATCTTAAAATCATAAAATACCAAGTTGAAAAGGACCCCCAAAGACCATCTCATCCAAACTTCCTTGGCAAAAACACGGTCTAGACAGGATGGCCCAGCACTCTGTGCAGCTGAATTTTGAAAGTATCCAATGTTTGGTTATCCACTACTTTCTTCAGAAATTATTCCAGTGGCTGACCATTTGCAATGTGAAAAAATTTATTCTCCTGTCCAATCAGAATCTCCCTAGAAGTAACTTGTTTCCATTATCCCTCGTCTCTCCAATGTGACTACTTGTGAAAAGAGAGTCTCCATCTTCTTTGCAGCCGCCCTTTAAATAGTGTTATATGGGGATAAGCCTTCTTTTCTCAAGACCGAACAAACTCAGATCTTTCAGCGTTTCCTCAAATGTCAGGTTTCTCAGCCCTTTCATCATCTTTGTGGCCCTCATCTGGATCCCCTCCAGCCTGTCCACATCTTTTTTTTTTGCATAGCAGGGACCAAAACTGAAGTGAGAATTCTATATGTGGCCAGACAAATGCTGAGTAGGGTAGGAGAACAACTTCATCTCTGTTGGTGTTGCACTTTTTTGACACAACCCAGCATCCTACTGGCTTTCCCTGCTGCAGCAGCACACAGTTCAGTCATACTGAGCTTGCTGTCCACCGGGATCCCCAGCTCCTTTTCTACAGAGCTCCTTCTCAGCCAGCTAGATTCCAGCCTGTGCTGCACTCTTGGATTATTTTCTGCCAGGTGCAAGACCTTACACTTAGCCTTGTTGAGTGCCCACCATTATGGCAGAGACCTAGCGCACTTAGCACTTACCTGATCTGTGGAGCTAATCGCAGATTACTGAACATCCTGCCTACACGTACTGTCATGCAACCTTAAGAGCCACATCCTTCTGATGAGCCATGTCCTGTTTGCTGGCTTCTGCTCACTGTGCATTGGGTTGCTTGTGCTCCCTAGAGTAATTTAAATCTCCCATGGTCCTTCTGGCAATGCCCTATCCCATTCTTATTGGCTCATGAGATCTAAGTCCAGATGAGGCTTTGGGCTGCTGTTGGGCTGTCCTTGAGCTCAGGAACCCTCCTGTACAGCTTAATCCGACCCTCACTCCCAGGCTTACCTCAGTCACTACTGCTGCCACTACTGCCATGGCTGCTGCCTCTCCTTACATTGTGGGTGACTAATTCACCTCTCTTGTTTAGCAGCAGGCCAATATTTTTCTTCTGCTTTTTATTTATGTACCTGAAGAACCTGTCACTGTTTTGGACACTTCTGACCAATTTCAATTCAAACCAAGCTTTTACTTTTCCAGCTGCACCCATGGACATCCTAACAATGTCATTGTAGCTCTCAATAGTTATTTGTCTGCTTTTCTGTCTCTGGTACTCTTCCCTCATGCAGAACTTCAATTCAATAATCTCTGAAACAGTTTACCCATCTAAATATAAATGCTACCTACAAAACAGAAAGTAACATGGGAAAAGAACAAGACATTTCAACCTGTAAGAATATTTCATGTTACAGTTATCTCTGTAACATTACAGGAGAACTGTGCAGAACCAGAGAGAACCTCCCTCCTCCCTTTCACTCCCTAGACTCATAAATTATCAGAGAGGATTCCAACCAGGGTAGTGCAAGTTGCCCTTTTACTTCCTTTCTGAGTAATGAGGATTGCTTAAAATATCAGGTTAGTCAACCCATCCTATGCAGAAACAAAAAATAAATGACAGCCTCAGAGGAGAAAAAAATAAGCATATTACTATAATAAGCATATGCTACACTGTACATCTTGCTCTGGTCAAGAAGTTACCACAGCATCCTTCAAATATTGCAAGATGATGTTAAATCTAGATTCTCCAGGTAATTAAGAAAAAATAAAAATAACTTATAATCAAAACCTGTCCTCCATAGAAGAATAGGAGAACATGTGGCTATCCAGGTCTTGGAAATGTTAGATCCTGTGCTGCTACTGTTCCTACTGATGCAAATAAGAAAATGTCTGACCTACAAGCAGATCCATGACATGGATCTTCTGATGGTAAGAACCAAAATTACAAACATTGAAAAAGAGGTGAGAAACTGAGCTATTGTCAATACATTCTAGTGAGCAAACCAGGAAAATATTATACCATGCCAGCAAAGAGTATTTCATGACTAGTCAGCTTAAGGAAATCCAAACAATTTGCACCTTTGTCTATCCAGCATTTATACCATAAATGCTACAGTTCACTCTGTTCTTCACATAACTAGTAGCAACTTTCACATTAGTAGAATGTTGGTAATATATTCCATGATCACAGACAGCAATCTATTTATTCAAGGGGATGTCTTTAGTTTAGCTCCCAGCCAGTCTCTCACATGGTACTGGGAGCAGGAGTCAGAGAGCAAGATCAAAGAATATTTAAATCTGGTTAATAAAAAGTCCCAGGTTAGATGGCTTGCATTATTTATCTCATTCTTTATTCAGTCTGATGCAGCTCCTGGGTCATGGCAAAGTAGTTTTACTTTTCATCTTCATGGAAAAGTGAGACAAAATTCTAACTTACCCATTGGCAACAAAGTACTACCATTTAACCTAGCTAATGAGGGACAAAAAGCAAAGTGAGAATTTGTTACTTGATTGTAAGAAACACTAAGAGATTCTTTCTTTGCTTTGCTTCTCTATGACTTTTGTTTTGGGTTTGACTTAAAATTCTTTATGTTCCTTTCTTTCTGTGTTCACGATATGAACAATGTAGATATAGAACACTGGATATGGCAAGAGACAAAAATAAATACCAGGCACTTACACTAATATTACCAGAAAGAATGTACAAGAAGAGAGGATACATGAAAAATACTGTCAACCTGGATAAAGATGTCTATAAATACACATGTACAGATCTGACATTTTATTCCAGTATATGACTCAATATAACCCTGCAACAATGAATGCCCTTCCATTTAAAAAATTATCAAAATATTCAGAGCTGAATTCTGGTATGCTTATTCTAACTTCATAGAAGTCTACTTTGAAAAGAAATCCATTAACTTAGAACAACTTGAGGAGATAGTAACTCTTCAGAATAAATGGAAGCGTCATTCTGCCAGTTAATTGCACAAAAACCTCATTCTGATTCTTTTATTCATTCTCTGGTTTTAACACCTGATTTCTACCCATTTCAGAATAAAAAAGTTAGCATATTAATATGTCTCCACACATCAACTAGAATGGCTACATCTTTGAAAAACAGTCTTTATTAGATATATCAGAAAGAGAAAAATATGCCATTTTCAGTTCTGACAAAAGTGCTTCTAGATCTTGCATAACAACATTTTTACAGGTTTGCCTTTATGTGAGGAAAACACCTTCATTGTACACATTTTGATAAATATTTGGATGGCTTTTAAACAGCATTTCAAAGAGATTCTAAATGTGGTTCATTATGACAAAGCAGGTGGAGCATAAAATGACTCATAGCAGAAGAGATGAAAGTTCTATCAAAACCAGGATACTTTCTCTGACAACTTCTTACACCAGATGTTTCAGAGGGCTAAAAATATAAATAACTCACCAAAAAAATGTGTGAAATTAGAGTTGGAGAGACGAAATAAAGTGTGCTCTTTTCAGAGCTAGGACAGGTTCTGTTATATCTTGACCAAAATGGATTTAGGAGACCTTTAGGAGATCATCTGAAGTAGATCATTCACAAATCCTATTCTTCAGATGGCCACTTATCCTTTTCCTAATTTATTTGCATTGAAAGACTTTGGAAACAAAAGATAAACATTCTAAACATTCTCCTACCCATCCATTCTTTCATATGGGGTTTCTTCAATTACTAGCTCAATTTTGTTCTACAGGCAGAGTCAATATCTCTGAATTCAACAGTTCAGTTAGTATATTCAGACATTTGCCAAAAATAAAAGCAGGAGAAAAAGTGTAATTACTGGAATTACATATGCTTAAAGAAAAAAAAATAGAATTTTAATGCATATTATAGAATTAGAAATACATTTACATGTATTAGCCAATAATTTTGTCTGCAAATGACTGAATAAAAGTACTTACAGCTTTCTTATATTGTAGGTTAAAATAGCCTATATTTAAGTTTATCATTTCAGTATTTTTTTTAGCATCCTGCAATGCAGTAGTTGGAATAAAAGATGACCATCATATCAGTACAAGACTGTAATTCATTTAAAGAACTCAGCAGATTTCATTAATTAGAAGCCAAAAGATTGAGTAGTTTCTGAAGTGCTGCAGAACTCAGAGACCGAAGTATAGATGGGCATCTAGTGGAAGTCTTTTTCTAGCTATTTATAATACATTCAAAATATTTGTTCGATGCTGTAAGTTTTTTCCAAAGGTAAACTTCCTTATATCCCAATTCTACCCAGCAGAACAGCATACCACATACAAACATTGATGCTGATGGGTTCTCTTATATAACTCCGTTAATGAGACAGAATATAGGCATGGTAAGTGAGCATATGTATATGTACATACGTATATGATGGCTTATTTATTTCCTCAGTACTGGATCTTTTTGCAGATACCAAGAGAAGGTAAGACAAGTCTATCTGTGATGAAAATTGACATTATAACACTTTGGGAAACTCTCGATGTTACTCACTTTTGGACTTTATTCTAATGAGTTCCAATTAAGTCCAAACCCAAAATGTTTGCATACTCTGGCCATGAGAATCAAAATTACATCATTGGTGAACACTCAGCCTGTAGCTGAGAAATGGCCACAGGCAGAGACTCCTGAAAAATATAGCTTCTATCACTGAAAACAATTTTCATTCATTTTGGTGATGAATCACTCTCAGTCTTGAAGCTATTTGTTATAGTTTGTTGTCATGTTCCTTTTCCACCCTCCTTCTACTTAGCAGTCCGCAAACAGCATTCCACAGTCAATCCAGACTTCTACCGGCATAGCTAAAGTTATACCAAGGTACAAGACTTCTGTGATGTCTTTACCACACTCAAAAAAGAAGTTTCTTAAAGTCAAGTTAAAAAGACCTGAAGTAAAAGCATTTCAAGCAAATGGTAACCTGTTAGGCAGAAAAGACAACGTGCCTAAGAGTCTCGAAGAATCTGCAGGTTTCAAAATGCTCAGAACTGCTTTGTCTCAGCTCTCCACAAAGTCAGAAAAACTGGCAATGCTTCAGAAAATCCCTTTGGATTCTAGATTTGAGAGAAAACAAGTAAAAGTACTGTCTTTCTTATTTTGTACAAGTGCTTCTCATTCTGACTAATCGATCACTTTGTTTCTTCATTTTAAGGGTGTTGCTTGTACTGATGGAGCATCAAAAGAAGTAAATGGGGAGAAAAGAAAGCTGGTTCCTATCTCACAGCCCCTCAAGGATGGCAGAGGTCAATTGTATTTGTAATGTTCCAATGTGATCCTTAATCCCCATACAAGGTATAGCATAGGTCTACTGGGAATAGTTTTCTCAGAACACTTCTACAGACATCCAAACTTTTGGAATGTCTTTCAAAATAACCTTCAAGTAGTGAAAATTTTTAGACTTGTTCTCCAAATTAGAGGCAATTAAGTTATTCTCTTTTCATTCATCTTTCTGTTAATCTTTTTTCTGCTACTGTTTTCTGCCTACTATCTTAATTTTATAGAGGTTTCGTTGACTGTTTCTTAATTTAACTGTGCTTAATATCAATAGATTCTGTGAAAAGAAGCAGTGGTTCTTCCTCTAGCAGTTTAGGATTACAGAGGAATAATCCTTTGCTACAAGTGAAAAAAAGGGGGTCAGTTTTATTATTTGTTTACCCTTTTATGCACAGTATGTATGGTATTGAATAACATATTCCTTAAGATGTAGAGGTGAGAAGCTTAAAGAAATTCAATCTGCATGAAAAAGTATTAAAAACATATCCTGGTTTTTAAAGGTTTTTATGTAAGGCAAATTAATGATGTTTACTCTTCATATTCCATATGAAATGGGCATTAATTACCCATGCATGCTTTGCTGATTTGCAGTTCACATGGCAACACTTATAAATAATCATCTGAAAATGCTTGGGGAGATCCATTCATTTGACAAAATGCATCAAAAACTCTGCTCTCAGCTGATATGTTAGGCAAGAAGTGCATTTCAGAAAAAAAAAAAAAAAAGAAAAATGTCAAGGGCTGGAGAAAAGGAAGAAATGAGCATTAAAAATGATTCATGAGCTGGAGAACTATTCCATACAGTTAAAAAGTTAAGGAAATAATTCTTTTTAGGTGGTCAAAGAAAAAAGAAATATCTTGATTATACTAAGTGAAATATCTCTGGAGAGATGAAATAATGAATACAGAAGGTGTCACAAAATGACCCAACATCTACATATTGAAGAAACAGAGGTTAGGCAATTTATTTTTTTTTTAACATTGAGAGTGAGTAACAATTGGAAGAAATTGAAATAGGGGATTTATCATCTCTTAATGACATCAAATAATGAAAAAAGGCATTTCAGGACCATATGCTTTAGTGAAAACCAGCTAGGAATGAGCTAATTATAGTACATTTGGTATATTAGGATCAAGTTGGATAATTTCATGATCAATTATGATGTTAAACTTTAAACATCTTCTAAATTAATATCTTGGTCAGTTCTGTAAATACCCTGAGTGTGATGGCCAATTCATCAGAATAGTCATCCCTACTCTGCAGAAGGCTATACTTATTTAAAAGTCTATTTAATGTTGTCTTTCATACACAACTGTTTCATCTCAGGGCCTCCCTTTTCAAGGTATTACATTTGCAACCATGTCAAAAGAAATGTAGTTTTGCAACAACAAACGGTTATGTGTAAATGAATATTCAATTGAATATTTCCAGTTAGGTACCATATCACATTTTTAGTCAGGGCTAGATTTACTTAATACAGAGTTGTCACCTGTATTAAAATTATAACATGGATATAGATTAGTAATTCAAATTAAGTAGTTTTTTGAAAGACTAAGTAGTTTAATCTTAATACCTAATTATGAAGACAAGCAAATTAGAGAATCTGAAGGAATACTGAAAAAGATGTTACTCTCACTTAAATTTAACTATATAAAAGCTAAGCTTTTATTACACTCTCACTAGGTTCATTCTTTAGTCAGTGCAAACAGGCAATTCCAGAGAACAGTTTATTCTTGTGTGTTAATATCCTTGGATAGGATGACAGCCTCAGGAGTATACCCTTCTTTCTCTCTGTCAGCTGTGAAAAGTTTGGGTTAGACTTGTTACCTGCTTTTAGGCAGCTCAAGTTAGGTAAGATAAATGGCATCTCAGCACTTCTTACTCACTTCTTCCCTTGTATTCCACACTGTTTTGACAGTGCATGTTTTCTGTGTCTCTTAGAAATACAGATCCTGAGGCAGAAACTTTAAGAGCTGCCCAATTACTTTTCTCGTAAGTAGTAGTCTCAGTAGTCTCATCAGCAGTCTCTACTCATAAGTAGAGAAGCCTTAACTTCACCATACTGTTCTCTCAGGTTATCTATCTACTTCTCTGCTGAGCTGTTGGGATCTTTGGACAAGACAGCGCTTAGGGTTAAAAAAGAAAAAAAAAAAGGAAAAAAATAAAATGAACAAAACAAAAAACCCAAACCAAAACACCAAACAAACAAACAAGAAACAAACAAACAAACAAAATATAATGGAATGCTTTTATAAGGAATAAAGAAAGAAGAGAGCAAGAAGTGCCCTTCTACCTCTTCCTTCTCCCTGGGAAATCCATATGATGCATCCCTGCTAACAACCACAGTGGGCAGGAGGGCTAATAGGACAAAGCTCAGACATACGAGCACTTATCCAAAGCTTTCTGTCCTCTAATTTGAATGGAAAGTCACTCCAAAAGTACACACTTACTACTTTAAATAACTTCCCTCAGCAAAGGTAAGACAAGTTTTACTAAAATTTATTCAGCAGATGTCTTTATTGTTTTTCTTAATACTTATGCAAGTCTCACTAACAAGGGATACCTGAGCTTATGAATGAAGAGAGAGGTGGGTAATTACATAAATCCAACTAAAATCGCATGAAAAATGAAAAATAAAAATAATAGTAAAAGAAAATAAGTCTACCAGTACAATGCAAAAGTGAATTGTATCATGGAAGGAGTACATAATATGCCTATCCTTTATTAACATGAGGNACAGGTCCTTCATCCTGGAGTGCTGTTTAGGTAAAGGGCAAACTGACCACACTCAAGAAGCCTCTTGCGAGGTGTGTGGCAGGGTGTACCACCTAACTAGTGGCTCCAGAGTCGCCGGAGTGCCCAAGCTCTTCTGTGGAGAGACGTTTGGTGCTCTGGTGCCCAGACATCTGCCCCGAGGCCCTCAAAGGTGGCTGCGAGCTAGCCTGGGCTAAAGCAGGGTCTGAAGAGAAGCCACCAGAGAAGGCACCGTAGCAGTAACCATATGATCATGACAAATCTTTATTGTCTTCCCCACTGAAGTGTATAGAGGCAGGGTTTCCTAAGATGTAGCAAAGCTGCTCTCTCATTAGCACTTGGTGACAGCCAGTCTACCTGTGGTACAACTTGTCTCCCATTTGGATCACAGAGGTGTCTTCTCTTCTTTACATAATTTTTTTTTCTCAAGGATACCGTCTGACTCCTTGTGCAGTTCTGTACAATGCCAAACAGAGAAGGAAGCAGGACTGAACATTCTGATTCATCTCTTGATCCATAATTACTTGAAGTGCTTATCACAAAATCTTTTTTTCTCTTCTTCTTTAAAAAAGAGAGATTTCCAGGTAATCCACAGGATAGCCTAGTGACTGATGACATTCGTAGAAAGATATTGCAGGTAACTGCAGTCTGGGCTGCTATACGTGCTTCGGAGGATTACTTGATGGGATCTCAGTAACTTGTTAGTCACTGTTAACTCATTGCTGAGATTCAGGAATGCTTTTGCTTGCAGTAGAAATGTGAAAAATATAGTTTAACAGATAAATTTGCACTTCATTCAGCACTAATCCACATAGATTTGAAGGATCATATTGGTGGCCAGTATTATGCCAACTAATAAAAGCCTGTAACTTCCCATGTTGACTAACACAAGGTGGCCATTGAAAACAGGGTTGCTAAAGCATATATCACCCTGATCTGTCCATGTTGATCCTTTCCAAGCTCCCAAACCACTGCAGTTTATAATTTAGCCCAATGACTGAACAGGACCCAACTACAGCTCCTTCTAATGTGTCAACCTAAGGTACAGTGGCAGGTCAGAAACTTCTGCATGATAATGGGGAAGCAAAATCAGGGAAGAAGGGCAGATGGTAGCCATTTCACTCATGCACATCTAACATGCAATTCAGTAGGAGTCAATGCAGTGAGAGATACATCTACCCCATTTTAGACATTAAAAAAAGAATGGATTTTTTTAGTCCGAGCAGTTCTTATTATCAGAGAGATATAATTATCTTGAACAAGTGATTGAAATCACCCTTTGTTGCCAAGGTCAGCAGTGGAGACATTTATACAGCAATTAAGAGCACCCAGTTAAATGAAACTCCCTCTCTTCCAGCTCCATCAGGGTTCCCTGGTGCACGAGATTATTTCACTCATGCGAGGAATAGGAGGAAAAGAGAAAGATCCGTATTGTCTTCACAGACATCTTTTTCAAGAAATATTTAGGAAGAATGTCCAGATGCTACCGTGTGTTTTCTTCAGAAGTATACATGTAACAATAATGATTAGTATGCAGGTATGAAAAGACTAGTTATGCAACCCAGTTTTTTATTTTATTTTGTTTTCGAAGCATTGTGGTGCAAAAATTAAATAAGTAGTTTTAGTCATTAAGTTCATATTTAATTTTTAAGTGTTTTTCATTAAAATAATATATGATGTTTGGACTGATACACATCTTGAACACTTTAGTTTTATTTTTATGTTTCTTAGGTCTTTTTGAGGGCAAACAGTATCAAAGAGATTAATCCTTTTTTGGTTAGGTTTTCTTTGGTTTTTTCATTTTGTTTGATGAACTAGTTTGATGAACCACTTACAAGACTTGGACCTTAATAATGAGTACAGTATGCCCTTGACTTACCCTTCTGTGAGTTACTGAATCATATTAGCTACATTCAGTTGCATTTAAATTGGCTTGCCACTTATTCCTTTTATTATTATTTGTACTGTGATGTGAAACTGCTTCATCTTTTTCTCCCTTTCTTGTTTTGTCCTTTGAAGTTAAGTGCCTAGCTTTTATTAAAAAAAAAAAAAGTCATGTATTTGTTCTGCTTGCCATGTGTTAAACAAAACAGTTACAGATGACCACACTACACTTTCTTTCAAAAGTTCCACTATTTTAGAAATAACCTTGATGGAACAGGAGCATATAAAAGCAATTACTTTATGGAAAAGCCATTACTGAAACTAAAATTAGGAGGGTTTGAGTGTTTCATTGTGGGTGACTGCAGCTTCCAGCATAGGTTGTTAAAGACTAAATTTCAGTAACAACTGACAGCAGTTCAATAACATATGTTAAATGAGTAATATTATTTCATTTTTGTCTTTCATCAGAAAGGGTGTAGATAAATAACTGTATAATGGATTCTGAAATACTTCTTTAAAGTACAAGGCTCATCTAAGGTAAAACTTTGCAACTGCTTTATGTACCACAACAGTAATTGTGGTGAGTTGACCCTGCCTGGATGCCAGGTGCCTACCAAGCTGCTCCATCATTCGCCTTCCCAAGCAATGTCCAGCCATTTCCCAGGAAGCAGGGCTTCAGCATGCATAGGGGTTGCTCAGAAAGCAAACATTCTAAATAAAAAATGCCTCCCCCTTCGTCCTTCTTTCCTTGCTTTTATATCTGAGCTGATGTCATACGGTATAGGATATCCCTTTGGTCAGTTTGGGTCAGCTGGGCTATTTGTGTCACCTCACAGGATCTTGCCATCAACTGGGGGAAGGGTGTTACAGTGCTAGTGCTTTAACAGCACTGCTCAGCAGTAGCTAAAACCCTGGTGTGTTATTAACACCCTTCTAACTACCAATGCAAAGCACAGCATTGTGAGGACTACTATAAGGAAATGAACACCATCTCAGCCAGACTCAAGAGTAGTACAAGATGAAAAAGCCTTAATTTTCTTACATGATAGTAAAAAAAAACAACAAACAAACATTTGAGCAGGAGGTTAATAATTATCCTAATTAGATTGACCAGTATAATCTGCTGAATAGTCTTTGGCGATCACAAGTGCTCATGACCCTAATTCTATTTACATCTCTTGCAATCAGGATTAAGAAAGGGGTCTAAGCAGGTCTGTAGAAATCTAGAGGAACTTTACTCCCTTTATTTTCTATATTTTCACACCTGTTACTCATCATAGAATGTCTTAAATTAGAAGTGTTTAATTCCTTTACCTTCCTGAAGGAAGAGTTGGATTCACTGATAAATTTCTGCACTGTTCCATTGATGTTAGACAAAAGTGTAATTTAGCAAAATGTTAATACTAAGCTTGTAACTGTATAACCTCACTTTCAATCAGAGGAATAGTGCTTTGTGTTAGCCTGGAAATTATAAGGTATTTTCCATGTGACCTCAAACAACTAATTTATTTACTCTCTAGACTACCATCCATAAAGTGGGATTAGTAGGGTTTTGTTACATTGCAAGAATACTGGGAATGATGAAGGGCCCTGAGAGGAAGCTTGTACGAGGAGTCTTGCACTTGGTCTGTTCAGCCTGGAGAAGAGGAGACTGAGGGAAGACCTCATTGCAGTCTACAACTTCCTCACAAGGGGAAGAGGGACAGGCACTGATCTCTTCTCTGTGGTAACCAGTGACAAGACCCAAGGGAAAGGCCTGAAGCTGTGTTAGGAGAGGTTTAGGTTGGATATTAGAGAAAGATTCTTCACCTAGAGAGTGGTTGGGCTCTGGAACAGGCTCCTCAGGGAAGCGGTCACAGCACCAAGACTGACAGAGTTCAAGAAGCACTTGGACAATACTCCCAGACACATGGTGTAATTCTTAGGGCTGTCCTGTGCAGGTGCAGGAGATGAGCCTTGTGGATCAGCATATTCTGTTATTCTTGATTCTGTGAAATCTTCTAAACGAGTAAAAGTGGAATGCTTTAGATGAGACATAACATTTCACAAATTAAGTTAGACAGCTTCTGAGCTTGAGATGATTCATGGCTGGGCGGCTCAGTGTTGGAACACTCAGTAGACAACTGCCTGTATCTGTGTACATAGATATGTCTAAGCAGATGGACAACCTTAGCCGGTAGCAAATATTCCAAAAGTCACACACAGTCAACCAACTTATATTTCCATTATGGAATTTCTCTGCCACAGATACAGAAGGCAAGGAAAATAAAGATTTCATGAGAGGTCCATATTTTCCAATATACGACACAAATTTCCTTAAGTATAGGCATAGCAGCTGCAAGCAAGCATGGTAAAACAAGTTATGCAGTGCTTCCTCTGAACTTGTTTCCTCCATTTTAGAAGTAGTGTTTCAGTGATCATTATCAAGGAAAAAAAAAGGCATCTGCATAACAGAATTCATTCATCAGATTCCATAAACATTCCCCTCTGACAGCCACCACTGATGTGATCATGGGATAATATGAGGGTTTAAGAAATTATGGCCCTGATTGGTTGTAATGCTGTACAGCAGAGAATAATACCAGATAAAAATCAGGCACCGTGGTTCCCTCTGCAATTCTCTTTTTTTGAAAAGNAAAACTGAGAAGTTGCAAGTTTTATTCCTCTATCTCGTACTGGACTTTGATAATAAGAAGAAATGCTCGAAAACAAGAGCTTGGGTCATCCACAAATATCTTTAAAAGTGCACTAACAAGTTCCATGGTTGTGAAAGGAAGGATTTCAATAATTTCTATCTGTATTTCAACATTGTGCAATTTTAAGGGAAAGGGTTCTATTTGTCTGGGATGGCAGTGGACAGCTCTCCAGAGCACAAAAGCCATGTCTTCTAAGAATAAAAATAGCTATATTAAATTGCATTTTTACATTCACCTTTGCTATAGGTTGATTTCACATGATCTTTACAAAGGAAAGCTATGGGAAAATGGTGTAACATATTCATCATCACCCTATATTAGCAATTTTTTTTGTGATTGCAGAGAAGCAATTTTTAATGTGTTATTTCAGAATAATAAAAGTCAGGGAGGAGCCTTATTACAACCATTCAGGAATGGTATCATGGCTACATCAGGCTTATTAGGCCAGTAATGCCCTGAAAAATTACTACACAATAAAAGTGAAAAATAAGTCAGCGAAGAATTAAAATAAATAAAAATGTTGCAATAGACAAATAAGATTTGCATGAGAGTGCGCTAGAATACCTCAGGATAAGGAAGACAACTCTTAAAAACAGCAGGAAGCAAATTACACCATCTGTTAAAAAAATCTGAGCCTTTTCAAAGTACCTTTAGGGCTGCACATAAACACTGTCTCAAGTGCCTTTTGGAGTATGTCTATCACTGCCTAGAAATGCTTCAGAAGAACAACCCACTGAGACATATAATCTCTAGTCAAAAGCAATTATTATAAATGCATCTGAAAACAGCTGAGCTTTCAAAATCTCACCACATATGTTCTACTGTATTGCAGAGGTCTCTCTCTCTCATACCATGACCTATTAAGTTTTAGACAAGGAAATTCGCATAAATTTAAGATATCTGACTACTGAAAATTATATATAAAGAACACAGTAATGCCAAGATAAATTCAATCATATCTTTTTCAGGATTTTTGCAAAAATAAATTCTTCTGAGAGTCATACTAACAGCTAAATTATCTACACATCAATATATTATCTTGTACAGTGTATAGATGAAAACCAGCCTTAAATTTGAGTATATATGCTGCCTAAATGAAAATACAGAGTACAATCAAATATGGTAGACAGGTTTTGTACTGTCTCCCACACGAAAATATTTTGGGGAAAAAAATGAATCTGTATAGGGAAAAAGAAATGTTCTAAATATTTTTATTTTTTTCCTTTGAAGAAAGAGTATATCTAAAGAAGCTTCCCCATCAGGCAAAAATACAACTACATTATCCTTGGCCTGAATCACACAGTCAAAATCCCCAAAATGTCTTTGACAGGTAGTATATAGGGGGGGAAAATAACATATAGAAATATGTATATATACGTACACATGAAAGCAATCAATGCAATGATATTAAGATTCTGAATCACAGCCTCCTACCTCTGCTTGAATGTTTGCCTTCATCCTTGAAATTACTAAGCATCCTAAAGTTCAAAAGTAAAGAGGTGTAATCATGTAGCCCTGTAATACTGTATCGTCGTGACTATTAACAGGCCATAAACTTCATACTGAGCTTGTACAGCCTCAGAACTGAGGCTTGTCAACCTTGTTCTCTCTGAAGTTACCTTGACCTGCCTACGGCTGCTTTACTTAGTTTAGCTGTGACAGAGGTTTTTCAACTGAACTGGCAGACAATTTGTTTTGTGTTTATCTTGTATAGTGCAGACATAGTTTTATATAGATAGCAGTTATAGGCAATTTTTCTATAGAAAATGAAATATTTATGACTGCATCATAGTGATATAATGTAGAGAAATTGGAATCTTGTATAATAACCAAGGCTTTGAAAAGTGAGAATACAGGATGCAAAGCAGGGAAGTGCAAACACAGAATGATGAGAGACATGGCACAGTCACAGACTGGTGCTGGAAACTCACAGCTATACACAACTCTTCCACAGTCAGTTATAGTAGTGCAGTAGCCCAGGGACAGAGCTCAATACACTCAAAATTGTTCTCTTACATAAAAGACAAATGCACCACTTTGCTTTGCTGGCCTGTTTTTTCCTAAAAAACATGCAGCTATTCACAACAACATTCCAGTCATGCAAGGTATCCTACCATGTCTCTGTAACTGTGATGATCTCTTCCTGCTTGTTTTCTGTACTTTGTGCATTGATACACTAGAACTTCATTGAGCTATTCAAGTATGTCCATTTCCCAGGAGGGGTGCAAGAAGATAACCCGTAGTCATGCCTTGTAGACATTTCTTGGGCCCTGTGTATTTCCTGGAAGTATTCTTACTTGAGAGTTGTTTAGATGCATGAGTGGTCTCTGTAACTGTTTTCTTCCTCAGTCTTTCCTAGTTCTTCTTACTAGGTTGACCAGCCTATTGGCCAAGACATGTGTGTCTCATTTATTGAGGTGGATCCTGTCTCTCCCAACCAGTCACTGACCTTCAAAGAGGGTCCTATGGTTATAGAAATCAACACCCAGTTTCCAACACCAGATGTAGAGCCAGTTGTTTACTTGGTGAATCTGTCTCCTCCTCTCATCATGTACCTTACCTGACAGTGTGAAGAAAGATTACATGCAGGTACCTCTAGATTCCAAGCAGTAGAAAGATTTAAGAAAATTTATTTCCAAAAGACAAGAACACTAACTTTACAGCACTGAGTACCAGGCATGAAAGACACACTGCTTTTCCGTCTCTGGGCCTTTTTACTGGCTTGCCTGGCCTCACCTCATGGGGCTTCCAAGGTTGTCTGTAAGAATTTTATCTTTTCAGGGAGTTAACCTCTCTGTAAGGCAGGAGAAGGAAAACCACCAAACTGTCTGTGGGAAGATGTTCTTTCCAGGCAGCAAAAGCTTTCTTGATCTACATAAATTCCTTTCCTCCTCAGAGCAAACCTTCTGGAAAGATTCTTCTACACTTACAGACAGGATCAAGGAGAAAATTACCTGGGCCTCCAGACCCTTGACCACTGTTCCCAGGGCTCTGAAATCCACTTTGATAGGACATTTGGTAGTTCTCAAGTTGCCCTTGGTATCATTAGTGCCCACATGAAAGAACAGCAGGGGCTAATAGTAGGATGTATGAACAAGCCCTGACAGTCTTTCAATCTCTAACTCAAGCCTCTGGCACACCACAAATTTCTCTTGACCAGTGGTCAGTTTGGAAGATGGGTGCCTCTGTCCTCCACAGCAGGGAGTTACGCACAACAAACACTCACTGCTTCTTCCAGGTGATCCTGTGTTGTCGAAGGTCCATTGACTCTGTTGCTTCACTTGAAACCATGCTCAGCTCCTTCTCAGTTTGAAGGGTACTAAACCTATTCATCAACTGCAAGTCTTTGGGAGGAGCAGGAGCCTTCCTCTTTACACAGGCAGTAGCCATCTTTCAGCCTTCATATATAACAGACTTTGAGTTACTGCTTGACATTGTACAGAGCTCTTTTTCTCCTCCAGAAAATTTGCAATGTCATGCTATTTAACCTCACACTGCAAAAATGTCTTGGAACCACAACACATCCCTTTGGACCTTTCCTTGATTTTTTCAATTAAAAATATCACAGATCTATTTCTCCTTGTACTGCTTTAATGTAACTACATGTAATTTCACATAGGGTTTGGTTGTGGTTTCTTTATGGAAACTGTGTCTATTGTGCTACAGCACCTATTTTTCCATCAGGTCCTGCTAATATCCAGTTTTCCAGCGGAGCTGATTCAAGCACTGGAATTCCAATTGATTTAGTGGTCATCTGCATTAAAACAGTCCCAAATTCAAGCTTTTTACCTTGTCTACCAATCACAAAAAGAGAGCACAATTTGCTTTTGGCTAATTCTCATAAAAAAAAGCCAAACCAGTATTCACATATCACTAAAAAGCGAAGTACATTTAGTTTAAAAAATGTTTGTTCCTCCTCAAAATATGTTTTCCTAACTGGAACACATAAACCTCATAAAAATTTATAGACTCAAAAAGAAAACTAGCTCCAAGATTTTACTATGCTCTTGCACATAAACAGGATGCTGGCAGCTAATCACTTTGATTATGCAACGATGGAATTATAGTATGAATTACTGATGGTCTTGTAGGCTTGGATTCCCTGCTTCAAAAAAACTAAATTCTGTTATGTTTTGTGACAAATGACCTACCTAGCTTTTTGGCCATGCAGTGGAACAAGCACAGAAGCTTGATACTTGATTGTAAAAAGTCTCATCCACCCTGATCATCATTCTTCACAGAAGAATGAAAACGAGAATGAATATGAGAGGAATCAGAAAAATAGGACCATACATTGGTGGAGAGCCTGCCAAATCATCACAAAACACATGTACAAAAATATATGTTGACAGGCATAATCACAGCTATGTTCAGTAAAATTTAATTAAATTCACAACGTACTTCATCAGCCTCAAAAACTCATATGATTTTAAACTATATGCAGGCCTCTGTAAGAGCAACATTAAAATTAATTCATGGAATTTAAAATATGTGTGTGGAGACTAGGATTTCAAGGTCTCTCAGATCTCACAGATGTCTATGGAGTATTAAATAAGAAGTGATACCCATACAGTATGTAAAAGAAATGAGCAAGTGCTCACAGGAGCCTAAAAACTACTTCTGCTAATGACATAGTTGTGTTAGTGATTTGCTTTTGCAGCAGCTTACCATTTTCTTTTTTTCAGACTGGAATTAATTTTCCTATTCTTCTTCTAAAGAAATGTAAACTAAAATTTCCAAAATTTCCAAAGAATCCAAGGTTACCATACATTTACCAAGTACTTTCTGCCACTTAAACAAAGACTGCAGTTGATCAAGGAGGAATTTTGAGCCGGCCTCAAAGGAAAAATGCAGAAAATTCTACCAAAAACATGTTGTTAATTGAAGACTTGATAGGTAGGTGATGGCAGATATAAATTTACTTCTGTGATCTGAGTTCTTTTTGTTTATCAACCTCTTTGAGACCAAGCATGTGGAGAGGGGAGAACAAGGAAAAAAACCCACAACAGTTATAAATCAGAACTACTTGAGACAATAATTGTTCCCTTTTTCCCATGTGTTTTGAGTGCAGCAACAGCTCTGGCCAGCAGGGTGAGCCCGGATGGTAGCAGGGCTCTCTGAAGACCAGTAGGGTGCATCAAGAGCAGTGGGAGGTTGCAGTCCACTCCGATGACCAGCAAGAGTTGCCTAAAGGTAGCAGGAGGTTGCCAGGAGGTCTCTGAGGGTCGTAGGGCCTCTCAGGATAGCTGGGGTGCCATGGGAGGATATCCAGGGTTGCAGGGGCTCTCAGGGTATCTGAGGTGCTGCAGGAAGGTTTTCAGGAATTTGCAGGGGACTCCCAGGTGGCTGTGGTGCCACAAGGGGGTCTCTGGGGCTCCCAGAGGTAGGCAGAGGGTTTAGGGTTTTTTAAAAAAAAAAACTGGAGAGTTGAGGTACAGATGAAAACAGTGGTGCCAGTGGCGGTGGTTGGAGCATCAGCAGCTGCTGCTGGAGCAGCAGTGGCTGGTGCTGGAGGATGCCAGAGGCTACAGACAGAGGCAGAAGGCTGCTGACAACTGCAGGCTGTGGCAAAGATGGCAGCAGCAGTGGCGACTGCAGCAGGGAGTTCCTCTCTGGTGTCCCCGTGAGTCCCAACTGACCCACATGTATTATGATGGAGCCATTATAAAGGCTTGCTTTCTTCCCAGAATTCCTTGCAACCATGTCTGTGTGGTTCTCTGAACCATCCTCTGCTCCAACACATAGGGCACAGTTTGCTTCATTACGCCGTTTTTACTGGATGGCTGCCGCACCCACTTCATCCCCAGCTCTTCCCTGCTTCTGCCCAGTTCCCGTGCACATGAGAACTGTTCACCCAGGGGCCACATGGTGCCTGCCCCCCAGGGCCTCCTTGTTCCCATCCCATGCACACTGTGGCAGATGGAGCCTCCCTCACCAGGACCATTCTGTCCTCCCCCGACTCCCGTGTGTGTTGGGAGCTGCCCGGCACCATGCATGGTCACTGTCCACGTTGTGGCAGCAGCTGAGGTGCCTGGAGCTGGGACTGCCACACGGACTGGGTGGCAGTGCCTGCCAGCACCATGTGCATGCTGAGACACTGGCCTCTCCAGAGACCAAACCCTCCCCTGTACTGCGGAGCAACAGCAGGGAGTGAGGGAAGCCCCTCTCTTCCCCAGCTGGGACCATGCGTGTACCACGGCAGGATGGTGGGCTCAGCCAGGGGTTCGCACCCCCGCACTGGCCAATGTGGGCTCTCTGGCCCCACTGGCACTTAGTGCTGCTGGCCCCCAACCCCTCCAGAGGCAGTAAGCAGAAAAAAAACTGCGGCTGGGCCCCTGACAGGCCAGGCTGCCCCTTCCCTGCTCTAGAGTCATGGCTTCCTGACTCTGCTCCTGAAGCAGCCGCTGCATCTGAGCACTGTGGGGCTTCCCCACTCCCCATGCTGAGCCTGGGGCCACCACAGCATGGAGCCACAGGAGAGGACCATCTCCACTGAGCCCAGGGGGAGATTGGCACAAGTTCCCCCTCCCTGTCTTCCTGAGGGTTCTCTATTTATCAGGTAAAAGAAACAGTTCTAAAACACTTTTCTACTCCATAACAGTGATCTGTGATCTTTAAGGTTCCTTCCAACCCAAGCCATTCTATGATTCTATAGAATCCATAATTAATAATCTCTGCTGCTTGTTTTCTATGGGTTTGAGTTTCTTGTTTGATTTGGTTTGGGTTTTTTTTTTTCAGCTGGTCTAGATATATAAGCAAGTACCAAGACCTTATATACCAAAAAGTATCCAATGTTTTCTCAAAAGTTGTCTAAGGACAGAATTTTTTGAAAAGGTGTAAGAGAATCACAAATGCAATATGTGGGAGACTAGATTGCACAGCTTGTTCTCTGATTCCCCTCAAAAAATACCAACTCATAGCTTCTTAATTAAACTCAGGCATGATCTATGTGGTTTCAGTTATAATATGAATATTTCACTAAAGTACCATAAATATTAGCCACAATTCAATGATATTAAAAAAGCATAGCAATCTCAATGATTACCCAGTAAGTCTGACAACTGAGCTCAAGAATTCTGATATTTACTCTTCATTCAGAAACAAGACAGTATAAACTATATAAAATTCATTTTCTTTAAAAAAAATTGTTAATAATTCATACTATCACATTATTTGACAATCTGTGATGTCTGCTGCTCACTAATTCAAACAATAGGATAGCAGAAATACATATTCTAGTAAGGTGACACATTGTCACAACTAGAATTCCACATGGCAACCATATGCAAGATGCAATGGTGATGGCAATTTGAGTGATAACAGTGGCTTTGACTATGAAAAGCATATTAGAGTAAATGGAATTGATTATTTAGTACTATTGACAGCATTACTTGTCGATCTCATGTAATTCAATTGTGTTGAAATTAAACCTAATAATCAGCTATCTACTTGATGTCTTTCTCAAACAGAAAGTATATTATAATCATACATGGAAATAATTAATAATGAAGAAAAAACTGCAAAGATAAACAATGTCTATGCCATTGATGATACTCAAAAAAGGAACGTTTTAAACCCTCAGGATTTCATTACTTGGGGAAGGACATAAAGTTAACGCAAATATGTATTTAGTTAGATACGAAATTGTGTCAAGAAAGGAAATTGCAGTGAGTGGGACCTGCTCTGAAGGCAACTCTAATCGTTAGCAAAATTAGGGATGCAGTTACTCAGGATCTTCATTCATTTTCATAATAACATAATCTTTGGTTTCTCCTGGAATGATCTTGGCTCTTATCTTCAGAGTATGAATGAGAAAAATACAGTTTTCAGCTGTCACAAAAAGCTTACATCCTTTCCAGGGAGACACAAGAGTAGCTGCTTTGGTGCATGATTCTCTGTGTTGTGTCATTGATGCCTAAAGCAAGTTGCCAAACTGTTTTGAGATAAGTAGCACTCCTTATTGCAGCACCAGGTGCCTCAGGAATAATTTCCAAGTAGAGCACACTGAATCACATAGGTTTACACCTAATTATTAATTACAATTTTATACGATTATCTAATTAGGCTATCTAGCCATTACATCACTGTTACACCCCTTTCCCCAGATGTCCTTCTGTCTTAGGTTTGCTGTCTGGTGTGGCTGCAGCCTGAGTGTTTGGGGTGTCTGCTGATTTATCTTCCTGTCCTACAGTATCTAACAATGTGCAATAAGCATATGCTAAGGCCCAGCATATTGTAATGAGCTTTTTCTCATTGGAATTGTCATTACAATTCTCTTTCAGGTATTTTCCTACCTCAGCTGGGTTCTGAATTTGTTCAGGGGGAAAATTCCACATTATTGGATCAGAAAACTCCTTCAGAGTTTGACCCATATTCTCCCATTCCCCACACCACTCAGAATCTTCCACATCTGCATCAGGTGTCTCATCAGCCCCTTTGGAAATCTGAGCTCTCATTTTAGACAAACTGCAAACCATATAATTACACACTACAATAATATAAAGGAAGCTTACCAAACAGAATACCAGAACGGTGGTGTCTTTAAAATCCAGAGGAAA
>WEIV01005375.1:1636-12062 GCA_013390005.1 Calyptomena viridis | reverse complement strand
TTATTTATCCCATTCCACTGATGCTCCGGTGGGATTTTACCAACTGCTCCTCAATCTCCCCCACCCAGACGATGCATCCCGAGCTTCCCAACCCCGGGAAGAGGTTGGACCACCAGGAGTTAATTCCCTTTTATCAAGATGATAAAATCCCTCTCCGCCTTCCCGGCTTTTCCGCGTTAATCTCCTGACGGATTCGGAATGTGACGAACGGCCTTCAAGTCGCTGTCAATTCTTTTTCTCCCCAAATTCATTTGACATGAAAGTGAGGAGTAAACAGAAAGGCTGTGCTTAAGCAGATAACTTGGAAAAGCCTTTTCCATCACATTTAAAAACGGCCTTGTCATGGATTCTGCGACTCGGCGGCTTCTATTTTGTTTTCTTTTCTTTTTTTTGTCTGGGTGGTGATTTTCCTTTTAATAATCCCAACAGGCTTTGACGAGGTTTTAGGACTTGGATTCTTGTTGGGTATTTTTTTTTAATTTGAAGGGATGTTAAACCATTCTCCAAACTGACATCTCATTAAAGTGAAATTCATCCGCCGGGATCGAAGCCGTTCTGGGGAGGGAACTGTGGCTCCTGTTGGAAAATACACTTATTTTTATTTTCTGTGGGAAGTGGTTTAATCCCTTTAATGAGGTGGGATGAGATGCAGGGCCAGGATTGTTTGGAGCAGCTCCGACATCTGGCCCAGAATAATCCAGTTGCTGTTTGGGACTGGTTTGGAGGCTTTAAAAAACAATGGAATGTCTTTGGGGCAAAGCTTGGGATTAATTCTCCATGTGCTTGGTGCTCCCCCCTTCCAAGAGATACTTGGGAATATTCCTCACTCCTCTCTTCTCTTTTCCTTCTCTTTTTATTGCTTCTTTCCTCATTTCCTCTCTCCTCTTTTTCCTCTTTGCCTTTTTTTTTAATTTTCCCTTTTTTCTTCTTCCTTTTCCCCTTTTCCTTTTTTCCCATTTTTCTTGTTTTCCTTTTTCATTTCTCCCCTTTGTAAATTTTTTTTGCCTCTGTTTCGTTTTTTATTTTCCTTTATTTTGTAGATTCTCTCCCCTTCCCCTATTTTTCCCTTTTTCTCTTCCCCTTTTTTGTTTTTCCCATTTTTCTCTTTCCCTTTTTCCTCTTCTTCCTTTTTCACCTTCTCACCTTTTTGCTCTTTTCCTTTTTTCCCCTTTTTTCTCCTTTCCCTTTTCTCCTTTTCCTCTTTTCTCTCTTCTTCCTCTTTCACCTTCTTAACTTTTTTCTTTTTTCCCTGTTCCAAAGGTTGGATTTGATGATCTTAAAGGTCTTTTCCAACCTTAATTCCATGATTCTGTGTGATGATTTTCCCCTTCCTCCCTGTTTTTCTCTTTTTCTTTTCCCCTTTTCCTTTCCTCTTTCTTCCCTTTCTCCCTTTTTCTCCTTTTTTCCATTTTTATTTTTCCCTTTTTTCCTTTTTCTCCTTTTCCACTTATTCCTTTTCCTTTACTCTGTTGGATTTGATGATCTTAAAGGTCTTTTCCTCTTTTTCCTTTTTTTTCTTTTCTTTTTTTTTCCTTTTTTCTCTTTTCCTTTTCCCTTTTATCCTTTCCCTCCTTTTTCCCTTTTCCCATTTTTTCTTTTCCCTTTCCCCCTTTTTTCCCTTTTCCCCCTTACTTCCCTTTCTCCCTTTTTATTTCCTCTTTCCCCTTCTTTCCTTTTCCTTTATTTCTTTTTCACTTCTCCCCATTTTTTCTCTTTTCCCTTTTACTTTTTCTTTCCCTATATTTCCTTTTTTTCCATTTCTCCCCTTTTCAACATTTTCCCTTATTTATTTCTCCTTTATTCCCCTTTCCCCCCTTTTCCCTTTATTTCCCATTTCCCCCATTCATCTTCCCCCCTTTTTCCCTTTTCCCCCTTTATTTCCCCCCTTTCCCCTCCCCATTCCCGAAAACACCTCTCCCAACCACTTCTTTTCCCCGGCCAACCCAGCACCATCTCCAAGGAATTCCACCCTCTTATTCCCACCCCGGGACTCTCCCCCATCCTCCCATTCCCCCCATCCCTTTCCAGCCCCGGGAATTTGTACTTTGCGCCACTTTTCCGTGAATTCCAGGCTGCCGGAAGCGCTCGGCTCCCTCCTGCCGGGGTCGGCTCCGTAATCGAGCTCCATTCGGAGGAACTAATGAAGCCAAAATAAAAGCTGGACTCGGGGGTTAACGACCAGCTCCAAATGCACACGAACATCCTTAAGAATAATGGGATTTTCCTTTTTTAATTTGGGTTAATGGAGTCGCCGCCTTCCGAATGGATTCCATTAAAAATAAAACTGTCACATCCCAACCCGGGGACGCAGCGAGGGGTTGTTTATTCCGTAGGGGGTTGGGTTGGTCTTGGATCAGCCTTTCCCTGGAGCATCCTTGTTGGAGAGCCCAGCATTCCCTCCCTAAACCTGGATTTTCTTCCCAGGAGATCTCGTGGCTTCATCCGGTGTCGGAAGGTTGGATTGATGCTCTTAAAGGTGTTTTCCAACTTAACAATTCCGTGGTTTTGTGGGTTGGTTGTGAGCAAAGCCAGGTTGTGGATTTAGGGGAATAAACGTGGAAAGCTGGATTTTATCCATAGGGAGGTTGCACGGACACGGAAAACCTGAGGATATTTGGGAATAAAAGCGGCATCTCCTCATTCAGCATCACCAGGGAGGAGTTTTCCTTCTGGAAAACTTGAACCCACCCAAACACAGGTTTGTCCCATTGATTAAAGATATAAAAGAGGTGGTTTCCACCATCAGGATCTTTTCCAGTATCCATTGGGAGCCTCCACCATGTGATAGGTTGGAGTTGCTGCATCCTTTTGGCAGGAGATCCAGAATAATTGAGCTTGGAAAAGACCTCCAGGATCACGGAGTCCAAGCTTTGTCCCATCCCCACCTTGTCCCCCAGCCCAGGGCACTGAGTGCCACATCCAGGCATTCCTTGGACACCTCCAGGGATGGGGACTCCAAACCTCCCTGGGAAGCCCCTTCCGATGTCTGATCACCTTTTCCCTGAAGAAATTCCTCCTAGGATGCCTGAGCTGGATGGGAATGAGCTGGAAGCCAATCATTCCAGAGCTTGGAGAACATTCAAATGGAAGTTCTTCCTTCTCCCTCCTTTTTCCACCCCCAAACCAGTGGGAGAGGTCGGTACCATCCTTCCTGACTGGAATTAGTGGGATTTTCCTCAGCAGGATTTTCCTCTGGTTGGGACAAGATTCCAAAGTTGATCTCCTGAAAGGAACATCTCTGGTTGTTGGGAAGCTCCAAGTCAAATTCTTGTGGATGACCCCAATCCCAAGGATGTTCAGCAGCTCCTGGATCATCAAGGCCGGGCAGGAGCAGAGCAAGGATGTGTTTTTGTTGGAATGGGTTGGATTTGTAGTGTGGATTTGGGATCCTCAGCACCAGATCTCCAGGGGGTCCATAGTGTTTTCTAGAAGGAATTGGGTCGGAGCGGGTCAGGAACAAGGAGATTTTGGATCCATGATGGAATTTACAACCAGAGGATCCCATAAAAAGGGATAAACTGAGATAAGTGGGATAAAAAAAAAGAACAGAGACTCCACATTTCAGGAAATTATGGTTTCAAGAGGTTCAAGGAAGAAAAATCATCATCTCCCCTCGTGGTGCTGCACAAACATTCCCAGCTCCCAGGGCTGGATAAACCAAGTGGGAAGATCCCAGGAGGGAGTAAAACCAACATGGAGGGCTGAAATCCAAGAGGATTTGCTCAGGAGCTGGGATTCAGTAGCCAGGATTTTTTTTTTCCATGTCTTTTGTGGTCGCAATTCCAAGTCCGGCAGAACTTCCTTAGGAGGTTTAGCTGGATTAAAAGTTGGGAATTTGGGGATGTGCATCAGCAGTTTTGAGTCGGGGATGGATCAGCTGGAATGGGCAGGAATTCCAGGTGGGAAAGGTGGAATTGTGGGTCAAGGAATTGTATTCCAAGGGGTCTTCACCCTTCTCTGTGTGTTGGAACATGGGATTTGAGATGGTCCTTCCTGTGCCAGAGTGGAAAAGAAGAGCTCAAATTGCTCTGGATTGAGGCTGGGAAAGCTGGGAATGTCCAGCTGGGAGAAGAGAAGGATCCAGGGAGACCTTGGAGCACATTCCAGAGCCTAAAGGGGCTCCAGGAGAGCTGGAGAGGGACTTGGGACAAGAGATGGAGGGACAGGACACAGGGAATGGCTTCCCACTGCCAGAGGTTTAGATGGGATATTGGGAAGGAATTCCTGGCTGTGAGGGTGGTGAGGGGCTGGGATGGAATTCCCAGAGAAGCTGTGGCTGCTCCATCCCTGGAAATGTCCAAGGCCAGGTTGGACAAAGCTTGGAGCAACCTGGGATAGTGGAAGGTGGGGTGGAACTGGATGGTCTTGGAGGTCGTTTCCAACCCAAACCATTCCATGATTCTGTGATTCCAGTGGATTTATCCCTCCTTTTCCAGTCTTGGGGACACAGAATCACCCAGGCATCAATCCTGGACATACTGGGAATCAAGGCCAGTCCTTAAAACCCTTGAACCCTCTGCTGCTGCTCCCTCCATCCCAGGGAATCTCTTCATCCCTTCCCAGGTGCTCCAGGATAAAATTTTTCATGGGACCACGAAGTTTCAGCCACAACTGTTCCTTTTGTCCCTCCAAATTCCCAAGTATCAGCTGTAACTTTAAAAAATACACATATTTCATGGGATATTATTCCCCTTTTCCCAGCCTTCAGCAGGAACTGAATATTCCAACAAGGTGAAAGCTCCTTATGGATAAAGTTTTCCAAATTAGCCACATTCTGTATTTAAACCTCATTTTAAAATGGTTTGGACTCTTTAGAAGTGATTTTTCCAGGGCTGATAATCCCTCTTGTCACCATCCCATTTGGAAAATATTTTTTCCGGTGCTGGGTGTTACCAAATTTTCCAAATTCCCAAATTTTTCACCAAACAGTGACAGCTATGGAAGTGAAGGATGTATTTAATTCCCAAATTTCTACCTTACTAAAAGATCAGCGATGGCAACGCTCCTTTTTTCCACCCCTTTTCCCACCCAGTTTTCCCTACAAAGGGTCCCTTCTCCAGCCTTTTAGCGGAAAACTTTTCCCGTGCTGGATCCAGTGGGAAAATTAGTATTTAAAAGGAAAACCACCGAAAAAAGGAGGAAGGGAGAAGTGCATAAATTCCCGGAATTTCTTCTTATCATGATAAAATTGGGATAAATTGCTTTAAGCCTCACCATGAGCTGCTGCCCTGAGCCGAGTCCAACTGCCACCGGCATCTGGGCTGTGCTCCGGGATGTGCCCGGGCAGGTCTCGGAGCTCGGAATGAGAAAACTGGTTTTTTGGGAGCAAAAAGGTCACTTGGCAAGTGCTGGAGCCTTGTTTTCATCCAGTGAATTCTTTCCAGGCTAAGGAAGAGTTTAGTCCTTTTTCAGGCCTGTGGATGGATCCATCTGTTTCATCCTGGCCAGAGAAATCCTGGATTATCCTGAGTTGAAAGGGGCACACGAGGATTGTTGGAGTCCATTCCCAAGGAAAAGGGTCAAATTTCACCTTTAGACTGAGATGATGAAAATTCCACTTGGGATTAAGCGAATGTTGTGCTAAATGTGGATAAAAATTCCTGGATAATGATATATTTATATCCCAAACCTACGTGATGGCGGGAATGTCCACTGGAAGGTTTGGAGTGGGAATGACATGATCCCGAAGGTCCCTTCCAACCCAAACCATTCCATGATTCCACGATCCGCTTTCTCAATCCCTGGGCATTTATTTCCTTCTCCTGCCTTGGGAATAACTGGAATCAGCTCATTATTATCCCTCCTCCCAGATCTGATCCCTCCTCACCACAGCCCTGAGCTTTCCTCTTTCTCCCCCAAAACTCTCCGGCAGAAATTCCTCCGGGATGAAACCACGGCGTTCCCTCCAAACCGTGCCTTGATTTATTTTTCCGGGAATGTGCGCGTTCCGTACCGGAGCATCCAGCTTTTCCTTGGCTCTTCCCTGGCACCTCTTGTGTGTGGCAGAGCCGGATTCCAGCACGAGGCCGGGATTCTCCGCCGCCCTTGGCACCGGCAAAGCCGACCATCTGCATCCGGCGCCTTCGGCGCTGCCGCTCCATCCGTCCATCCATCCCCAGGTCTCCGCAGCATCTGCAGCTCCCGCTTCCCACCGGATTCTCCTGGAAGCGGGATTTGCACGAGGATACGGCGAGGTCTGAGAGGTCACAGCTGTTAAGGCCGGGAAAGTAGGGAAAAAAGAGCGGAGGGATTCCCAAATCCCGTGGCCACCTGGCCGTGAGCATCCCGGTTTTCCGAGCCGGAATATGTGTTGATTGCAAATAATTTCCTTTAGTCCTCTCCCCCCAAATAAATGGGGATTTAATCGTTGCTGTTGGAATTGTTGGGAGTGGATTCCTGCAGGAGCATCTGAATAGAAGCAACGAGGGATGAATCTCCGGGGAAGCCCCAAAGTTAATCCAGGTTTTCTAGGGAAAAAGGTTTTCTGGCTCACAAAAAAGGAGCTGGGAATGCAGAAGGAGGGGGTGTCTCTGCTGCTTTAAATCCCATTTTTAAACCAAGAATAAAAGGGAGAGAAGGGAAAACTTAATTTGTGCCATGGGAAGGAACTTAGTGGGAGTTGTGTTGGACACTGGGAATGTTTTCCTGTTTTCTCCAACAAATTCCCGGTGTCTTCTGGACCTAAAATTATCCTGTTCCGACCCAAAACAGGCCTTGCTGTTGTTGCATCAGGAGTTGGAGCACAGACATCTGCCCTTGGTCAGGTGGGAATGATGGGAAGGTGCTGGGAAGCTCCAGCATGGAAATCCAAAGCAATGGGAATTTTTTTCTCCCATGTAAAACTATGTGTGGGATAGAGGGATGGCTTTGGAAAAATGAGATAAAGCATTGCATTTCTATTTTTAGCATTTTTATTTTCTATTTTTGGCATTTCTATTTTCTGTTTTTAGCACCTAAAGTTGGTAAAATTCTCCTTCTGCTGTTCCTGTCAATACTTGGGAAGCTTGGAATGTCCTTTCCAGCGTGAACGAAAAGGGTGGGAATTCAGGCAGGGAGCTGAAGGTGCTGCAGAAAAGGAGCAAAGCTTTGAGTGGGGAGGAAAAATGTGCTTGGAAAAATAAAATAGGGAAAAAAAAGTGAATCCAGGTGAATTCTGAGCATGTAAGAACTTCCATCTTGGAGATTTTTCCAGGAGGGAATAAGGATCTGCATGGCTTTGATCAGGGAATGTTTAGTGGTGGATGTTGGTGGTGGGAATCCAAGGATTTTCTGCACTTGGTGGGATCCATCACTTAGTGTTTGTCAGGAGCTTAAAAATCACTAAATCATGGAATGGTTTGGGTTGGAAAAGGACCTTAAAGATCCTCCAGTTCCATCAGGGACAATTCCCACTATCCCAGGTTGCTCCAAGCTCCATCCAACCCGGCCTTGGTTCTCCACAAGGTAAGATGAAGGATGGATGGTTTTCTCCGTGGTTGTGGATCTGAGTATCCCGTGTCTGAGGTGCTCTGGAATTGCAGAATCATGGAATGTCTGAGGTTGGATAAGCCCTCATTGAGTCCAGCTGTTCCCCAAGGCCACCACTGACCGTGTCCCCAAGTGCCACATCCACATGGATTTTAAATCCTTCCAGGAATGGGGATTCCCACACTGCCCTGGGTAGCTGTGCCTGGGATGGGCAGCCCTTCCATGGAGGAATTTTCCCAATATCCAACCTAAACCTCCCCTGGCACAACTTGAGGCTGTTTCCTCTTGTCCTGTCCCTTGTTCCCATGGAGCAGATCCCGATCCCAACTGGCTCCCCCCTCCTGTCAGGGAGTTGGAGAGAGTCCCCCCTGAGCCTCCTTTTCTCCAGGCTGAGCCCCCCCAGCTCCCTCAGCTTCTCCTGGTGCTCCAAACCCTTTCCCATCTCCATTCCCTTCCCTGGACACATTCCAGCCCCTGTGTCTCTTCTTCTGAACTCCCAGGACTTTAAGGATAAAAAAACCGGATGAATAAGAGGGAGGAAAAAAGGACTTTCTTGGACAACATGTAAAGGGGTGTGATGAGAATCATGGAATGATTTGGGTTGGAAAAGGACCTTAAAGATCATCCAGTTCCATCCCTGCCGTGGGCAGGGACAACTCCCACTATCCCAAATTGATCCAAAGCCTGTCCAACACTTCCAGGGATGGGGTGTCCACAACCTCTGCAGACAACTTGACTGACTGGATGTAATTCCTGAGGTAAATCCCAAGTCATGAAAGGGTTTGTGGATGGACAGGACTGAATTAGGCAGCACCGACCTTATCCTGGACCCGCTCTCCGATCCCGGTGCATCCCAGTGGACAATTCCTCATGGATCCGCGTCATTCCCACCTGTGCACAGGTGACACCAATGAGATACAAACACGAGGGAGGGCAGGATCCAGAGCTGTCCAAAAATACCCTGGAGACTGGCATATGTCTGGCAGGATTTCTCCTCTCTATGGAATTGGGTGGCAGTTGCTTTTCCAATGACTCTCCCATGTGGAATTATGCCAGAATCCCTTTTCCAAGCAGCCAAGACCACGCCGCCCGCCCGGCAAACAGAACTTTGAGCTGCTGGGAGCCTTTTTTCCCTTGCTTTTATGAAACTCAGCTCCCATTTTCTCTTTTTTTTTTCCCTGCTGAAGCAAAGCTTCCTCAGGCAGGTTTTTTTTCCCATTTTTATTTGATGGGAACAGTCGGTTACGACTCCCCGAGCGCCGTCGGAGCGAAGGCGATGGTCGCTCCGCGCCCGGGCTCATTTTGATAAGTTTTTATTTGATGAAACAGGACAGGGAGCTCAGTGACTTATTACTATTCATTTCATTCCAATGCAGTAAATATTGATTCAGTTGGGGCTTTTCAATTTAAACCACTTGCCGATTATAGGAAATATTACCGGCCTCTGGAATTGCGCTTACGGATCCCTTCGGCTGCTCGTTAACCGAGGAGTGCAATTTTTAGATCCCTTTGCTTTCATCATTGTAATAAATGGGCTGAGCTCCCATGGAAGGCTCAGCTCATGGAGATTCCAAAGCCTCTCTGGAGCTCTTAATTTGGAGCCTCTTTCAAAAGATTTTGTGTGTTGGTTGGGGTTTTTTTTTAATCATTTTGAGGTGTTTTAAGTCTCTTCCGTGGGTTTTTCGGCTGTGGGATGACAGCTGGGATAGATGGAGTGGGTTCATCCCTTTCAGTGTGATGAGTTTTGGGGTTTTCCCACTGTTGGCTGAACTCCAAGGTTTGCCAGATGTGGGAAGAGGGGGATTGAAGCCTCACTGGTGTAATTAACCGATCACTTGGGGCCTCCTATGGAAAACAGACATTCCCAAGGCAAAACTCCCCATGGAACCAGCTCAGTCGACTCACAAAGTGTTGCTTCAACATTGGGAGGAGGTGTTGGAGCCCATCCTTGTAGGGATGGGGTTAAACAAACCTTGGAAAAACATCTTAGATGCCACCTGGGCTTGTGGTGCTTGGGAATGTTGCCCATCCCTAAATGAACCCGTTCGGTTTTTCAGGAGCTTTCCCTTCCCATTCTTGGGCCTTTCCATCCTCTCAGCCCTTTGGAGCAGCTTGCCAAGCTCCTTTTGGCATCTCCTCACTAGGAGAACGTGGGATTGCGACATCCATGTGTCACTTGCCTGGAAAAATGAGGATAAAATCCTTCTCCAGCCTGTCGGTCCTGAGGAGGCGGAGAACGGGATATGGGCGGACACAGGATGTTCCAATGGGATCTGAAAGGAACTGGATAAAGTCAGACCTCAAGGAGCATCCCCACAGTTGTGGGTTGTCAATTTTGGGGTTTAATTGTTGGGAAAAAAAACCACCTTGAAGTGGTTTCAAGACGAGAAGAGGAGAAAGCTGAGGTTGACCTCAAGTCTTGGCTGCTTTTAAACACAACCAAGAACATGGAAAAGGCAGGAGGAGACTCAGAAATCAGCTGGTTTAGGAAAAACTGCACTAATTGGAGCGGTGTTAATATGGAATTAAAACACATTGTCAGTGGAACAGAGGGTTTGGCCAAGGATGGTGGGATGGGATGAGTTATGATGTTGTATCTCGGGTGGAAATGTTCTTTACATTGTGCTTTGTGTAGCACTTAACCCTTGGTGGAATTCTCGGGTGGAATTCCTGGTGTGGCTAAAAAGGACCTGGAGGAGGTTTCAGACTGGAAAAGGAAGAGGTGAAATGGAAAAGGAAGAGGTGAAATGGAAGAGGAAGAGGTGAAATGGAAAAGGGAGAGGTAAGATGGAAAAGGGAGAGGTAAAATGGAAAAGCTGAAAAGGAAAAGGAAGAGGTGAAATGGAAAAGGGAGAGGTAAGATGGAAAAGGGAGAGGTAAGATGGAAAAGGGAGAGGTAAGATGGAAAAGGGAGAGGTAAGATGGAAAAGGGAGAGGTAAAATGGAAATGCAAGAGTTA
>WEIV01005374.1:8838-20413 GCA_013390005.1 Calyptomena viridis | reverse complement strand
TGGCTGTTTTCAATCACAAATGTAAAAAATGAGTTTGGTAACAGGATTTTGTGACCAAAATAAAAAAATAAAAATAAACAGATTTCTCTCCTTTCAAAGAATGCATTTCAAAGAATTTCAGAGATTCTTAAAGTTCAAAGAAAATGTCACCACCACCAACATGCAGTCAACATGCAGTCAGTGACTTATGACAAAACTTCTCATTCTATATTGGGAATCTTAAATGTGCAGAATTTTACAGTGTATGATACTGAAGGTCAGAAAACTGGTAGATACATATCCATGAAATCCAACTGGACAAAATTCCCTGTGGCAAGGAAAATTTTGAAATTAAAGGATACTTCCTGAAAGAAAAGCACACCTCTCATTAAGCATAAAGAATACATCACTATTCCACTTAGAAAATCATACATCTTTAAGACACTTTATGGTATAATCAAATGAAAGAAAAGGCATTTTATTATAGCTTATGTTATTACTGTTATTCAGGGAACATGGCAAATCCTAGAAGCAGAGCAAACAAAAAAAAAGAAAAAAAAAAAAAGAAAAATTTGAACCTACTTATCTCTACATAATCAAATTATTTAGATGCATTAAGCAAAATACTAAATGAGTAGTAAATTTGCAACTGTACACTTATAATTCATACAAATTAACTTGCTTCTAAGGATTTCTTTAAAAGAAAAAAGTTAATTTGGATATGTGAAGCACAATGGAAGCAATCTAAATTACAAGAGTGTAGATGTTGAATTTAAGTTATTATTTATTCAGATCTTAGTTCTTTATTTCAGCTTCTATTTCATTTTGTAGCAATATTTGTAAGAAATCTTGGAGGCAAAGATGTTTTTCTATTAATTGCAAAACCCAAAATCTCCTCGAGTACTATGAAGACTAAAATACTGTATCTAATGTGTGTGATGAATAATTTGAATACTGTACATAACTTTTAGTTCAGAGGTAGCTAACATCTGATTCTTGATTTCTAGATGCTTATTATCATCTCAAACATTCCTGCAATTCACTGTTCCTTTGATTCTCTTAGATACATTGTATCTATCTTATAATTTGAGATAAAGACTTTAGCGCATATATAACAGGATAGGGAAAACATGTAACTACATGTTTACGCATACATTCTCACTTGCAAAAAGGCTCTGTCCTCAGCATCATTTCCTGAGCACAGAAGCATGTTTGTAGGCTTACATTTTGTAAAAAGATCGTTTTCTTAAAAGATCAGATGGTAGTAGGTATAGGTGGACCATCCAGCATGTTCTAGCATAACCAGGAACTGCATACTGATAAGAAAATAAATATATCCAGGAACTGGAACTAGATGGGGTCTCTTGCAACCCAAACCACTCTATGATTTTATATTAAAGAAATTTATATGAAAGAACATGCAAGAAGGTAGTTAAATTTTTACAGCTAATTATCTAACTTTGTGAAGCTTTATTTTGGCAACATACAGTTTTAATCTTTGCATTAATTCTGGCACATTTACAATTATGAATCTAGTTCAGGCAAGTTCTACTGCATATTTATTTGTGGGCCATGAAAATTATGCCAGTTCAATATTTATTAAAAAAATGAAGCTCATGTATTCACAAAGGAATTATAAGAAAAAATGCAGATTCATTAAAAAAAATCCATTCAAATTGTTCTCTTATGTTTTCAAACCTTTTTGTGGACTTATGAAATGTTAGCAAATATTTAGAAAATAAAATATGTATATTGGATTGCTGTCTTGCTAATCTCTAATTTCTGAATTTGCATATGAGGACTATCAAGAAAAAACTATCATTTCTTACATATGCCTATCTCAACCTCCCATTATTTCAGCCAAATACAACCATAATGATTTATGCCACCTGATTTCCATCAAAAGCAGTCCTTCTTGTTGCAAACTAAATATTAGTTAACCCAGAGGCTGTTTATCCAACACACACTCCTGACTTGGCTCCTGTCAAGGCTAACTTTCAAGAAGGTAGTTTCTATATATAGCAGAACAGTCAGCCAACAGAACATGTTTGCTCAAAGGCTGGCAAATGAAACCAGTACAAACTTAGCCTTTTTTTGAGCCCAGTTAATCCTATCTCTGAACAAGTACACTAGAGGTAGAATTGACAGTCTTTGTAAATCAGCTTTCACAATTTTTTCTAACCTTTCACACTTTTTTTTCCCAACATTCAGTTTTGAGGAGGAAGAGCTGCCTGCTCTGAGAGATAACTAATTTTTGACTCTCTTATTGCCCTTTCTTTGAGCCTTCTACTGTTGAGGAAAATTCCCTGACCTAAGCAAGCTGGTAACAGGTAACACACTACTTCTGGAACAGTTAAAAAGAACATGAGAGGTGTTCCAGACAGGGCAATGACAAGTGTGCATCAAATTAAGATTTGACAAACCCTATTTACTCATGTTTATTCCATACAACAACCTTGTTTCAATCATGTTCTTTTACAGTGATAGCTTACCCATAATTAAAGAATATGATACACCCTCTGGGGAGATCAGACCACTGCCAAAGGAATTGACAACAATTACTAAAAGCAGAATTTTGCGGGGCTAGCTGTCTTTGAGCCATAATGATTTCTTGAAACTATTAGAAAAGGGTATGAGAGATGTGACTCTACTTAAAAGTACCCAGGACATGTCCAGAGGAGTAGGAAGAATATATGCATGACAGAAAATGAGGAACGATTAAAAAAAAAATCTCTGTTTATAAATATAAGTTAAAAAAATGCCAGTTATATCCCCTAGTTTTCCAAGAAAATATTTATCTGTCTACAAACAGATTATCTCTGCAGCTACCAAGAGAGAAATATTTTTTTTTAGACATGTATGGTGAAACCCAGCATTGTTATTCTGCTCTTGGTAACCAAACTACACAGGAGTTTCCTTTAGAGTGGGTAACAACAAATGTTCTGCTCATACAACAGAATAAAATAGCAAAACACAGTACTAAGTTTAAGAACATGTTCTACTACAGCAGACAGAATTTATGCTAATAGCCATAGAAGAATTATGTGGTGGGTCTCTACAATGGAGGGACCGCACTGGTAGATAAGGGAAGAGCAACTGATGCCATCTATCTTGAATTCTCTGAGGCCTTTGACATGGCCCTGTACAATATCCTTGTCTTTAAAATGGAGAGATACAGGTTTGATGGACTACTTAATGAATGATCACACCCACAGAATGGTTATCAAGACCTTCATGTCCAAATGCAGAGTATCAAGTGGTGTCCTTCAGGAGTCTGCACTGGGACCAGTATTTATTAAAGCTATAGACAGTGAGACCCTCAGAAATTTTGTTGATGATAACAAGATGAATGTTGCAGCTGATGCACTTGAAGAAGGAATGCCAACAGCTCGGAGAAGTGGGCCCATGAACAAGCCCATGTGCAAGGTCCTGCACCTTGGATGGAGAAACCACCAGTATCAATACAGGATGGGAGATGAAGAATTGAGAGCAGTTCTGCAGAGAAGGACTTGTATATATTGGCAGATGACAAGCTGGACATGGGGTGGCAATGTGCACTCGCAGCCCAGAAAGCCAATCATGTCCTGGGCCTCATCCAGACCAGCATGTCAAGGGAGGTGATTATTGCTCCCTACTCCACCCGGGTGAGAACCCATCTGGAATACTCCACCAAAGTCTGGGGTCCCTAGAATAGGAAGCACAATGGACATGTTGGAGTGTGTACAGAGGACCATCACAAAAATGACCAGAGGTCTGGAGCACCTCTACTATGAAAGAGTTGTTCAGCCTGGAGACAAGAAGGCTCCATGGCCTTTCAATATTTAAAGAGAGCTTACAAAATAGATGGAGAAAGACTTTTTACCAGGGTCTGTAGAGACAAGACAGGGGGGAATGGTTCTAAATTGAAAGAAGGTAAATTTGGAATGAACAAAAGGAATAATTTTTTGGCAGTGAGTGTGCTAAGATATTGGAACAGGATGTCTAGAGAAGCTGGACTTGCTCCATCCATGGAAGTGTTCAAGGTCATTTTGGATGGGGCATAGAACAACTCCATCTAGTGGAAAGTGTCCTTGCTCATGACGGGTGGGTCAGAACAGGAAAATCACTACAGTCTCTTCCAAGCCAAACCATTCAACAAGTCTGTAATCATGGATAATTCAGGACGAACCTTCTAAACAGCGTAAGCTTCGGAGTATTCTAATGATAGGAAAAGAGAGTAAGAAAAAATATTGACTCAGTTTTTAACTTAAACACTTTCACACTCAATTTATTTGGAAAAAAAATTATACTCTACAAATGAAGATAAACTTTCCTGTTTCTACTCCTGTTAAAATTCTATTAAAGTTAGTGATAACCTTCAAGTAGAGGTCACAATACCAGCTATAGTTTAAGGGGCTTTTCCAACCTTTTTTTCCCTTTTATGGTAATAGGCAAGCCACAAACCTTGCTATTTTATTTTTACTGACAATATTTAGCAATGTTTTGCATGAATTATTGCAGAATCCACGTGGGGCCACCTGTACCACACTGCAATTTTAACTTTCTTCTAACTGAATTACTTCCAGAAAAAGAATGAACACTACTATTACAAATCTTCACATGCAAATATGTGTTTGTGTGAATATTTGTTTATAAATTATAATTACAGGTCTATATATGTCACTTTTTCCTTTCTGCAATACTCTATGCTCTCTGGAATTATATGGACAGATGTACACAACTACTAGTAAAAGTAAAAAGTGTATTTAAAAATATTTTTGTCTTTTTTTTATAGCTCCCTACACTTTTTATATCAGAATAATTTACATTATCATTCACCTGAAATTTTTCTGTCTTTCTAGAAAGAGTAACTAATGGAAAGTGGACAGTTTTCCAAAGCAGCAATTTTTTTTTTTTAATTATTTAAACCACTGTTCAAATTGGGGAAGCCCTTAGGCTGGAGACTAAGAAAGGGTGGGTTTGCTGTGGGATTTCATTGTTGTGGATGACTGAACAGGTCAGTATGGGGATGACAGCCACAGCCAATCTGGCATAAGACATTAAACACAGACAACTGTTTTTTGGTGGCTCCACATTTCCTCTGGTTTTGAATGAAACAAAGAGAAACCTTGGCATATTCAATGTCACAACAAAACAGCAAAACAATCGATGTCCATAAAATTAAGGAGGTTACCAAAAGACTTCCCTAACACATAAGGTCTTGTAAGCCTTGGTGCAGGTATGATCCAACTCCTCCGTGTTGCAAAAGTAAGATATTGCCATGCACCTGATTGCAAGTAACTTTGCTGTTGTGAAAAACAGATTCCCTCAGCATCCATTAACATGGCTGAAACAACAAGCGCAAAAGCAGGTTCCACTGAGTTTGTAAGAAGACAGAGTCAGCTGAGTGAAATTCTTCAAAATTCAAGATTTAAAAGGCCTTACCAGAGCAAACTGCCTTTGAATATGTCTTCAAAAGCATGATATACCCCTAAGACATTAAAAATAATTTAATTATACTACCAACACCTCATATTTCATAAGAGCAATATTCAGTCAAAAAGTCAGAAGCCTTTAGTTAACAGTTCGTATTGTCTTATGTAGTTACAGGCAGTGTAACAAACTACAGAAATCATCAGCTTTTATCTCTGGAAGCTTACACCATAAACACAGTTACACAGAGACCCATCATACAACCCCAGGCACTATAATCCACAGCAGGTAGCTTGTTTTCTTCTCTAAAACAGCCTCTCTCCAACCTGCTCTCACTCCTACCATATGAGGTATTCCATTTGTGCTTGTAAAAGTTCCTCGGTAGCAAAACAACAGTTTGCCTATCAAGTGCACAAGTAGAAGTTACAATTTACTAAAAATATTATTTTCTTTTCTTCTGAGATGTCAGCATTCTCTATCCTATTTTCTAGACTCTTTTGGAGAAAGAAAATACCCTGAATCCTATACTAAATCAAAGTTTTGTTTCAACCCTGCCATTTCATTTATAAATAATTCCTATTAGTACTTTCTCCCATTTTCCATGACAACTTTATTTATGGTATTGTTTCAATATTCAGTTCACTTTTTTCCATGTGTTTAACTGCTCTGAGACAAGTCTTAACCCTCAACATATTAATAAAGAATCTCCTTATTATCTCACAGAAATACCAAAACAAAGATACTTATAAATAAATCAACTGTACTATTCAAGACTGAAATAGGAGCCACCTCTGTGACTGCTTTAAGGCAGTCCATGTTATATCAGAGAGAAATGAAAGAATGCAACTAACGTTTTGAGTATCATCAGATCTTGTCCAAATTCATACAGATCTCAGTTAAGCCAATATTGTGTCATTAAGAGAGAAAGAAATATTTGCAGAAATGTCCAGATTACAAATATTTAATATTTATTTTATTTTTTCTCAAAAAAAAAAAAAAGTATTTCTATAACTCAAACATTAAAAACCTGTGCTAGTTTATGAAACTCAAATTTTTTTCAACAAATATAATGAAGATAGAAGAAATATCCCAAGATTTCCACAAAGTGTCCTATTTAGACCTATTTAGATCAATATTACAGTATTGATCTAAAGCGCAGCAACTTTATTTTGGGGACATTGTTGTATTCGAAATTGTTCTGACAGAGAAGGCTGACCGAAACTTCCTGTTTTGCACAAGACAGATCTTTTCTTTCAAGCGTGTTTCAGTTGCAAGCAGCATAGGAAATATCAAAACAGAGGCATTAACTCCAAACAGTCCAATACAGTACAGCCTGCGCATGGCTCTGCAGACACTGAATACACTGCCAAGCACAGGGACCAAAGCTGTGCCAATCACAGGAGGCTGAGCAGGGGAGCACAGCCTGGATCCACAGGTTGTGCAGGCAGAGGGTGCAGGCAGGCTATCGTTGCACTTGAGCAGCCTCAGTCCTCCCTGGCACAAGATGATCAGCACGCCCAGCTAAAACCTGGTGTGGGGACACAGTGTTCCAGGCAGGGTGGTGCTTTGTTTTACTTCTGTTCTCTTTAACTAGACTAGACACAATCACATAGCTAGTGATAGTAATTTTTTGGTTTAGGTTTGACACATTTTTATCCTCCTCAGACAGTCAAGCATCTGCATAACTTTAATCATTAAGGTACTTTCATAGACTTCAAAGGGACCACTAGCGGGCTTAAGCTTCAACTAAGTGTGTAGGTACCTACAGAACTGTGGTTTTAGGTGGGGTTCTTTGAACTAGCCAGAACAGTCCATACTGTTCTGAAAGTACAACTTGTTTGCATAGGGGTAACTGACAAACAATACCTGCTGCATTTGTTCTTCCTCTGAAAATATCATCATATGCCTTCCATTGCGGAGTCACCTGGTAGGCGTGGATGAACACTACAAAAACTACCACCAAGCACATTAATGGCACCAGAGCAGCAGTGAAGAGAGCAGCATAGGCATTTGGAATGAAGCACCTGATGGAAAAAAAATGGGAAAAAAATGCTGTTGATAAACATAAGAGACAGCTTGAATGGTCGTAAGTAGAATGTCATAAACAAATATTTTTTTAAGAAGGATGTGCTTTACAAACCACAAGTTCTTTAACTCTGTTCCCAGAGTAACTTGACAGGTTGCAGTGTGTTTTGTTCTTATCTCCTCATCATACCTTAAGGAATGTAACTTTTGCACTTAGAGTATGCATGTTATATTTAGCCTAATCAATAGTGGAAAGATTTAAACTTGTAATGAAACAAATGATATTTTAACAAACTAAATGCATGCTATATTCATTTAAAGTGATCATTCTTAGTCACTGAAGTCTAAAAGGGCATTATGCAGTTTTCTATACTTAGCTCCCAAACCCACAAATTAACTTCTGATAAATACATTTTTAAAATAAATTAGTAAGTCTTAAAGGCAACATAATTATTTCTTCTTAGCTCGTTGGAAATTACATGTCATTTGCCCACTGAAGCCAAATGCTCACCCCTTCTCTCTCACTTTTTTTTCAATTGTCCTGTCCCTGCTTGCCCTTTTTTAATTTATTAAAGTTATAATTACTTATGTGTCAGGAACATGAGCTATCCCTGAAAAAGAGTCAAATTACACATACATGATGACGACTTGAATAATATGGAGATGATAGTTAAAGAGAGCTCTCAAGGGTAAGAGAGATCAGGGTTTTCTGTGCACTCCCTGGAGACCAGTATGTGCTTTACAGTCACTGACCTACTCTAGAGATGACGCACAACAGAGCAGCCCAAGGGACAGTGCGGGAGTCAGCATGTCTAGAGAGTATGTGGTTGCTGCTATTCCTATTAAGAGGGTGTAACTTACACAGCACTTCTTTTTCTGAGGGCAGCTCTGCTAAGTAAGCTCAGAGTTGGTGCTGGTGGAATATATCTGAGAAAAGCCCATGTACATGTTTCACAGATATGACTGGTACCTTCTGGGTTTGCTAAGGTGGACTTGTGTACACTGCCCACCAATTCAAGATTGCACTACTTGTTGTTTCTCCCAAGGCATCAGTTGTGCACACTCAGTGAATCCCAAAATCATTTCCAGTAGAATCTAGGTACCCTCTATAACTCTGCAGAGAGTACAGGCTCAGTCAGACACTAGGCAGAGATAACATCTGATAACATCACTGAGCAAGTAAGCAACAGAGAAACCGCAATTAAAATATTCCTTTCTTCACAGGAGAGATGCTTCAGTCCCTTAATCATCTTGGTGGCCTTCACTGGACTTTGTACAGTCTGTCTACGTCTCTGAACTGAACATTCAGGTGTGACCTTGTGAGTGCTGAGAGAAGGGAAGGATCACCTCCCTCGACCTGTTGCCAACACAGCTGATATTGGACACAACATCTGATCCATTTCATTCTTCTAATTTTTAATATTTCTTAGGTATGAAAGTTATTATTGTTCCCCAAATGTATTCTTGAGTTGTCTCTATTAGCATTAAAATATAAAACCACATTACCATAAGCTATTATGCTTTTAGTGATTATATTAAGGCCAAAGTCTTAGTACAAGAATAGTCTTCTATAAAATCATATTTATGTTCTGAAATCTGTATTTTTTTCAACTTGATACATTTTCGTATTTCAAAGAGCATATATTCTTAAAAACTACCTGAACACCTTGAAAGTTTTCTCCTTTATACTCAGCTAAGAAAAGCTGTATAAAAATGCAAACCCACGCTAATATTTTTAGTATCACTTTTACTAATACCCTAAGGTATTTTCTCTAAAAAAATAAGACTGGAAAGTTATGTAAAGAAGAAATACACAAAGCCTTATTAACCTTCAAAGTTTACTTTGGATTTCTTGCTTGAACCAAAGGTGAGCAAGGCAATGAATACCACCTTTTTTAAACTTTTATTCACCTATAGTAGTGTGATGATATATGTTGACCAGTATCTTTTATGATGGAAATCATATGGGTATCATTATAGGGACCAACTGAAATTATTATACTTGACACTAGGGACATGGCTCTTATTCCATTATCATGATGCATTAGTCATACGGGAACTACTTTGTGTCTTGTGTTCCTAGCAGTAGCTGGGAATAAAAAAAAAAATCCCAAAATATCAACTAAATTCCTGTTTCAGAACACAACTACTCTACAGCAAAAGGCCTAGAAAGACTGACGTGGAAACTGGGGTGAACTAGATCACAACAAACCTCAAATAGTTTAAAGACAAGCACTATTTCCCGCAGTACAGTCTTCAAGCAAGTTTTGGTTGTGGGTTTTTTTTTTTTAATAGACCTTAGATTTTGCAAAGGAACTCTTTAATTCATAAAGGGTGGAGCCATGGTGTATAATGAAGCTATTTTTGTATTTCTTTCTTGGGTGAGTAACTGTAAGGTTTTTGTTTTGATTTTGAATAATAGCAGAAAAACCAACCAACAAAAAAACCCTACCCATTGAAATACTACCTTCTGCAATGGAGACAATAAAAATCAAACACTTTAGAAATAATTGCCTTTAGTATATGTCTTCTCCAAGGCATAACTCCATATTAGTATGTAATGTTTTATTAATCATTTTAGAACTGGAAAAATTATTGAAACTAATCAGTTATTTTTCCCTCAATACAAATCAATAATACATTTTGTTTATATATTTTTTCCCAGGACTAGAATGAGAAACAGATTTAATATATGAGACCGTTTCCTCATTCATGACTACTTCATTCAGTCTAAATTGATACTTTCGCATACAACAAACATGGGAAGATTAGGACCTATAAATTAACAGATAATACCATCTTTGGAAAAGATGTAACCTCAGAAAATCATATACATTTAAATCACTTAATTGATAAAAATTACCTCACTTATTGGCAAGCCAGAATCAGTGCTTTACCTTGATTTTTCTTTTCTCCCCCCTCAAATCTCTAAAAAGTAGATGCTAGGCCTGCTTTCTTCTAAAGGGGATGAAGCATGTTTATCTGACCCTTAACTGTCTTTGTAAAGTCTTCTGTGATCTCTTAAACCGTAACACTTCCTAAAATCTGGAACAGTATTCCAGCTACATATAATATGGAAAGCCCTTTTCTATTTCCTAACACTTTTAAAGGAAAAACAGGAAACAACTGACAAGATGTATACTGGAACTATTTGTTAGCAAAATTATGTAATTAATATTAAAAAAAAAATAAAAAGCAACATTGATAAGGAAGTAACAATTGTTAAAAAAGGAAAGGACCGACATACTTTGTTCCCTTCTAAGCAAGAGAGATTTAAAATAAGTCAATGTGGTAAAGACGGTTTCATTCTGTTATTGTCACATCTTGAATTATAAGGACAATGTCTTTCAACTGCATCTTGAAACTGTGGAAGGTTAAATTTGACAAAAAATTGCAAGCACTCTTATCTATCAAATATCTGGTGTTCTGAGCCACTGAGTTTTACAGCAAAACATTTTATAGCAAAACAAAACCAATACTCATTTACTTTAAAATGACGTGCAGGAAAACAATGGATTTAACAACCATTTGAGACTGAAACAGTGGTGGACACACCCTCAGAGCAGATAACCATATTGGCTTCTGCACTATCAAAGACTTCTCAACCTGATGAATCCTCAGCCCAAACAGATTATAGCATCCCACTTCTATTGTAACAATGATCCTTCTTCATAAACATATTAAGCAATAAGGTTATCACAGATTCAAAGAATACTTGACTGCNCAGTTTTATTAGAAAAAATCTTGGAAATGTATTAGTCACACACTGGAAAATTCTAATGAGACAGCTTAAGATTTTAAAGTGGTATTTAAGTATGTACATGCTTTTCCTATAAATAATTTCTCTATCTCTTTCCATAAAAACTGTAGGTAGCTGTGAGAACTGGGTTCAAAAAGCAAATAACTGGATCCCAAATACTGACTGCATTGAAATTAAGAGGTGCATGATGAGTTCAGAAGTTTAAAAAAACTCTGGGACTCTGCTGGAGCTACATTTTACGAAGAAAAAATTTTCATAATATTAATTAATTCTCTTCTCTTTTATTTTTCCCTGACAGGGAAAGAAACGTGGACATTTTTGTTGTATATGTCATTTGGGGTTTTGTGTGGGTGTGGTGATTTGTTTTGCTTTCGATTTTGTTGTGGGGTTTTTCTTTTT
>WEIV01005370.1:0-13304 GCA_013390005.1 Calyptomena viridis | reverse complement strand
CAGAAGTATTGAGAAACATTAGGAAACTGGTTTGTGTATTTCTGACTCCACCTATCCAGCATGGTCACACACGTGGGAGAGCAGGATATCACAGAGGCACCGGCTGGACATGGCACTGCCAGGGAAAGGGGCCAGGACAGAGGGAAGCAGCTGCCCTCCAAGGATCCTGCTCCACTCCCCTCCACAGTCTGGGGGTTCGGAGCCTGACAGTGTCCATCCCTCACCTCCTGACAGTGCGCCAAATGATGTTCTGTGGCCAGACCTTGCCAACCAAGACCATGTGTTGCCATGTGTATTATCCATATTCTTTTATAGGACAAATATTGGTATGGAACAAAAATAGCATTTGAAAATGAATCCATGGAATAATTGACAGGCAGAGCTCTCCAGCTCCTCTGCTCTGTGACAGTCTGACCCCTCTATCCCTTAAAAGCACTGCTGAAAGTGAGAAAATAGCTCCAGTAATTGAGATTCTACTGACTCTGCTCTGGTTCCTGAGCTGTTCTCCTGTTACTGATGAGTTATCCCATTGAGAGGAATGAGCAGCACTGGCAGAATCTGCTTTATTAGTAATACAGAGCTATGCAGGTAAATCTCATTAAAGTTATTATGCCACGATACAGACAGGGAAAACTAATATTTCCCTATTTCACAGTGGTATTCAGAGGCTTAATTAGTCTGTGAACTGTTTCAAGACACACTGATAAAAACTCCATGGGAGTGCAACCGTTTCAGATTGACTAAGGAATTGCTGGGTGGGAAGAGGTGGAAATCAGGATTGTGTATAAACAGTGATGGTGTACAAGGAGAACATTCCACCAGAAAGGGGCTAAGAAAACTCAGGTGAGTACAAGCAGATAGAAAACACTACCTTTGGCACGGTATTAATCAAAGAATCTCCTGAACTGGAAAGGACCCACAAGGATCATGGAGTCCAACTCCTGGTCCTGCACAGGACACCCCAATAACTCCACTAAACCCAAAATCCCAACCCCTGAGAGTGTTGTCCAAACACTCCTTGAGCTCTAGCAGCCTTGGGGCAGTGACCACTGCACTGGGAAGCCTGTTCAGTGCCTGACCACCCTCTGGGGGAAGAACCTTTTCTTAATATCCAACCTAAACCTCTCTGACACAGCTTAAAACCACAGCAAATGGATCTGGGAGGAGAGACTGGAGAGTCACTGCTGCAGGAGACTGAGGGCTCAGGTGTGGAGCTGTGAGAGCTGAACCAACAACATGATCCAAAAGGAATGAGTTTACCTTCGAGCTTCCTGGGGCAAACCAAACCCACCTCTGACAGGTGCACAGCAAGGCCACTGCAGGGCTGCCTGGTGTGTGTGTTTGCTGGGAGCTTCACTGAAAACATCCAAGAGAAATGTCATTCAAATAATTTACAATTTGTGTTCTCTATATATAGTGACACTCATTGACATTCTCTGCTTCTCTCCTATGATACTACTTCAGTTCAATATCTCCAGTCTGCCTGGAATTCTTGATAATTTAACCCAAAAACTGTATAACTGCACTGCACTGCTGAGATAAAGACTTTCCCCATGCCTTCTTCCAAGAACTACCCTGCATATAATGCTAATATACTAGGATGTGTACATTATCCATTATGTGACGTTCCAGATGACAGGATATGTATTTTTCCTATTTTGAAGCTCAGACTTAATCTGCAAGCCCCCTGGGAAATCACACAACTGAGCTTCTTCAACCCCCCACAAAAGCAGGCAGGGGATCAGGCTGCAGCCCAACAAAGAAGTGTTTAATTATTTATCATCAGAAGAAAAACCCAAATGAATGCACACATTTTGATAGTGCCTTTGGATACTCTTTTTCCCTGACATCAAGACAGACAAGTCCAATGCACATAAAATCTACAGTGGGAGTTTCATTAACATCCCTCTAAACAATCTTCGATGTAATTCATTGTGGCCTTATGCCTTATACTGCAGGCCAAATTTCTCCCTGAGCATGAGTAGAAGTAAGGCTCTGACTGGACATGAACTCATTCTCATGGTTGGACAAGGAGAATGCTGAAATTATGACATAAAAAAAAGATCATAAATCTAACACTAATTTGGTGAAAAGCACTGCAAACAGCAAAACGGATGGAGTTTCAAAGGCTCTGAGTGTGTATTTTCTCTCTTTCACTGTCCCCCCCCATTTGATACAAGCAGAGAATCATTTAAGGAGCAGCTCCTCTGTGAAATATCTCACATTAACAGTTTCTCTTTCGGTTTACAGCCACACGGTTTCCGACAGCTACTTGTGGTTTGGGTTCCATGTTGTTTTTAACTGATCATAGAATTGTGCAAGGACAGCACGACTTCAACAGATCCCTGAGAGCCTCCTGCAGACTGTCCACAATCCAAGATTCAGTCCAAACTTGTATTGAAAATAAAAAATAACATGAGAAAGAAAAAGATCAGTCTTCAAACAGTATTTTAAATAACATTTTTTGTTCATAAAGCAACTTCCTAATTTTGGTGGTGTCTACTTCTGTGTGGTGGCTACCAGGTCAGAACCAGAACCCCAGAGAAAAACCACTTGTACAAACAACCTGGCTCCTTGATTTTACAAAAAACCCACCAAGTAACAATTTTCTCTGCTATATGGCTGCACATTATTTAACATCAAGGTACCAGAATAGAGCAAAATTATTGCAATGCTACAAGTCTCATGATACAGCTGAGAAAAGTCATCCCTGCTCACTTCACAGCAAAAAACTCAGGTGCTTTTCTTTACTCCTGACCAAGTTTTATTGTCTTCATTGTTATTTCCTCAGAGGATTATTTAATTAGTCCAGAATGCCAACAGCACATAGATCTTCTGCTTAAATTAAACAATAGCTTAAATAATGCTCTAGGGAGACACTTTTCCCAGTCTGTTATTTTTAGGCAGCTCGGGGAGTGCAGTGAACTGCCACACTGCCAGCACAAAGAGGAAGAGCAAGAATGTTTTTTCAACAGATTTAACTCCTATCTAATGATTAGCACCAAAGCTCTGAAATAATGAAATATAAGTCCATAACTAAAGAAACAAGCAACAGAAAGCATGATTCACTGCCCCCCCAAAATACTGTGTAGGTGTTCTCACCCTAGTTTTGGTTGGGAGTTTTTTCAACACAAAGTTGACCCTGACCAAGCTGGAGGAAGTGGCAGCCAGAAGGGTCAGGAACGCGTTTCCCTCAAGCTGAGGCAGAACAAGTCCCTGTGCAGAAGGAATGACAAAATAGACCAAACGCTCTGGAAGCTCAGCTGAAGAGCTCAGAACACACAGGATCTGTGCTGGGTGGGATCAGGATGATGGGAGCAGAGCAGGAGCCTCAGAGCCCCTCACCAGCCAGACGTGGGTAGAAAGCAGTGCTGATGCAGATGGCAAAATGCTCACTCTGGCTGGGAAGGCCTCCAGCTTGGAGCCTGCTGGTTGAGGAGGATATGAAAGAGACTGAAATGAATCACCCAAGAAAGATCATCCCTCACTATGCAAAAGTGGATGGTAAATAGGAAAAAAAAATTTTGTAACTTGTTATATCAACTTCGAGTTGTTTTAATTAGTTCTTTTACAAATGTTTTATTTTATGAAAATAAAACAGATACAGCTTCAGGGGAGAAAGAATGCAAGTTACTTCCTAGACAAGGTGAAAAACTTATATTTCAGCAAGACCAGCTGCTGAAACAGCTAAACTACATCCTGTTCTCATCTTTCCCAAGACCCAAACCCAACAGCTCTGCAAAGAGATGAGAAACTGAGAAGAGTGTAGACAAACCACCATGTCCCACCAGCTTCAAGAGATGAGAGCTGCCTATTTGCCTTCAGGAGGGAACCAAGCAGTCACCAGAGAACCCAAGGCTGAACCTAAGCCAGACATGAAGCTGAAGGATGCTTTAGCATCACATCCCAGGATTTCTAATCCAGCTTTATTCCCTGCCTCACAGGTAGATGCAGTTTGTCTGAAAGCCCAGTGTCAGACAGAGCAGTCACTGCACTATAAGTGGCAGCAAGTTTCCCCAAAAGTATTTAATAACCATGATAATCCTGTTCTAAAGCAATATTACGACCTAATTGACTCCCTCTAACCCCTGGCAGTCACCCTGGCACTCTGAGTGGCCCGGCAGCCATGCTCCTGACAGCTCATTTCCCACCTGCCCTCTGAGAGCAGGGGCTCTCCAAGGGTGCCCACCCTGCAGTGCAAGGGAGCACAACAAGGACCTCACAAGCAATTCTAACGCTGTTGTGAAGCAGAGTGGATTCCACATGTAAATTAAGGATATTGGGATACCAGAATCCTAGAATGGCTTGGGTTGGAAGGAACTTTAAATCTCTCCATGTCCCAACCTCCTGCCATGGGCTGGGACACATTCTACTAGACCAGGCTGCTCCAAGCCCCATCCAACCTGGCCTTGGACACTTCCAAAACCATCTCAAAACATCTCTTTTTCTAAACAAACTGGTAATCTGGTGTTGTAGCAAACAGGATGTGGTAAAAAGCAAACCAGCTATGCACTCGGCTTTGAGACATGCTGTACCCAAGAGGCTTCTGCTGTGGAGGAAGCAGCTTCTGCAGGAACAGCCAGCTGTGTTGGGCTGTCAGTGCTGCCAGAGCTCTCTTCTGGGTGCTTCCATGAGCTTCATGTCCTCTGACTCATCGGGCCATCCTTAGAGAGTTCAAGATCATTCTGGAGCATCACTCCAGCAAACAGCCATGCCAAAGCCAAGAGATGAGGGCAGCTTATTTGCCTTCATGAGGGAAAAGATGTAAATAGAGGACAGACGTTCGTTTATGCAAATCTGATGAAGCCTCTGGGCCATTTTCATCCCTGATGAGTTTCTTGCTCTTATTCTGATCCTGAAAGTTTTGGTTTCCAGGCCCAAGCTACCTCTGCAACTCCCTGCAGTTTCACACCTGGAGGAGGTGGCAGGGAGGGAATTTGGGTCAACCTGTGACAGTGGGACCTGGAAAGCAACGACCCTAACAGGATTTTAGGGCTCATTAAAGATAAACACTTGCAGATGACAAGACCAGCACCATAATTAGACACACTCAAAGGGAAACATCCACAGGAAGAACTCGAGGTGACATCAGAGCCCTTGTATCAGGCAGCTGATCAAAGCCTGGGTTTACATTTGAAAGGATACTGAAAAACAGAAAAAAAACAGTGACCTGAAGCTGTGAGGAAGAATTTAGGTCTGGGGAAAAACAAAGCTTAAGAGTCCTCATCTATAGCACTTGCCACAGAAAAACCTGGTAACTCGATGCAGTTTTACAGTCAGTCTGTGAGGATAAAGCAGCAGACACTGGATGGCTCTTCAGCTGAAGAAATAGCAGCCCTGAAGAGCCATCAGGAAGGGATGGACCAGCAGAAATACAGCTTGGACATTCAGATCACAGATTCATTTCACTCAGGCTGGTTTACACTCCACCCCACACCTCACGCCCAGGACCTGCCCTACCTGTGGTCTGGCCACAGCCCCATCATACAAAGAGACAATAACCAGAACAAAAAGGTGATTAGACTTTTAATTACCTCCCCATATTTCTTTTCACAACCTTTTGTATAATGCTTGCCTAAAATTGCAGGTACTTGTCTTGAGGTGACTTTATGATGTATCCCATATTGCTTACTCTATACCAGGAAAAAGTAATTTTGTGCCTTAAACTGAGCTCGAAAGCAGAGAAAAAAAAAAACAGTCGAAAGAACTTTTTCAAAGCGATCCTGCGTCTCAAGGACACGGGTTCGTTTTGTTTTGCTTCTTCGGCGGCTGGGCTGCAAGGAGGGAGGAAGCATCTTTCTTCTAGTTTTTTTTTCCATCCAGATTCTCATCCCTGTTTCTTCTGAAGGAGAGAGCAGAGACTCCTGTATTTTCCTGGACTTTTGATTTCTTTTTCTTCTCTCCTGGACTTGTCGGGACATCGGAACATCAAAACCTCACTGGGAGGCCTTTTCCACCGGTCTGGCCTGGGGGGGGCCCCACGATTGGCCTAGCCTGCAAAGGGAGAGAGGGAAAACCATACCAACAGAGGGACTCTGGGTCTTCCAGTCTTCCAGTGAGAGACTTCATTATTTATTGTTTAGTATTATTATTTTTTTTCTTGTGTGTTTGTTAAATAAATAGTTTTGTATTTTTTCCTTTCACTTTCCTTCAAGGAAATATTTCTTTTTCTGGAACCTGGTGGGAGAGGGTGACTGCAGCCTGTTTTTATCAGAGAATATTTATCCCTCTGAATATATTTGTCCCAAACCAGGACAGTACTTTACCACAAGCAATTATGCTAATGTCTGGAAACAGAGCTAATTGAATGGCAAAGAACAAGCTCAAAAATGCAATAAAATTTAAATGAACAACCACAGTAAGGAAATAAAATATTTTCCAGTGCAATGCAAAGTCTGCTGCTAAAAACAGTTGTGTTTAGCTTTAATCTCCTTTTTTAATTCCATTCTAAATGCTACTGCAGCTTCAGAAATAACTGAAACTCCAACACAGGAGTCACAGAACTGCTCCTTCTTCCCAGGTAACCCAGGGCAAGTCCTGCTCTGACTGTACCATTGGAGAGGAGGAGGAAACCCCTGCTCTATGAACAGCTGGGAGCTCTGCAGCTCAACATCTGGGTGGAAAACTAGTATGTTAATGAAACTCCAGGCTCTGTAATTCCATGTTCAATGGCTACTACCAACATGGGGAAAAAAAGGAAAGATCTAATCCTCCCAGAGTTCCAGTTGCCTAATTATAATTGCTGTAACTTATCAAAATAACTGCAACAGTCCTCACTGTTCTTCAGAACCAGCTGGTAATGAAAAGCATTCAATTACATAAATAGAAATATTCATTACATAGAAGTTAGTCTGTTTGACTTCTTTTTTTATTTAGGGGGAAAAAAAGGGACTTCTTCATTTCCCTGCCCTCATACAGGCTCAGTTGAAATCAGGCTGTGTTTGGTTGCTTAAAATTCCGATTATTTTGCAACTGTCATGCTATAGCAAAATATTAATGATTCAGCACAGACATCTGAGCTGAAACACACACTGAGGTGTCAGTGTAAGCAAACAAGTATCTGTGCATTTATGTGGTAGAATTTTTCGGCCACAATAAAAAGTCATAGTTTTATGCACAAATACAGACCACACTTCAACTGCTGTAACGCACTGGGAAACTCCATGAGATTTCCATGGACACATCCTTCAGACTGGGGTTTCCATAATCCTCTGTACACAGCTCTGAGACCCATTAATGACAATCTGTGACACAAGAACACTATTTAGTTTAATCTGGCAATACCTAAAACTCCCACTCCAGAATATTCTCCTACCTGCTGAGCCACATGCTGCCAGGAAGCAGGAAGGCTTTGGGGCATCTCTGCTCCAGCCAGAAGGGAGATCAGCCCTAAGATGCCCCCATGACACCACCTTTCCTGGGAAACCAGCTATAGCATGGACAAAGGTTCATTGCAGTCTTGGTGTATTTCAGACAGGAATAGAACCACTGACCTCCCTAAATATTCCAAGCCTGCTCCCCATTTTGCAAGACAAGAGCAGCTGTGCTATCCCAGCCAACCCACTCCTCAAATCTACTGGACAAAGATTTCACAAGCCCCTCATGAGATCCATTCTCTGCTTTACTATCCACTCCGCTACTAAAACAATTTTATTTATATCGATTTTTTTTAATTGACACACTTAGCCTCTGGAAAATGGAGTAACCTCAACATTTCTGCAACAGATTTTCTGGTTTTGAATAATGTTCAACTTCACTTCTCCCTTTTGCCACCCGCATCACATCCTATTTCAATACTTCCCTGTAGGTCACATTTAACAGACTGCTCATTCCCACTGCTCTTTCCTGAACTCTTCCCAGCAGGTCCATGTATATTTTGTAATTCAGTGCCAGGATGGACACAACATTCTGCCAGAACAGGATTATTTCACATGCCTCGCTGGCTACAACCCTGATTTTATATTTAGTCATGTGATCCAGCTGAGCCCACACAACTCAGGGCTCACTGTCACTGCCAAGGCACTGAAACACATCCACCCACCCGAGGTTCTGCACCCTGTGTTTGTGTGATTGCTCCAGCACAGCTGGGGAGGGCACTGTTGGATTCTTCTGGGGAGACTTCAATTTTCCCCTCCTGTAGTTTATGGAGTTTTTGTGATTCGGCCCTTGTCCTTGGTGTGGTCACAGCACGTCAGCAGAACACAGAGGTTCTTCAGCCCAGCATTCACAGTTAACTAAAACACTGATCTCTGATGTTCCCATGCAAACTCCCTAGATCCACCCTTCCATGGAATACTTATGAACTGCTCCACAAGTCCATTTTCCCAGAGTTTCACCACCTGCACACAGTACTTTCACCTAGGCCACATCCCTCTGTGTTGTGAGCAACAACACAAAGTCAGAGGGTCAAGGAAACACATCTGGGATCTTTTCTACTCCTGCTCCCTTATCAACAGGCTCATTACCTCTGCAGAGGAAAAAAACTTTAACTGATGTGACACATTATATTGTTGACAAGCCCATACCAAGTAATATAATTTTCTCCTTGATGTTTCCAAATAATTATTTTCCCCATAGTTTTCCAGAACGTGAGANTGGCCCTGGGCTGTCCCAGCCATGGTGTGTCCCAGTCCCAGGGCAGGGATTGTCCCTGTGCTGGCTCTGCTGAGGCACCTCCAGTGCTGGGAGCAGTTCTGGGATCCCCAGACAAGAGAGACACTGAGGGGCTGGAGTGTGTCCAGGGAAGGGAACGGAGCTGGGGAAGGGACTGGAGCACCAGGAGTGGCTGAGTGAGGTGGGGGGGCTCAGCCTGCAGAAAAGGAGGTTCGGGGGGGACCTTCTGGCTCTCTCCAACCCCCTGACAGGAGGGGGAAGGCAGGGAGGTTGGGCTCTGCTCCCAGGGAACAAGGGACAGGATGAGAGGAAATGGCCTCAAGCTGTGCCAGGGGAGGGTCAGGTTGGATATAATAGAAAATTTCTTCTCCTAAAGGGTTCTTCAGCCCTGGCACACGCTGCCCAGGGCAGAGGCCATCTCAGGCAGAGCCCTGGCCTGGCCTCAGCATGATTCCTGGGGTCACGGCACTTCCCAGGGACACCCTGGTCACTGCTCCAGTTCTTTATTCTTGCATCAGGTTTTAGCTCCTGTAAAACACACCTACAAGTCACTCCGAGCTGCCCCATAGGCTTTAACACTGGAGCTGCCAGGGATCACCAGAAAATGAGCCAACAGCAGCTCCATTAGGCACCTCACTTGGCTGCAGTGCACTTAACATCTACTTTGCCTAATTTATAATGTCACAATCACTCATTTAAAGCACATTAACAAAGATTTCCTTTATTTGTCAAGTAACCTCAATATTCATTGTAATATAATGTCTATAAAAATTTCATATGGGCAACAATACAAGTACATAAATTTTAAAATCAATGAAGGGCAGCAGTGCTGGGCCTTGGTAAAACCACTCTATTGTCACAGTATCAAGTTAAAATTCCACTGGAATTTTTCTGTTTCCAATTTTAAAATTGATATTTTCATACATACTATTTATTGTTATAAAAATAACCCTGTCCAAAGTACTCATGTTCTAAACAAGACCATTAAATATCACTCACATTTCTGCAGTAGCAAGATTGAGCACCTAATCCTTATAGAACACAGGCTCTGAACTATTCCATGTAAGATAAAAATGAACAGGTAAGTTCTCATGGACAAATTTTAACATTTTTGGAAGAAAAACTAGATTTCTGCAGTCATTTCTCTAAAATCTCTTCATTAACAAGTACTTGTGCAGTTTTGGATCACAGTGAGCAGCAGAGGCCTGCTGACCTCACAGACCTCTCGTGTGCTCACATTGCCAAAGCTTCTGAGAAACCTTGCAATTATTAACAAATATCTCGTCCATGAAGGGAGGAAAGTATCCACACTCTTCCACAAATGAGGGCCCAAGGCACAAATAATGACTTGACCAGAGAAAAGTCTATAATAAAAGCAAAAAACTTTGCTGGAAGGCCCTAAACCCTAATCTAGGAAATTATTCTATTAATAGTTTTTCTGTATGTCTCCAACCCCCACATGGAACATGGATCTACGAACACTGTGAACCAAAGCAAGAACTCTCGAGACCAACCACCACATCGAGTTAGACAAGAACTGGGAGGGCCAAACACTGTTAATCAGGTTTGAGATGATAAATTATTCAGTGACAAATTTGCTGTTTATTTGTTCTTTAAGAACTGGGTCTGTGTATTTTAACAATCTAAACAAAATACTGCTTTCAAATTAAGAGGAAGCAGTAAATAGATTACAGAATCCCAGCATGGCTTGAGTTGGAGAGCACCTTAGAGTTCATCCTGTCCCACCCCCTGCCATTGGCAGGGACACCTTCCACTATCCCAGGTTGCTCCAAGCCCTGTCCAGCCTGGCTTGGAACACTTCCAAGGATGGGGCAGCCACAGCTTCTCTGGCCAACCTGTGCCAGGGCCTCACCACCCTCACAGGGAAGAATTTCTTCCTAATGTCTAATCTAAATCTTTTGCCAACCAAACCTTCCCCATGTCCCTCTATGCTTACAGGAGGCCCCACTTTGTAGATGGACAATCATGGCCTGAGTCACCAAAGCCCCCAAATTCCCCCTCCTTGGCCTCCTGGCTGCCCCAAGCCACCAGCGCTGCCATCACAACTAGCACTGTCCTGTTCCCACTGACCACCAGACCATCAGTAACAGAATAAACCTTTTTCATAATAATGACAGCAAGAAAACTTTCTCTGCTCCAATAAGTGCATTGCAAAGAATTACATCAACAGATCTAGTCTAGACAATGGGACAAGATAATGAAAATTTAACATGTGACTGAAGTGTCCAGAAAAACATTGATTGTGTAACGAGCAAATCTCTCCAGTGCCTCTCCTCCTCTCCCGACATCTCGTACTTCTGGTCTGATGCATAACATGTCAAAAGAACAAAACATTTTTTGCAGCTACAGAATCTGAACAGATCTGTAAAATGATCACAGGCTACAGGAGTCCACGCTGCATTCCAGCTCCTCAGCAACACTCTCACCCCTTTAAAATAATTTCTCCTTATCCACATGAATAAATAGGAATAAATTACATGGAATGGATTATGACTACCCAGAACAATCACCTCCTAATCCTCACAAAGAAGTTAAAGGTAGAAATTCTATTGAGTTCAAAGAAGTGAAGCAGAGTCTGTGTATCCTTCAGAAGGATGGAAAATTTTAAAATGGAGCTTAGCACATTCCACAAACAGGAAGGAAGATTCCCTCTCTGCTTTTGTCTGTTGATTCATTAGTTGCCGTACAAGTAAACAATGTGGAATTAAAAGCTACATTTCACAGAAACGCAGCCATTTCTGAAAAGTTTTCCCCGGCCAGAAATGCCATCAGCGCAAACCAATCTACCTTAATAGCAGCACTCAAAATGGGCAGAAACAAAAGTTGGCTAAAAATGAAATCCAGGAGACTTCAGAAACAAAAGCATATCTGACTGGACTGCTGCAAAACGTCTTGAAAAAATACCAAACAACAAAAAAATTCAGAAACACTGCATTTGCTGTCCACAGGTCCCAAGTCAACTGCAATACCAGGACAAGTATATTTAGGGAAAATCAAAAATCAGGCTTAAAATTTTGTGAGAAATGCAACTTGGACTCTAGGTACTGCTTTCTGGGTACCTTTTTCTTCACGGAAAAGGTGGTCAGGCATTGGAAAGGGCAGTCAGGCATTGGAAAGAGCTGCCCAGGGAGGTGGTGGAGTCCCCATCCCTGGAGGTGTCCAAGGAATGACCGGACATGGGACTCAGTGCTCTGGGCTGGGTGACAAGGTGGGGATCGGTCACAGGTTGGACACAATGATCTTGGAGGTCTTTTCCAACCTGAATGATTCTGTGATTTGGTGGTTTAACTAGGACCACATTAAGCAGATACCTGGGAGCACAGCAAAGCCCTTTGCCACTGGTGCCCAGGCCAGATGTCCAGCAGTGCCCACACCAAAGTAGGTCAGAGAGAGCTCACATAGCAGTGACGCAGTAAAGAGGTTTGGGGAGAGTTTTTTTATTGCAAATAAGACAAGCATCTTGATCCTTGGCAATGCCAACAGTACCCACATAACAACGGTGCCAGGGCTGTGGGCAGCTGGTGCTCCTGCATCTCTTACAGCCCCTGGGTGAAGTAGCCCTCAGAGAATGAGCTGAACAAATGCCCCAGGCCTGTGGAGCAGGTTGGAGCGTGCTGCCTGCCCAGAGCAGGCAGGAGGATGACTATCTGCACCATCAACAAACTATAAACTCTGCAAGCAGCACAGAGTGCTCTAACCTGGTCAGCTCCTCCACCTCCCCAAAAAAAGGATTTATTTCAAGAATGAGCTGAAGAGTCTGTTAACAGGAGCTTCAAGCTCCATCTTGAACCTCTAGATACTCCAGCCAGCACCCCGGTCTGTCAGACTTGATCAAAGAAAGCCGTTGAAAAGTAACCTTCAAAGTTAAAATACATTCTGGAATTAAACAGCTCTCTCTGTCTACGACTGTCTGGCAAGGGCACAGGCAGCAGCCGCAGTGCCAAGGTCGGTACAGGTGGAAAATGTCTACTTGAAGACATGTCTGAAAAACTAAGAAGAAAACACATTATGTTCTTTCTAACACAGAAAAGGACGTGTATGGCAAGAGCATCCACAATCCTCCCTTTCAGATGAGCTACAGCAAGAGCAGCAAACCAGGCCCTGGCACAGGTTGCCCAGAGAAGCTGTGGCTGCCCCATCCCTGGAAGTGTCCAAGACCAGGTTGGAGCAATCTGAGATAGTGGAAGGTGTCCCTACCCATGGCAGGGGGCTTGACTAAATGATCCTTAAGGTTCCTCCCAACTCAAACCAGTCCATGATTCTATAAAAATTCTGCTATTCATGACACATGGATTTTGCCCCTGGAGGCTTGTTACAGGAGTTCTCCTGAAAGGACCTCACACCTCAGAAAGGAAAAGGGCAAAGACCGAGGTGACAGGATGTATCTGTATACATACTCCTACTATTGGAACTAGGTGAAGAAGCTACTTATTGCTGGCCTTCTTAGTACTGGATCTTAAAGGAGCTTTTAATTAATTATCATCAAAGCACATGTTTTCTTATAAATCAACGAGTTCAGATTTGTGGGATGTTATCTGTTGTACAGGTGCACACAAACACACCACAGCTTGAAAACTGAATGTCTGACCTTGCCAGCATTAAAGAACCAGAGCTGCATTAAGTTCCAGCTACTAATATATTCACCTATATGCTGAAACAGAAACAGGAGA
>WEIV01005369.1:0-18977 GCA_013390005.1 Calyptomena viridis | reverse complement strand
AGGTGTTTCCATAACTCCTCATTGGCCTGGCCTTGGCCAGCGGCGGGGCCAGCCTGGAGCTGACTGACATTAGCTCTGCTGGAAATGGAGAAACTTCCAGCAGTTTCTCAAAGAAGCCTCCCCATAGGCCCCATCCGCTGACAAGAAAAAAAACCTGGCCACTAAAAACTACCACATATACTTATAAAGCAAGCACAAGCTGTAGTTCTAAAAGCAGCATCTAATGTGTGTAGAACACGGTTCTTACCCAATAGTCATCCCTGGGGGGGAGTGTGAGGAGAGAGGTTAAGCCCATTGACTGTCCCAGCAGTGTTGTTGTCATAAGTGCTTAATTGGGTAGTCATCCTTGGTGTCTATCTCCCTTCTTGGACAGATACAGTACAGGCTTTGAACTTCAAAGCATCACCATGTTTCCCTCCCTGCAGGATGTTTGCAGAAGGCAGCCGCAGCACCTCCACGCTGCTCCCCTTTCTGTTGCATCCCCCATAGCAGGTGTTTATCAGTGTTTGAGGAACTTTTGGGTCATGTTGACTGTATCTCATCCCCTCTTATCAATCTCATCACTGCCAACCTGGACAATCAACAGTGGGTAATAATCAGAGGGCCAAATTAGTTTAGGGAGTCTCCTGGTGATACCCCTCACCTGGGCCCCTGGGAGGCAGTAGACTTCCCTGTGGGATGGGTCTGGTCAGCATAAAGGGCCCTCAGTTCCTCTCAGGAGTCACCTACTACAACTACCCTTCTTTTTTTCTTGGTACCTGAGGTAGTGATTCGTCTGATAGATGGAGTGCAACTTGGAGACCCTCCAGACAGATTTTTTTCTTGAGTGTCATCTGCCTGACCTTCTAGATCCAGGGCCTCGTACCTGTTCTTTAAAGGCACTTGGGAAGGTATTGGGGATCCAGAGGGGATTCTTTTACTTCCCTGATCAGGGACTCATTTCCATTCCCCCCCATCTACTAGGTCTTCTGCCTGATGGCAAGAGGGGTGGGGCATCTCTGACTCTCGCTGAGCTTCTCTCAGGGTTGGAAGAGTGTAACTCCACCAGTCTATTTCCCTTTCACTCTCCCTAATACTCCTTAGCCTTTCCACTTCTTCCTTAAGCTCTGCTACTAAACAGAGCAGATCACCTGATTGCACCATACGCAGGTGTCTTTTGCACTTTCTTCTGTTACCAACTCCAGATTCACTCCCTGCAGCCAGTGACCTGGACAGCTGCGTCCTTCTTGGGGGGTGCTGTCTGGGTTAGCACACTCCTGCTGTCAGCAGCAGCAATGACTTTTGATCATTTGTAAACCATTGCTGGATTTAGTCAAGTTGAAAGAGAAAAAAAAAAAAGAAGCAAAACACTACCCACACCTATCACACAACCCACCAGCAAGAGCCGGGAGTGTGGTTGCACCCTTGTTGCTCACCCTTCGAGTTGCCATGCAAACTGACGTGCCATGCTCCGGGTCCCTCCCTGGAGCTGTTTAAATCACCCACAAATGGTCCTGACAAAACCCCTTGCTCACCTTATTGGCTTCCAAGAGCTGCCAAGTCAAATTGATTTATCTGCTCTTGATATTAGCTTATCTGGTCTGTGACATGCTCTTTTTTTTTGCTGTACATGTTAAAGATTGGTGTTGGCTTTTGCGGTTTACTGTGTTCTGCAGTGTTAAGTGATGTTTTGCCTGGGAGATTTATTATTAAAACACTGGCCTTGAGCTTAATCTGTTATTTGGGTTCTGTACTGAAGCCATTACTATACTTTGGGCACCATCTAATGGAGACAATTAACAATTGTACTTCTTAGAGATTTTTTGTGGAGGTAATACAGAATGGCACCTTTACAACCTTTTTCCATCATGTTTTCTCCCTTGCTGCAATAACTCTTCTGTATCTTGAACATTCTTGGGTAGTCTAAATAATTCTATTTGTATTTTGTAGGAATATTGTTTCAACTTCTTCTAAGGTTAACGAGCTATTTAGGAATTGTTACAGTTTGAATGTGTTTTCTCTTTTTCTTGTTTTCCTTTCGTGGGAGAATTTTTTCCATGACTCCAAGTTGGGGCGGGGGAGGGGGCAGGAAGGCTGGAGCACGCTTGGGGCTGTCGCTGTTCCTCGGTGGGTCGGTCCCTTTGTGCTCAACCCAGCCTGTGTCCGCCCTGTGCCAGGGAGGGGTTCTGCCAAGCAGTGTGGCCGGGCTGGTGACGGTTCCTCGCCCTTCATACTGAGGATGCCGTGGGGCTGCCCTGCCCCTCTGTGTTCAGCAGTGGGATCATGATGGCAAAGCCACTGCCCCTCCTGTGGTCCCACACGGAGCCGAGACAGCAGCACCCAGGACTAGAAGTGCGCATGATCAGCCGAGGAGGTGTTTCCGGCTCAGGGAAGAGCGTGGGAACCTTTTCCACCGATCTTCGGAGGAGAAGGCAGCTCGCTCCGTTCTCTCCATGCCTCCACAGCCCCTCGGTCCATCCATATGGATCACGCCAGCTCCTTTGGAGGAACAGCTTTCATATCCAAAGGTTTTCCTTCCTCTACCCCCCATCCAAAGAGGTTTTTTCTTCGTAAGATTGCTTTGTTTTTCCCCTTCCCCTCGTCTAGCTGCAAAGGAGTTCCGGACTGCCGCCCGTCATTAGGGGGGTGGCTGCCACCTTCCTCGACTACAGAGACTGGTCAGAGATTTAACTAGTCTGTGCAAACAGGGGAAAATTGCTCAGTTGTTTGTTGGGAATATTGGGTTTGGGGTTTTTTTTGTGTGTTTTGTGTTCATCTTGTTTATATATACATATTATAGACATATCTGATAAGAAGTTAGTGTTTTTCTTTTCTTTCTGCATCTCATGGTCCAGTGTCTTTAAAGTGAAAAATATATAGATATTGTCCCTTAACTGGGACAGGAATAGGACCCAGGCCCTGTGGCAGTGTGTTTATGGGTGGCAAGACGTGGGAGAATATGGGCAGGTATTTAGAAAGGCTTACATCTCTGATGGTCTGCAACTTCACTCCTGAACAAATGCAGAATCCTGATGAAGTGATAGAATGTTTGAAGGGAAAAAAACAGATGTCCTGGCTATTCCAAAGAGGCAGAAACAATGGAAGCAAAAGTCAACTTGTTTAGTAAGAGATGAAGAAGCTTCTCCTAAGAGGGAGCAGGAAAGTAAATCAGAAGAGGCAGCCTGAAAAAGAAATATTAGCAGTATATGAAGGAGGTCAAGCTATTTCAGAAGTAGTTGGCATTGAAGCACAGCTCCTTTTGGCACCCTGACTGTCAATTGCTGGGCTGGATGTTCAAAGGAAGGGTCCCCTCTACATATCATGCAACTGATGCTACATGGAGTAAGTGGGTTGCACTGATCATACAATCAGTTTGAATGGGAAACCCTGACCACCCAGGAATTCTGAGTGTGATTGTGAACTGGTCGAAACTTCAGTGTTGCCAGAGGAGGTGACTCATGCTCAAGAGTCCCCACTGTATAATAAACTACCAGAAAATGAAAAGCCCTGTTTACAGATGGATCCTGTCATATTGTGGGAAAACATTGAAGTTAGAAAGCTGCCATGTGGAGTCCTACATAACTAGTTGTGGAAACTGCTGAAGGAAGTGAATCAAGTCAGTTTGCAGAGGTGAAAGCCATCCAGCTGGTTTTAAATATTGCTGAACAAGAAAAATGGTCAGTACTTTATACTGACTCTTGGATGGTAGCAAATGTCCTGTGGGGGTGGTTGCAACAACAGAAACAGATTAACTGGCATCACAGGGGTAAACCCATCTGGGCTGCTGCATTGTGGCAAGATATTGCTGCCTGGGTGGAGAACCTGGTTGTGAAGGTACATCACGTAGATGCTCATATACCCAGGAGTCGGGCTACTGAAAAACATTGAAACAATAAGCAGGTGGACTGGGCTGCTAGAACTGAAATGGCTCAGATGGATCTGGACTGGGAAGGGTGATCTATTTATAACTAGATGAGTCCATGACACATCAGGACATTTAGGAAGGGATGCAGCATACAAATGGGCTCATGATTGAGGGGTGGACTTGATGCCACTGCAGTTTACCCATGAATGTTAAATGTGTGCCATAATCAAACAAGACAAGAGGCTAAAGCCTTTTTGGTGTAGAAGACAATGGCTGAAATATCTATGGGAAAGCCTGGCGGATTGCTTATATCACACTACCATGAGCCTGCCACGGCAAGCACCATGTGCTTACAATGGTGGAATTGACTATGGGATGCTTGGAAACATACCCTGTGACCTATGCTGCTGACCAGAATTCTGTCTTGGACCTTGAAAACCAAGTTTTACGGCAACACTGCAGCCCTGAAAGAATTGAATTGGACAACAGGACTCTTCCGGAATAGCCTCATAGACACCTGATCCAAGGAGCATGGCATTGACTGGGTGTATCGCATTTCCTATCATGCACCAGCCTCCAGGAAAATCAAATGATACAATGGACTGTTAAAAGCTGCACTGAGAGCCATGGATGCTAGGACATTTAACAGAAGTCACTTGGCTAGTTAACAGTTGACCTAGTCTGCCAGTTGACCTGGTCCTGCCCAATCAAACCCCCTGTGTACTGTGGAAAGAGATAAGATCCCCATAGTACATATAAGGAACTGTCTGGAAAAAAATAGTCTGGGTTATTCCTTTCTCAGGAAAGGATGAGCCTATTTTTGGGATTGTTTTTGCTCCAGGACCTGGGTGCACTTATTGGGTAATGCAGAAGAATGGGGGAGTCCAATGTGTACTATGGGTTATGTCGCAGGCTACTTTTTGCCTGAGCATGCCTCAAAGAGAAGCTGTGACTGGACATGGCCTGATTCCTGTGGTTGGACAAGGAGAACTTGACCTTTAGGTCATTGGTTGATTAATGTAAACAATATAGTGTGTTATATGGTTGTAACTGCATAGGAAGAAGAAGGCAGACATCTTGCAGACATCTTGCAAGGCAGACAGACATGTCCAGGCAGCCAGACACACTGTCTGAGGGCATGGACATAGAGTCTGCTAGGAAGGTAAGCTAGGCTTAGGATTAGGTTTAGATGTAGTAAAGATAGTTTAGTTAGGGCTAGGTTATAGAATGTGAGTGCATGCAAGTAGTTTAATAAACACCTGAGAAACTTCATGAAGCCCTGCCTTTTCGTCATGTTTTCTGCCACTCCGACCCCTCGGACACTACAGTGTACCTCAAGGTGATTTAATCCTGGGTGAAAATAATCCATGATTTGAATTGTATGATGGCAGTGCTACGCAATGCTGTATGCCACCACTGCTGTGACTGTCACATATCAAAGGTATTATAGCAGGTACCTCTTGCTGCTAGCCAAGCTAGAGGCAAGAGGGGAGAGATTCATTGCAATGTTAAAACTTAAAGCCTAGTCCAAAGGGAACAGGGGTGGGGAATGTAATGGATATACCTTTAAATTGTTGTAACTCATTATTTGAGTTGCATGTTATAGGAATTACTATAGCAGGAACCACCTGAACCACTGGAGGACAAACCTCACAAGAAGCAGTTGCAGTGCAGCAGTGACCTGACCTGAGCTGCCTTTGGTGCCCAGTGACTCCATGCAACACAGGCCCTCTCCTGTCCTGAGTGACCACCATAAAAGATAGAGCCCAAAGTCATGGACTAAATGAATTCAACGAATATTTTATAGATATTTATGGATATTTTACAGACATTTAACAGGGGGAGGGGGAGTTAATGAGGATGCATTGCAATAGAGTGGGACCTGAACATGATGTAAATGGCATGGAATAAGGGTTGGAGAATGTACTGGTTTTGGCTGGGATAATTTCTTCACGGTAGCTTGTATGGGGATATGTTTGGATTTGTGCAGAAAACAGCGTTGATAACACTGATGTTTTTGTTATTGCTGAGCAGGGCTTACACAGAGCCAAGGCCTTTTCTGCTCCTCACACTGCTGCACCAGCGAGTAGGCTGAAGGTGCACAAGATGTTGGGAGGGGACACAGCTGGGAGAGCTGACCCCAGCTGACCAAAGGGATATTCCAGACCATATGACATCATTCTCAGCATATAAAGGAGAGGGGGAATGTTGGCAGGGGGGCTGCTGCTCAAGGACTGGATGGGCATTGGTTAGTTGGTAGCGAGCAATTGTTTTCATTTGTATCATTTGTCTTTCTTGGGGTTTATATTCCTCTTTCTTTGTTTTGTTGTGGGGTTTTTTTCCTCATATTTTCCTTGCATTTAAAAAAACAAATTTCTTTTTGATGATTTAACTGCCTTTATTTCAACCCATGAGTTTCTTTCTCACTTTTACTGTTTCAATTCACCAGGGAGGAGTGAGTAAGCAGCTGTGTGGTGCTTAGTTGCCAGTTGAGGTTAAACTATGACACCTTCTCTACAGTCATTATAAAATACATTGTGCAGAAGATGGAAAGGAGGGATAAAAAATTGTTACATTGGTTTACTTTTGTGGTGTTTTGCATGCTTGCAGCTGTAACTATATAGGACTAAAGTCTTCAAGTTTTTCTACGTTTCTTTCTTGTAAGGGGATTGTTAGTGTTCCTAGTATATCTTCTGTCTTGAAGAAATATAGGCAAATCATGTTCTACAGTATGAATCAGACAAGGAGCAAAATTTTAATAATTACTCTTTAGTTTCATCCACTAAATGTTTTTCTTCAATATTTTAATGGGACTTCATTATATGACAAGAGATATGGTTATGAATTATTTCGGTCTCGCACCTGAAAATATTTTAGATCTTGAATCAAGATTCCTGATTTCAATCAAGTTTTTCTTGTATGTTTTTTACTTTTGTTTTTCAAAATATGTCCTATCCTTTTAGGCCTAAACTGTTTACAAATATTTGGCAACATGTTGACGTTTTTGTAAATCTTCTTGTATTAGGAAGGAAACATGCCGTTGGAAGATTTACTGGCATTCTATGGCTATGAACCCACAATTCCAGTTATGGCTGGTTCCAGTATGGATAGCTCTCCAAGTGAACTTACAGATGAGCTTCCAGATATGACTCTAGATAAAGTAAGTCAGAACTGTTTTGCCCTGTATTACAATTTAAAAGTAGAAATCCGGGTGACCTTAACTCATATTTCACTATCTCTTCATGTTACAAAATACACATCTTTGTCAATTTCAATATACAGTTAAGAGTTACTGTACTAGTGGTGGATTTGGCAGTGTTAGGTTTATGGTTAGACTTGATGACCTTAAAGGTCTTTTCCAACCTAAATGATTCTGTGGTTGTACTCTGAATTAATTCTTTTTCAAACATTTCAAATATTACTACAGTTGAGAAATGAATAAGGTAATGGTTCTTCTAAAACATATTCAGATAATTTTAAATATATTTAATAGATTTCCTTTTTTTTTTAAAGAAGTAGAATTTTTTCTTAAAAGTTCTGTATTTTATTTTACTGTATGCAATATCCAGAAATAATAATTCTGGCTTCAAACATATATGTCATATATCAAACCTTTGTGGATAACTTGAAAAGTGCACTACTGAATGCTTTGGAATGTTTCTTTCAAATACATATAATTTGTAAAGGTCTCAACATTGGCAGGTGAGAGAAATTGTTTTACATGCAATTACTATATGTATTGCATTGTTGAATATAGAAACATTGAAACCAGGTTTTGTGATTCACAAGCTAACTTTGAATTCTCAGATTAATCTGATTTTTGGCTATAAGGCATATGCAGCTAGTAGTTTGTATTATAAAATCTGTAGGTAGTAAGTATGTCTTTTTTTTTACTTTCCATAAGTATGATGAAATTATAAACTCCACAGAAAGTAGGGTATAATGATGGCTCTGCACATCTGATTCTCATTAGGAGTCACGATTGTGTCGAAGCTACAGAAATGTAGTTGGCTGGTTGTCTAATACAGTTCTTTGCCTCCCTAATCTTTCTACAGAGGGGTTCAAGCATATCTGGTAGTGGAGGAAGCATGTTCTCTCTCCCTCTCCCTTTCTTTTGCCCTCCCCTTTGCTCGGTCTTGCTGCCCCTCCCCCTCTCGCTCTATTATGTATTGTCTATTATCTGTAATTCTTCTCAGGAAACATCTATGAAAGTGCCTGGGTCACGACGATCATGCTGACATCATGAAGTGGTTCACGCATCAGCCAAGTTTATTACAAAGCAGTATCTACATAGTAACTACACACGTCTGCACTCAAGCACGCAGTTAAATTCTGCAGCCTGACTCTAACTAACCTAAACTATTACATTTATATTTCCTATGTTAGCCTACCTACCTCCAACAGACCATATGTCCATGTCACGTGGACAACATGTCCGCGGCTCTAGACCATATGTCTGTGTGCCTAGACAAGATGTCTGTCCGTCTCTCTATGCAAGCAGCAGCTATATAACACAACTATAATGTTTACACTAATCACCCAATGACCTGAAGGTTAACTCTCCTTGTCCAACCACAGACGTCAGGTCCTGTCCACGCAACACAGCCTGCTGCAGCTTCTCTGCCAAATATGCTTAGATCCCAAAGGTGCCCTACTACTTGCACGCCACACCTGGCTTTCGGTTGGGGTTTTTATTTGTTCACCCATTCNCCCCCCCCCCCCCCCCCCCCCCCTGGAATTTAAGGGGTATCTGTGATGCAAAGAATGACAGAATTTTAAATATTTCCGTTCACATTTTTCATTGGAAGCAGTTGGAGGAACATCTGAGATTTGATGCTTGCAGAGGTTGCTACTTGAGCATTTAGTAGAAAAAGGGGAAATAAACCTCTGTGTTTAACTCTGAAATGAATGGTTATATTTGTTTTGGGAATTAGAAGTGGACTAGATTTTTAATTGAGTGAACAGTCTGCTAAAATTACTTATGGTAAAATAGTTCCTTTTAATTAATGAAGCTTGCAATTTGCTGAATCTAAATGCTCACCATTCTATACTTGTCAGTCTGAAGTTTTATTTTTTTATTTTAATGATACAGGAGGAAATAGCTAAAGACCTCTTATCGGGTGATGATGAAGAAACACAGTCCTCTGCTGATGACTTGACACCATCAGTTACTTCACATGAGGCTACCGACTTCTTTCCTCGGCCATTAAGATGTAGGAAACCTAATTTTATAATAGTACTCAAAAAGTCTTAGTGTTATATATAGCTTCCTAGTTTAAAATATCAAAATTGCAGAGTGGGATTTAAAAACAGTGCTTTTCAGGAGTACATGAATATTGTCTTTGGTTGGCATTGCTGATTACCTAAAAGACCTATATTTAGTACGGTGCTCAAAGCACAAGTACAATTAATTTTTCTAAAAATACAGTACCTTTTCAGAATTAATATTTAATGTGTGTCAAGGAACACTCTTTGTAATTTTCTGTATGTTAGTGAATGACATGAATATGTAAATCAATTTTTTAAATTAGTGTTTCTCTACTGAAATTTTTGCTGCTGCTTTTAAGCCAGTGGCTCCTCTATTCAGCCTGTGGATGTGAACTGGGATGTGGTTTCTTTGTGATTATTTCCCTTCACACATTAAACAGTTTCCCATAGGACTTCATGAACCAATGTGTTTTTATATGGAATGGGGCCTATGAACCCATGACAACCAAAATTTCACTACCCATGGAACTATTGTGGAAAAGATCCAAGAACTAGTGGTTCACTTATCCAGCCTTGACAAGATATTCCTCATTACTCCAACTCTAGTACACCAGTGAACAAATGAACTGCAATAGACAATGTGGAGGATTTTTATCACAGTTTTAATTTGGCAAGTATCTTGAGCTGTTTCTGGGGGATTTCACCCCTCTAGAGAAAGGGGAGGATAAAGGACATGCTGTCTCAGTCATCAGCAATTGTAGCCCTTTGCATGCTACTGTGATTGTGTAATGTAAGGCATTTGTATTGAAAGAGATACAAAAACCTTAAAAATTATAATGCCCTATTTTAGTTAAGCAAACCCCAACCTTGCTGGCACTTAAATGTTGCTTGTGAACTGTTAATGAATATGACACCGAAAGTGTGGCAGCTTTACAGAAAGAATTATTAGCCTCTTCATCTTACTCAGGATTAAGAAATAGTCATCTTTGCTTTCAGCTATTATGGTTTTTCTATCAGAATGTTGCTCTTTCTCTATTAGAACTTTTGGTTGGGCATTTTAAAATCAAATATCCACCATTTCAGGGAGGGAAATGTCAGATTTCTGTGCTGCTGACAGTTTCGTCTTTTTTTTCTGATCTCTGTCCATTTCTCTACGATAACATTCAATTTTAAGATAAACATGTCTAATAAAATGGCCTATGTGTTAAATTTTGATTAATTGGAAAAAATAGTTGCATACTATTATCCAGGCATATTGTTGTTTCATGCATTCATGTTAGCTTCTTGACTGCTACTTCTATCAGCAAAAAACGATAGACTGGTGATTGTAGTAATGACTACAGAAGAGTATCCTCAGTCCATAGTCTTGGATATTGTCTTTGATGTTGATGATTCTATTTAGTTGTGATGAAGTTAAAATTGAAACCCTATTTATGAGCATGTTATTACTGAAAATCGAGAATACGAAATAGCTTTTATCTTATCAGAACTATAGATTCCATTCTGCTGGGGATAAAATAAAAAAATAGAATTACTTCAGAACCCAGAACCACAGAGTTCCAAATGCTAAAATATGAGTTATTCTGTGGAGTACTGTATTTGAATTACATGGAGTGCTCTACTGTATTTCTTCCTAAGGAAAAAAATATTAAAGAGGAACAAGCAGTCTTTTGTTGTCTTTTGCTTATTCTGTTTTGTGTATATCTACTATATCTTTAGTCCTTGCTGAGGCAGCCTTGTTTAAAGGAATGTTTTGAATGCCAATTAAAACTTCAGATAAAAGGCTTCAGTAGGTAATAAAAACTTGCCTTCAACTTTACTTTCTTTGTGATTAACCTGCAGCTAAGTCATAGCCCCGGAAGTTTTCTGTTTTTCTCATACCTTTTTTATAAGATATAAGCCTTTATTGAAGAAAATCAATGAAGAAAAATTATCTAATTTCCTTTTGACTGTTAGAAATATAGTAGGTTGTCTCAGTTGCAATAATGGTAAATGTTTCAGTTCTGCAATATGCAAGTACCAATGCTTTCTGACTTCATGCTAATTTGATAGAAATGTAGATCAACAGTCATGATGAGTGTCTCCCAGAATAAAAGCAGGACTCCTTTCAAAAGTAAAGAATATCTTGTAGTTCTGTGTTTGAACTGAAAATTCTTCCTAGCTAAAACCAACTTATTTTTGTCTGAAGCAAACACTACATGTGATGGAGATAAGGAATCAGATGGTGAAGACATAGAGGCAGACAATGGTAATTCATCTGAAGATTTGAGAAAGGTAATAACTATATCTTAAGAAAAATAAAAAGTTTTAAAAAGTTACTATTAAAAATGCATTAAAATTTATAGTACATATCTAAAATAGTACCTTAATTCTGAAATTTTCTGCAAAATCTCATGTTAATGGAATTTGTAATGCTTCCATGCACAGAATATTAAGCTAATACTTTTTTCTTATGATTTTTGTTACATCTTCAGGAAATAATGGTTGGTTCACAGTATCAGGCTGAAATTCCACCTTACCTTGGCAGATACATTGATAATGAAAAGGGTAAGTTCTTCTGTTTTACTCAATGGCTTGGTCAAAGTCTTGGGGACCTTAAAAAAAAACCCAAACCAAAACAACCAAACAAAATAAACCTAGTCAACTCAAGTAACACAACCACACAATTCTATCTCAAAAGTCTGATTCTACAACTTTGAGAGGATATTCTCAAGAAGACATAGGAAGGTGGGTTACAGTGTTAATTCTGAAGTATCTAGTAATATTAGGAGGCAGTAAACTGTGGGTCAAGAAGGAAATATTTTCATCAGGGAATCATAACTAGGCTATGAATATGTAACTTAGTTTACATTGAACATCTTCAGTATTTTTCTTTGCTTGTTTTTTGGCAAGCATGACAGTGTGGGTTGCAAAATGGATATGAAAAACAAAGCAATGAACTATTTTAACTTTCCATAGCATGAGTGGAAGATGTAGGTCCTGATACATCTTGTCTTTAAAAAACCCTGATGTTTTAAGTATGTTATTGCTGTGTAAATTTAGGTTAAAAACTGAAATTGTGCTAGAATAGAAGAAATAACTTTATTTAATAGAGTTTTATTTGGCATCTAGAAACCTTCACTGGCTGGAAGCATTAGCAAGTGAACATCTCTTGTGTTGCTTAAGAGACCTACGGAAGTTTCCTATTTTCTAAGATTCAAGGATGATGCTTACTGGTTGTAAGAAATGGAAGAGTGAGAACCAGTTTTATCTGAATAGTTCTTTTACTATTTACACATATTGACTTCTTGACCAAGAACTAGAGAAGAGCCAATAACCAGAGGATGATCAGGAAGGTGTTAATCTGACAACTTCCTCTGGAATGAGCTGGCACTAGAGAGAACCAGTGAGAGTATTGTCCACTGGCATAACCAGGAGAAAAGAGATAGCTCCCAGATGGGAGAGCCTGAGGAGTTCCTCTTGAGAATATCAGGCATGGATTCCAGCAAGAAGTGCTGGGTTGTCCTAGTTGATAATGGAGATTGAAGTTGAACTCAGCAAGGCTCAGAGAGGTTGGACCTGGTTGTATGGGTGGAGAATTCTGTAAAAGCCTCTTTTGTACTCCCTCAAGAGCTTGTGATGGCAGAGGCTTGTATTTCTGCTATAAAGTCCCAGCTACTGGAATTGTGCTAGAAGGCAGTTCTGCTCTTCTATAAACCTTACACTTATAATATGTCTGTTTGAAAGCTTTCCATGTTCTTTAGTCACCTTAGCTTAATATTCTTTCCTGCAGTTTTATGAGATTTGAGAATCATCTTTATCTCTTCTACTGTAACTGCCATTATACTTGGGTGTGTTTGAATTTAATAACTAATTTATATTGCCGAGAGTACATAAAGCATTATGTGTAAGCACATCTATTGATCAGAGTAAAGGATTTATAGTTTAATCTAGAATTTAAATGTGCGCACAGACAAAGGTTCAGGCCAACTCTTGAATATTTCCAATATATTTCAGATAAGCTACTTAAGAGGTGCATACATGGTTTCAGCATACTATGAAGGAGGACTATACATCATGATTGCTTGTAAAATATGGAACGTACAGGTTGTTAACAGCATTCAGTTGTTAGTGAATGGAAAAAGAAATTACCAAATTGAGACCTAGATTTCCATTCTGTTAAGTAAGTTTTGACAAATTTTAGTTTAAAATGATCAGTTAGCTGCCGCCTCTTTTTTTTTATTTTATATGCAATATTTGAAATATTAAAGTACACTCTTTTACTGTAAACTATAGCTTATTTGTTGTAAACAGCTGAATAAAACAGAGTGGTTTTGCTAGGTTTTTTTATATGAAGATGATGAATACATATGCATAATTTGACTTGAATCATCTAGCTGTCAACAAGCTGCTCCTCTGTAAAGATTCTGTCTCAAGTGGGATGACGATGCTTGATTTGATTACTTCTGTATTCCTGTCCTTTGTCTTTGTGAAATGGCTTTTTATGTTCTAGCCTTAAAAATGTCACACCTGCTATTAATGAATTCTGTTTTAACAGTTTATGAAAATGAAGACCATTTACTTTGGAAACCTAATGTGATCTCAGAAAGTAAAGTTAAAGAATACCTTTTTGAAACCTCCTTAAGAGCAGGAAATGAAAATATGATTGGCAGAATTCCTGAAGGACTACATACACGGGACAATGAACAAGTATATTCTATATCCTGTTCTATTTGTGACACATTGCTTTGTAATTAATGTGTTCTGTTTCTCTGCCTTGTATTATAAAGGCAGCATTTTTTATTTTATTTTTTTTAGATTTTATTTGGATCAGGATCTTATTTGTAATTTTAAGCATGCGCTTAAAATTATGAGTATTTGAATGTTGGCAGTGTTGTGATCTGTGATATTTCCAATTGACATGCTGTTGACAAGACCAGCTTTTCTAATTATTGCATATAATGTTTTACATTTGCTTAATTAAACCTTGCCTTAACATTTGGATGGTTTTGCTTTTGGTTGTTGCTTTAAAATTTTCATCCTGTATAAAGATAAATCCTCTTTTTTACATTAGATATGTTCACTGAAAGGCTTGTTTCACAAGGTTAGATAGGACATTTGCACACTTTGACTCTTTCTAAAGATGACTTCTATTTTATAGGCACTATATGAACTTCTCAAAAGTAGTCATAATATTAAAGAAGCAATTGAGAGATACTGCTCAAATGGAAAGGCATCTCAGGGTAAGAGAGAATACCTGCTTTTTAAGAAACATGTCTTTGGAGGAGGAGGATAAATAAATGAAAAGCTGTGTGGAAAAAACATGAGTAAGATTCAGATGGACGAGCACATCCCTTTCCATGATGTCTTTAGCACAGGTTAATCATAGAATCATAGAATATCCTGAGTTGGAAGGGACCCACAAGGATTATCAAAGTCCAGCTCCTGGCCCTACACAGGACCATCCCCAAGAGTCACACCATATGCCTGAGAGTGTTGTCCAAATGCTTCTCAAACTCTGTCAGGCTTGGTGCTGTGACCATTGCCCTGGGGAGCATGTTCCAGTGCCCAACCACCCTCTGTGTGAACAGTTTCTAATATCCAGCCTAAACCTCCCCTGACAGAGCTTCATGCCATTCCCTTGGGTTCTGTCACTGGTCACCACAGAGATCAGTGCCTACCCCTCATCTTCCCCTCATGAGGAATTTGTAGACTGTGATGAGATCTCCTCTCAGTCTCCTCCAGGCTGAACAAGTCAAGTCACCTCAGCTGCTCCTCATGGCTTCCCCTCAAGGCCCTTCACAATCTTCATTGCCCTCTTTTGAACACTCTCTAATAGCTTAATGTCTTATATTGTGGTGCCCAAGACTGCCCCCAGAACTTGGGGTGAGGCTGCACCAGTGCAGAACAGAGCGGGACAATCCCCTCCCTTGACTGGCTGACAATGCTTTGCCTGAGGCCCTCCAGGACACGGTTGGCCCTCCTGGCTGCCAGGGCACTGCTAACTCATGTCAAACTTGCCATCAACCAGGACCCCCAGGTCCCTTTCTATGGCACTGCTTTTCAGCATCTTGTTCCTCAGTCTGTACATACATCCAGGGTTGCCTCATTCCAGGTGCAGAATTCAGCACTTGTCTGTGTTGAACTTCATATGATTGGTGATTTCCCAGTCCTCTCATTTGTCAAGGTCTCTCTGCAGGGCTTTCCTGCCTTTGAGGGAGTCAACAGCTCCTCCCAATTTAATATCATCAGCAAACTTATTTAGCATCCTTTCCAATCCTGTGTCCAAGTAATTTATGAAGATGTTGAAGATCACTGGGCCCAAGATGGAGCCCTGTGGAACCCCACTAGTGACAGGTCACCAGTCTGATGGTTCCCCATCTAATATTACCCTCTGTGCTCGACCCATGAGCCAATTGCTCACCCACCACATGATGTGTTTATCCAGCTGTGGGCTGGGCAGTTTGTCCATAAGGATCCTGGGAGAGACAATATTGAAAGCTTTACTGAAATCCAAAAAGATGACATCAACTGGCTTCCCTTGGTCAGCTAGGTGGGGAACCTTCTCCTAAAATGAAGTTTGAGAAGCAGGACTTTCTTCTCATGAAGCCGTGCTGGCTGTGACCAATGACTGCATTGTCCTTCAGGTGTTTTTCAATAATTCCCATTAGGTATATAACCCAGATTAGGTATAATCTGACTTTTGGCCAGATGGAGATTTCTGCTAGAGAAGTTTGCAACTTTTATACAAGTTGCAGGATCAGATTTTACGTCTTTTCTTTCCTTCTTTCCTCTGTTTTTTTTGCTGTTTTAAGAATGATACAGACTGAGGAGAAGGGTGCGGGGGAGTTGTGATTTTGCTCCCATAAGGCAGTTCTCCCCCACATTACAGTACCTTTTTGAGATCATGATCAATTATAATCTGATGATATTTTTACCATAATCAGGAGAACATAGCTGATAATATGAGTGAGCCCCACTCTTCATCACTGTGATAACATTGTGCTATGTCAACCCTAAATTGGTTCTACTGTATAGTTCTATGGGTCTTTGGTAGAGTGTGGAGGGATTTGCTTGAGTCTGCAGTGGAAAACAAGCTTCCATCTTGTTTGTCCCTAACTCTATTACTCCCTTAAATAAAAATCAGTGTGTATCATTTAACAAAGACAGTTCTTTGTCCTGTATTTTAACACATGTTCCATAAAGCAGAAATGGACTATGAGCCCTGGTATAAGTTTGTATTCTGGCAGATATTCCCTACTCAGAACTGGATCCAAGGGGAATTTTAGTATTTATGAGTTAGGTGCTGTGAAAGCTAAGTATTGAAGGTAAAACCAAAGGGAACAATAAGGAACATCAGAGAAGTGTTTCAGAAAGCTATTTTACAAAAAAAGATTGTGTCAGAGCACCAAATTCTGTCCTAAGGACTAGTACTCATCCTCTCCCAGGCCCCAAGTCAGATGGGATTTATACTCTCATTAAAAATTATGAAGGATGATAATGCTGTTAATGCCTGTCTCTTAGAGTAACCATTGCACAATGATCTACTCTACACACTGAAGTTCACTGCTATTCTCAATAGGAGTTAAAAATCCACATCTCCCAAGATAATTTCCTAACAATGAGACTTTACATGGGTATCTTCTCTTTGAAGCTTGAGAATTCTGTAGTAAGCAGTGCAAAATTAATGGCCTTGAAGTGGAATGATTATCACCTTCCTTTGGAAGCAGAAAGGTCTTTTTTCCAGTGTCTGCTTCCAGAAATGTTTTGAAATGTGTTTGTTGGTTGTTTTCTGTTTTCCACACCCATTGGCTTTAAATGACAGCTGAACAGATCACTATTATAAATGTAAGATGCCTGAAATATCCCTCCTTTATTATATATAGATACAAAGCCATAATCAAGATAAGGAAGCAACAATACTTGAGACAAAACTGACTTATTCAAATAGTTTTGGCTACTTTGTTTTAAAGCTCTTATTCCTTTTTAGTGTTTTTATTTTGTTTTCTTTAATTTGTAAAACTAAAATTCACTTCTGTCTTACAAAAGGGGGAAGTTGTTCCTTCACTCTTTTTCCAACAGTCACTGTTCTTTGTATCTGATGCAAGAAGGAATATTCAGAAAAATAATCCTACTCATATCTTAGTGATGTTATCAAATCTCGTTTTTTTGGTGACAAACTTCTTAATAAATAATAAATCAAGTCTTTTGAATGTCCTTTGCCCTCCAGGGTATAAGATTTCTGAAATCAGACTCTTATGAGTCTTTATAAACAGAAATACTAGATTTCAGGTAGAATATCTGTACAGTAGAGGAAAGAACATTGATCTAAATAATTGAACTGTTTTAGAATGTGTTTGGATATTCAGGCATTAGCAACACAAATATTTTATTCTCTGTAAAAGGTTAGTGAGTGAAAATAAGCTTATCGTGCTACTTTTGCAATTGTCTAGAAGAGATGACAGCATGGACAGAAGAAGAGTGCAGAAGCTTTGAACATGCACTTCTGATTTATGGAAAAGACTTCCACCTCATACAGAAAAACAAGGTTAGTATTTTACAGTTAAATGGAGGAATTGGTAGATGATATGATGCTGAATATTTGTAAAAGTAATGCATTTTTCAGAAGCTATGCAGAAGAGTGAAATAAGAGGCAACGTATTAAAACCAGCTTGGTGGTTTTGTGTTAATTTTGCCTCTGATGCCATTGGAAAAGCTAGATGTTGCAACATGAGTCAATATATTATCTCTGAAATTAACTTATGTTGATATTGCTTCCATATACACATTTATATTATAATTTAGATAAAATATCTGCCTCTCTTAGAAATGTGTTATTTTCATACCATGGCTGTGGGAGGGGAAAACACATCTTTAATTATTTTTGTCACTCAGAAGGTGTAATTCTACAAAAACAGGCTTAGCTCTTTTGTGTTTTCAGAAAGTGTAATCATCCATCAGTACTCTGGTTTCTGGCCAACAAAGGAGTTCTAATCTTGATCTGAATAGCTTCTGATTGATTCCTCTGTGCCTGAAGAACAGGACTTGGATTTTCTTTTTTTATCAAGTATATGTATCATTTGGTACAGTTGCCAGTATGGGTATTTCCAAACTTTCTGTACATCTCCTGTATGTTTTGATACCACCTTGAGGTTTTGTACTAGTTTTGACTGAGATGATAGTTAATTTTCTTCATAGTAGCTAGTATAGGCTATGCTTTGGACTTGTGCTGGAAACAGTACTGATAAGACACTAATGTTTTAGTTATTGCTGAGCAGGGTTTATGTAGAGTCAAGGCCTTTTCTCCTTCTCAGACTGTCCTGCCAGTGAGTAGGATGGGAGTGCACAAGAAGCTGGGAGGAGGGACAGATGACTCCCAACTGACTGAAGAGATATTTCATACCATATGATATCATACTCAGTAATAAAATTGGGGTGTGAAGATTGGTGGGTGAGGGCTGCTGTGGCTTGGGGACTGGCTGGGCATCGGTTGGTGGTGAACAACTGGGGGTTTTTTTGCATGTTGCTGGTGGGGGTTAAACCGCAACAATTTTTTTCTTTAGGAGACTGGTGCTTTTGTTGTATTTCAGGTAAACTTTATAGGGTTGTGGCTGCTGTTCAACAACAGTCAGATAGTTCTGTTCAACATTTGGCTTAACCTGTCCTATAAGTATTTGGGTGGTTCAAATTTTAAATGGACCTTACTCATAAACAGTAATTCACCAGAGATACAAAGAAATAATTTGATAATATTTTTTCCAACATGCAACAAAGCATATGAGTTGATCTTTCTGTCACTATGGACCAGAATTTTCTAAGTACCCAATGTCATTTCTGCTTCACTTCTCTTAGGTCATTCATTTGTTCAGTGTTTTCCATCTTAAGAGAGAGTTTGTCTTTGTAGCAGTTTGGGCAGGAATACTAGACAAAAAGGTGTATAGAAAGA
>WEIV01005364.1:28967-59179 GCA_013390005.1 Calyptomena viridis | reverse complement strand
CCTAAAGATAATAAGACAGAATATCCAAGTTTACAGAATGGGAAAGCTGGATGTAGTGATATACTGACATAACTGACAGAAAGGATATTAAGATCACTAAGTTTTGCAGTAGACTACAAAATGGGCAGTGGTGCGTATTAAGTCAGGTACTGCAGATGGACAGAAAGGCCTTTACAAAGCATGTTCCCCGTGGCATTGTGGTCAATATGAAGGCAGAAAGTGATGAATGCCTTCTTACTCGGGTGTTAAGAATGGGGTCCACTCAGTACACTCTTACTTCCCAATGTTACGATATTTTTATTTTGCTAAGCATGTAAATTGATAATTTGCAAGCCTATTATGTTTCAAAGCAAAGATAAATGTACTAAAAACTTTAAAAACAAACGGCATGTGCTATCTAATAAACTAGAGGATGCATTTTGAGAAAAGAAGCAGCTTTACTGGAATTAATGTATTAACAGTACCCACGGTTCCATTATCTCTGAAGCACTTAAAAACATCCCTTCTAGCTCCCCTTATGAAAGGGAGGCGGGAGGGAAGAGAAGTCAGCCCCAAAAAACTGAAGGACTCTGTAAGCTCTTAGTCCTGCGCGGGACTTTGCTGCCATCATGTGGCAGCACAGCTCCCTCTCATCTCCGACTCATTCTGTCAAACACTTTCTTCCCCACTCTGTGTTCAGTGAAAGAGGGGCTAAAAACCCTCACAAATACAGGGAAGGACTTTAATCGTCCAAGCTTAACAAGGGTTTCCTCCTGTTCCCTGCAAGCCAGCAGGAAAATGCTACTGAGTTTATAAAGAGTTTTTTTCAGAAAAAAAACCATGGCTTCATTATGACTCAAACATTAGCATTTTCAGTGCACACACACACATCCCTCCCATGCTCATTTATGTGTTCAAGCAGTAGTATGCTCAGGGAAATGGCTCATCTGAAATCACCGAATCCCTAAAGGGACTATGTAATATTTTTCACATCCATTTCAAAACGTGCTTGGCTGCAGAACTGCAAAACATGACAAGCAGCATTAAGAAATCTTTAAGATTCAGCAGCCTATTACCAGAGCAGTGGGGGATTTTGTTATTTGGGTCACCTTGCTGAGAAATACAAAGATGTTCTATTGATACATTATTTTGTCATTCTAAAACAACATTTCGGAACACTAAAAAAAAAAAAAACCTACTCTTAAGTTTATTCTCTCCTCTGAGGAATAAACCTCAAAGACTCACAGAATTTTCCAGTAGTGAACATACTAAAGTATTAATGGATATATAAAGGAGACATACAGTACCACTAAGGCATTCAGATAGACTTTCATGTAGTATAATGCACTCAAGCAGCTTATTTGATTTATATTCACATCCCTGAATAAGTTAACTCATTGATTTGATGTCCTCTCTTTTGCCCAGGGCCAGAAACACCAGCACTCTGAAGTGGTACTGACAGGTAACTTAAATTATTTTTTTTCAGTACTTGTTAGCCACTATTTTGCTGCAACTACTTTTTTAAACTATTGGCCCCACTGATGCCAAAAAATAAAAATATTCTCAAAACAAGCAAAAAAATTTATGCAATTTTTTAAATGGAGTTATTTATTTGTACTGTGAAATATTTTAGACTCCAACTATAATATAGCTTTTTAGAAGCCTGGTTTTAGTGTCAGAACCTTATCTTAAAAAAAAAAAAGCAAGGAGTTTAGAGGATCAGTTGCTCAGATAGAACATGCAAAGTGCAAAACAAATTCATGATTGTACTGGTATGGTTGAACCACATGTAGTAATGAAACATATATAAATAAATTTTATCCTGTGTAAACTTGTATTATTTTAATAACTTTCCACTTAAATTAAAAGATACATGGCTAAGAACGCAGATAACACTCAAAATCGAGTATTTTTTTTTTTTAAGGTATAGAGCAAGTTGGACTATATACATAAATAAAACTGATTTAAAAAGAAAGCCCAAGAGTCACTCATGCAGCAAGGAGAAGCTGCACCTAACATAAAGGTACTTTTTGCTAAGAGCTGGGCAATCATGTTTTCAGGATGGGACTGCAGTTTGCTCTGGAAACTGTGTTGATAACATGGGAATGTTTTAGCGGTTGCTGAGCAGGGCTTACACAGACTCAAGGCCTTTTCTGCTTCTCACAGTACCCCATCAGTGAGGAGGTTGGAGGTGCACAAGGATTTTGTCTCTGCACAGGCAGGACAGCTGTGACCACAGGGCTGGTCCAGACCATGTAGCACTCGGCATATAAATTCAGGTGAAGAAGGAGAAAGGTGAATATGTTTGGAGTGACAGCATTTGTCTTCCCAAGTCACCATGACACAGGATGGAGCCTGGCTTTCCTGGAGGTGACTGAATACCAGCCCGCCCAAAGAAAGTGGTGATTGTATTCCTTGATTTTCTTTGCTTGGGTGTGTAGCTTTTGCTTTACCTCCTAACTTGTGAGTTGGGATAAAGAGAGTTTTTCTCACTTTTACTCTTCTGATTATTACTCCCCATCCCATCAGGGGGAGTAAGCAAGTGGCTATATGGTACGTTGTTGCCAACTGTGGTTAAACCATGATGCTGCACCACCTCTCAAATATTTCGGCTACACACCGCACATCCACTGCTGTAGCCTACCTTACATATTTGAACTCCAGCTTTTACTAAACACATGCAGGATAGTAGTCTCCTGATGCAATTTACGGTTATTGCTGGCCATTGTCAGACACATGAAGTGATAAACCGCAGCAAGAAGTCCAGCACTTACACCTATATATGTATTTGAATTAATCAAATGGTTTTGCATCATGAAGTTGAATGACTTTTCGAAAAAACTTGGATTGTTCTGAAGAGACATCAACTCTCCTTCTTTAAAATCAATTGTGTATCCTGCACAGAATTGGATGTTTCGATACAGTTTTCTTCCCAGGAATTTAACACAGGAGGGAAGGAAATGGGCTCAAGCAGTATTCTTATAAACTACATTCACTAAAATCTAGAGTATATCTTCAAAGGAATATAAACAGCCAAATGCTTCCATGGCTTGTATGGGCATAACTCCAGCTGGCTTTAGAAGATCGAATACTTGATTTGAGAGACAAGATTGGCCTATCCTCAAAAAAGTAGCCCTTAATCTTTTTTCTATGTAAGAATAAAATCCTCTACAAAAACCAACACAACAAACAAAACAACTACACTACTGTCTTGTCAAAGCCTGTCCCAAAGCAATTTATGGCTAGAGGTAAACCTGGCAGGGTAATGGGAGCATCAAATTTAGAGACAATTAGCTCAGCAGGGAACCCATTCCACAGGGACTAGCAAGAGGTGTTGCTGGCAAGACACCAGCCAAAAGTGGGGTCAGGATAATTACATAGACAATAATTGTGAAACCTGCCAGTGTTTAAATAACTTGCCAACCTCAGTGGCAAGAATCTCCCACTAAAGCAGGGGTTAAGATGTGAAATGAATTATCTATTTTTGGTGATCATTACAACATAAAAACCTCCTTGAAATTTAATTTGGCTAAGTTGGTAAGTATTTTAAAAGCTGTATTGCTTGACCAGTAAGAGACAATTTGGTGAGAGACAGAGACAATCTGAAAAAATTCTAATTCTCAGTAACCTCTGGCAGAATTAAAGGATAATTTTGGAAATTTGTAGTAAAAAAAAAGTATTTATACTACATTTAAGACACTCCAAAAACTTCCCAAGACAAGGACTGGTACAGGTAATACCTTTCATTGGGACAACTACTATAGTTGAAAAAGCTCACAATAAAATTAAACAAAGACAAAAAAATATAAATTGGTGGAATATCTATTAATATTGATGAACTAGAGAATACTCCAAAGAATCTCACAACACTGCAAAGCCAAAAAAGAGGTGATTTGACAAGACAAAGTGTAATTCCCTTTGACAGTATTGCTTGCAGTGTCAAGAAGTCTCTGAAGGAAGAAATCACAGATTCCTTGAAACTTGGACATCTGCTTTCTCTGGCACATTGTAATCCATTGTTGTTCACTCACTACTTCATAAGCAAAGGAAAAGCACACAAAAATAAAGAACAAAAATAAACCCATAACACATTCTCACCTCTGCAGCAGAGTGGCATGTTAAGATTTTGCATTATTTGTGAAAAATTATCAGAAGCCATGACAAGAAGCTAAAATGTTTACAGGCCACAGAAACACTACTTTAATTTCAGAACCTAAAAATCTGATGTGAAATGCCATACAGGTTAAGAATTTATTAATTGAGCATACAATAGTAGGACTCAATAGACAGAAATAACAAGCTATAATTTGAATTTAAGTTCTTTAAATGTTAGTCTGCCTCAAGGCTTTCTTTAATGGCTTCTTTTGAATAATACTTAAATACCTTCTTCGGTTTTGCATAATTTAGTTAAAAGGTAGTTACCTATGGCCAATTCATAAGGTAATTACCTTATTCTTGACAAACCAGTCAGTTTCATACCCTCTCCAGTTAAAATTCCTTCCCCTTCCACAACTGTAGTGTTATCCAGAAGCATCACAGCTCCCAGCATGCCAGCAACTGGCCTCTCCCAACAACACCCCCAAAGCAAGAGGTCTCTTGCCATCCTCTGTCCTGCGCCAATTCTCCTCATAAAGCAGTACACCAGGGTACAGTCCATTCAAATCCACATAGTTACTCCACAGGCTCAACTCAGTTTGACATTTTCCCTTTAGAAGCAACTTAAGATTAACAGTATGATTGGTGAAAAGTGTTTTAAGAGCTCACCTACATCTACTGCAAACCGATGTATTGTTCTCTATGCTTATTCTAAATTCTGCAATCTGGGCTCCACGAAATCAAAACCCTATCCCTATTATTCAAGGAGAGTGCCACTTCTTACGTGCAGGCATTAATTTTCTCCTTCATCATTTGACCTCATAAAGTCTAATTTGGATGGCTCATTAATGAACTCAGACACTGGGTCCAAAGCTGTTGGTTGTTTCTTCACTGTCTCGATTGCTCACAGAGCAGTACCGTCCAAACCATTGTCTTCTAGCAGACAAGCCAAGTTCATCACTGAGGTGCTTTCTCTGTCTCTTTTCTAATATTGTTCCACAACAGCAGCATCTCCTGTTGGTATGGAGTACTCTCATAATGACATCTCTAGAGGTAGGCCCATTCTCAAGGGAATAATTTCTGTCAAGGACCCTCCACAGACAAACACACAGAAAATACTAAGTGAAGCCAATACTGATTATGTCTTGTGCTTTTTATTATTCTTTTTGCCTTCTAATTCAGTAATAAAAAGATCATTAGTTAAAGATAAAACAAATGATCACTGTTATTAACCATGGATAATAAAGTAACTTGACATAAGTGATAAGCAAACCTTCAGGTGGGAACAGGGGAGAAGGGGAAGGAAAGATGCCTTGTTCCTAGCTGTTCATAAAGCACATTTGCCCTTCTATTTTCTATATTCTGGAAGTGTTCCATATTGTCAAAATACAAAATTACCTGATAGTGAACACCTGAAGAAAAAAGAAAACCTACTTCCTTCCTATTATTGACTATTGATTTCTTACATCAAAACTAAACTCTAAGATGTTTTTTTATTTTGCTGAAGACAGAACATTTCTACTGTGGATGAACTCAACTTTTCTTTTACTCTTTGCTCACTGACAAATAAAAGCATTATTCTCATGCCTTTCGTAATAGTATTCTATCTAAAATGCTAACCCTGTTTTTAACATGGTCTCAAGTTTTTAAAAAATCTCCACTGAAAGCCAAACACTTGAAAAACAATATTGGCTATTAACAAAGACAATTTTCACTTCCTCACTCAACTTCCCCAAATGCTGTAAAACAGTATGAAAACCAAAATTATTTCATAGAAATACTTATGAATATTTAAAATTCTTTTTACATATATGTAAACAACAGATCACATAGAATAGTGTGGAAACAACAGTAAGGAATATGAAATTACTGCAGATCACTCCAAAAGGAACCTTGAAAAATGGATACCATATCTAAGTGCCAAACTATCATTTGGGATGCAAGGTAAAAGGCTCTACTGCTAGAATCCAGATGAAGCAGTGTCAGTGACTGATTAAGAGTCTTCAAATGACCCAACAGGTATGGGAAGCAAACAAGACAAGGTTTAGAAAACAGATGGTAACAGTCCCACTTATTTTGTTTTATTTACAATCTTATTTATAATCTCTACACTTGACTTGGGTTACTCCTAGAAAGTAATGAAAGCACAGTGGATAGTTCTGGTTTTCACTTTCACTTTTGCTTTTCAATATTCTCATAAGCTTGTCACTGTTTTAGCAGAAAACAAAGACCAAAAATTCATGCTTTTACTTCTCTAGAAGAGATTAGCACATTTATTCTCCAGTATTTCCCTTCATGTGCATCTTTCACAGCTACAGTTTCATACTTTCTAGCAATGACAACTTTTAACGTTTCTAAAAATAAAGGCTTACTTACTGAGCATTTGACATACAATCACAATTTGAGAGCTGATGTCTAAAATTTCCTTCCTTCTGACAGCCAGCTTTTAAATAGCAGGATCTAATTTCCCCTTTAGAAAACAGAGGGAAAAAAATCAGTTCAGTGACATGATCATTTGCTTTACACACAAAATTTATAAAAAATACATTTTAGGTTAGGCATATTTATAAAAATAGAGTTCTCAGTCTGTGTACTAGGTTTATTTTAGACTTCAGAAAGCAAATTAACATTTGAACAACCGAAAACCTAAGATAAATCAAAACACAGTAGTTACAGTAAGAATTTAAAAGGTATGTAAACCAAACACAAAACCCATCAATCAACACAAGTTCACTGTAGAATGTAAAATCATCATATTTTTCTCTTTCTATTCACAAAGATGAGGTCATGAGGCAAAAAGCAGCAAAAAAATCTGCTAAAAGTGTAGCTGCTGCTACTCCCTGCTCACACAGGCAGCACAAAGTGAAGGGTCACTGCTCACTGACCCAGAGGCCATGCCATCTGCCCCACTGGCAGCTGCTGCCCTTCATCCCACAGCACACCAGTGGCTGCAGGCTGCAACCAAGGCCAGGAGGAACTGGCAGAAAACCAAAGTATGTTTAGGGTCATGAACCCAGCTACCATGAGCACCCATTCCATGCTGGTTTTGAAGGCAGCTTTAAAGGAAATAGGGTATTTAGGACAGCCGCCTTTCAGAGGTATGAACCACTTACTCACAGGGCACTACATGAGGCTCAGGCAAATCACCACCAAGCCTACTGCAGCTTCAGATTCTAGGAGTAGCTTCAGAGCAGTGGAATCCCAAGAACAGGCATTGGGCAAGACTAGGTCACACATTAATTCTCTTAAAAAGGGTAGCAACTCCAAATGAGAGCAACCGCTGCTATACCAAGAGTTCAGTCTGAGCCAGCTGAAGAACAAACAGCAAGAAAGAGGAATGTTTTGCCCAGCCAGGCCAGTGCAAAACTCCTAGTCAGGCAGAAAATGCCAGGGGTTCTTCTGCAGTGACAGAAGTAGTTTTCTGGCCTAGCCAGCATTTTTCAAGGATGATGTTTGGAAGATGAACTTCATGCACTGCATAAGACTCGTGCCTATGATGGTCATTGGTGTATTTTGAAAACTCTGTTTATTGCTGATCAGACTTTAGATTATCGATTACTTTAGATTATAGATTACTGTCACACACACAGGAAAACATGCAATTGGTAACAGACAAGAGAAATATCCTTCCATGGCATCCGAAGTTACTTTAGAAATTTCCTCATGCATTGTAATTATCCCAGCTACATCGACTCACCATTTTCATCTATGAACACATGCATTGCATCCACAGAGAGCTCATCTTGCACAGACGCCTCAGGTCCACTTATTACTTGCAAGACAGAACTGTCTTGCTGAGAAGTTACCCGGTAGATTATCTGCCTTTGCCTGCTGCCCTGGTAACTTGACACAAAAATGTTTCAAAACTACTATGAGGAACTTTTTTCTTGTTCTCAATAAAACAAAAAGAAAGAGAGGTTAATTAAAAGTTTATGTCATTTCTACTCAGTGAAACAAAACAGCTTACATCATATCTTTGAAGTACAAAATTGTAAAGTAAACTGGCCTTACAGTGCTGCAAATTTGGCAGACTCTGGGAGCACCGGACTAGTACTAGCACGATCTTGGCTTTGTACATCTGATCTTTCCTGTTTAGGAAGCTGTTCACAGTGCTTTTCCGTTCCCACCATTTCTTCTTTTCTCTCCGTCATCTGGCTATCTGGAAAACAGGGCAGTGAAGTGGAGCCACTTTCCACAGGATGACTTTCAAGAGTTTCATTCATAACTACTGAACAAGAGCATCTAAAACAGAAAATCTAAAACACTGACATACTTACAAGTTTCATGGAAAGCATTACAGTTACTTAAAACAATACAACCACAGAAATCTGGATGAGGATGTACTCTGATTCAAGGAGGCTGCATGAATTAGATTGTTTCAAGAACACACTGTATGAAGCAGAGAACAAACCAGAGAGAATTTCTGCTTTGCTTCTCCTATTGTATCAGAGAGAAGGAACTTGTTCCTAACCTTGAATGGCAAGAGGCTGCTTCCGTGGGGGCCATAATTTGTTCTCAAGCTGTGTATAGTGGCAGTGGAAAAATCAGAAGCACTGGTTGATTCCCCTTTTACAAAAGGGAAAGCAGCACCTTCAAAGGAAATAGAACTCTTGGACAGGAAAGCAGGTTGCTGCCTAATCCCTCTTCCCCACTGGCCACACACCTGGTGCAGGTCAAACAGGCAAAACAATTTCACAGTAGATTTTCCTATGCTTGGAAAAATAGAGAACTATAGATTTTTAAATGAGCTATTTGTCTGATTTCTATGACTTTAAATACCAATTATATTTATGTTACCTCTCTACACACATGCCATTCACACATACAAGTGCATAACTTTCAAGTGGTAGTCTCTTACTTCGTAATGTTCATGGTAAACAGTGAAACACTTTGCAACTGTGTTTTGTCTAGAAACTAAAAAAATTATCTGTTAGGATTTTAAAGGGCAACTAAGACACTGATTTCATCAGCACCATGTGCAGTTGTGCAATTAAATGCTTTAAGTGGAAAAAATTTTTTGTGGTGCTTGTTGGAGATGCCTCACTAAGTGCTGTAGCCCTTTGCACTAAGCAAGGTGCACCGAAACATACTTACCCAGACTTCTTGCAATACCTGCTGTTGAAACACCTTAGAAAAGTACTCAGGAAAAAAACCACAGAAATTTCCTCACAGAGAAAATTCCATTTGTTAAACCATATTTCTCACAATTTTCAAAATCATATTTCTTACAATTACCATTCTAACCTACCATTCACCAGCCAAGAAATAGTGGTGTCATAGCTAAGATGGTCTAAGGATAAAATAGATTTCACGCTTGTAGGGAGATGTAATACCTTTTATTAGATCAACTGATAAAATTGAAAGAAACACACAAGTTTTTGGATATGCAGACCTTTCAGATCATCTGTCTTGTTTTCCTCCAACTGTATCAGCTGATCTACTAACACATTACTTCTACAAACAAACCTACCTTCTGGAGTTAAGACATCTCGACACCAGTTTCAATTTACAGGACACACCCCTCTAATACCCTAAAGCCTCAGACACTTGCACATAACCACTTTTCACTGCAAACACTTCACTCAACTTTTTTTGTTTGGAGGGAAGGAAGGGTAAGAGTAGGGGGCAGCATCCAAAAGCATAAGAACAGCTCTCATTGTACCACCACATCTGGTCCCAGCAGGTCTCAGCTCTTAATGTGACACACAAGAAGGAGCATCCGGTCTAAGGAGTCTCAGACATTCACCAGGCCAGGCACCCAAAATGAGAGGGCAGTAGACATAGACACCATGTCATTCTTGCTTGGAACAGCAATGTTCCTTCAGCATTCACAAGGAGGGAAAAAAAAAGATCTAACTACAACACTGCCAATCTTCCAAGTCTCCTGCTCTCTTTCTGTAGCACATGACAACCAAGGCTCTTGACTCTCTGTGCAATAAATACAGTGAAATGAGTGGCAGTTTAATTTAGGTAAATATTTTGTACCCATTGTGCATGGAGGCATAAATCAATGGATCTTTCAGATATACTTCCTTCTATTTAGAAAAAAAAAAAGCAGTTACAGGAACAAAGAAACATTTTTTCCTTTCCTAATTAGAGATTTAAATTCCAGTTTAAGTAGAAACTGTGCTGTTACTGAAACATCTCCTTAATGATGTAACCATACTTTCCTAAAGGCTTGGGCTATTCAAGCTGTAAGAATAATTGACAGAGATCAGAAACGGTGGTTTTAATAATCTAATTGGTCCCATACTGCCCCAAACTAGCTCTAAAGCTGAAACAATTAAGATTTTTTAAATTTAAATTTGGTTTTATAAAATGCCTCTTTTTTTTCCATTCCAAACCACAAGCCTTGTAGACTTCTTTTTCCTGCCGTAGTGAAGAGTCGTAATAATAAAAACCTAAACATACTACTTCTTACGGGTTTTACATGCCAATCAGACACCATGGTGCTGAGTGCTTCCAGCACTAGAAAGGTGGGCCATGATGGGTTTGTGACTAATTTCATGATCATTACTCATCTTCCGAGTGACTTACAGCTTCAGTATTTAAATGGAGATAGAGGTGTCTAGACTAGGAGTGTCCTGCCAGGATATGTAATTGGCTCTACGTCATCAAATACTCCTTGCATGGAAACTGTGCTGGCAAAGCTCAAGTACTAGGAAAAACCTTTTCCAAGAGCAAGAGCAGACTGAAAAGCACATGGCAGTGCACTTGCACCTTCCCTATGGTCTCCTACTAGAATTGTTTACCCTGATCCACTGCTCCCCACATCTCCAGTGTACACACAGCTGGGCTCGCAGAAGTTCTAAGCTCAGACCCAGCCTCTGCAATAACTGTATAATTTATCTGGAAATAACATGCCACGTGACTCAGACATGTGAGGTGTAACTATCAGGACTCACAGCTAAATCAGTCTTGGGGCAGAGTGACTCAGAAGAGTCCTGCAGAAACAGCCAAGTTTCGGTTTGTACATAATTTTCAGATTTTGGTTGAGCACAAGACACATCCTTAAGTTGTCCTGGTAAAATACTTAATCATGATGAACATTTCTTATATGTCCCATATGGGTATAAGATACTTTCTGTAAACATTTTTGCCTGCACTGAAGACTTTTAACAGGATAGCAGCACTATTTAAAAGTATAATATCCCAGTGCTGACAAATGAGCTCCTAATTTAAATGCAGTTACACTACCAAAACTTCCTTTGACATGTCACTTTTTCATTTAAAGAACAGATTTTAAGCATCCCATAACGTCTTTATAGAAAAAACTTTGGTTGTCACTGGGAGGAGGTTGAAAACAGTTTTACAGTTGAAATGGAACAGCTTTTGTACATATGTAAATACAGTGGGTCCAGAGGAGGGCCACAAAGATGATCAGAGGGATGGAATACCTCTCCTATGATGAAAGGCTGAGAGAGTTGGCTGAGATTTCAGCCTGGAGAAGACAAGACTTCAGGTAGACCTAATTACAGCCTTTCAGTAGCTGAAGGAGAACTGCAAGAAATCTGACAAGGGACTTGTTACAAGGGTATGTAATGACAGAACAAGAGGGAATGGCTTTAAACTGAGAGTGGGTTTAGACTGGCTATTCAGAAAAAATTTTTTACTGCGATGGTGGTGAGGAACTGGCACAGGTAGCCTAGAGACGTTATGGATGCCTCGTCCCTGGAAATGTTCAAGGTCAGGTTGGATGAGGCTTTGAGCAACCTGCTCTAGTGGAAGGTGTTCCTGCCCATGGCAAGGGTTTGGAACTAGATCTTCTTTGTTAAGGTCCCTTCCAACTCCAACCATTATTTCACAGTAATCACAATAACCAACTATCACTGTATCTCAACTTTACAGCTGACTTATCGTTAGGTAATTAGAATGAAATTTTATTGCTTCGTAATTTTTGTCCAAAACTTTTTTACTACTTTGTGGCCCCTTACCAGTCTCCCAAAACTTCCTCCTTATCTTTTATCCCTATCCTGATCTCCTGTAAATTAAATTGCCACTGCTGTCATAATTTCAAACGTCATCTGCTTTGAAATCTGATCAAGCTGAATTAAGCTAATTAAGCCTCTCTTCTGTTCACTAAATGCTTTGCTACAGAATCCACTTCTTCCGCAATATTACGCTCCAAAATAGCAAGTTTCACTAAAAAATATTTTTTTCCCCTGTTCGGCCATAGAGATAATTGATTTCAAATTGTTCTATGCTTTTATTAGTACTAGCATGAAACAAAGTTCTCCAAGTTTTGAACTGTCCCATTCATATATCTAGAGAATATTCTAAAGAAACTCCCAACCTTTTCTTTACCAACTGCTTTAGCAGAAACATCTATATTATATGTTACTCTCAGCCCTAATTTACCTATTATGCCACAAATACATTAAAAGAAAAAAACTGACATTAAAGCTGGTCATCCACCAAAAAAGAGGAGTGGTCAGGGAACATCACACAGAATTGCCATAACAGTTCAGCATGGGCACTGAAGAAGCACATCCATTAATCAGGATTACCACACTAATCCTGAAGCAACAGGAAAAAAATAGCAATAGTCATTGTACCTGTCACAGGAAGTGACTTGCTCAAAACAATCTGCTAGGTCAGCAGCAAAGGTGGAAGTAAGTAGTCTAATCATTATACCTACCAATTGCATCAGAATATAGACCTCTGAAATAACCTCATAGTTTCTTTGCACGTCAGACTTGTCAAACACACTACTGCCTGTTCAATTAAAGATTGAAATTTAAAAATTTCAACCCATCAAGCCTTACACATCGAGTATCAGATTTAAAGAACCAAGTTCTGCACACATTTACTCCACATCCCAAGACGGGATTCAAATGCCTTGTGATCCCTGCCTAGCATAAGAGTCAGGGGTGACACACAGCTGCTCCATCACGGGTGCTACCCACCTGCCAGCAAACTGCCCTGTTGTCATCTCCCACCATGACTGTCACCTGGGTCAGTGACTCAATGCACAAGATCTCTCTTCCCCATGACTATATTGCAGGTGATAGCACTCTTTCTCACATGCAAGGGAGAGGAAAAAAAAAAAAGAAGAGGAATCTAAAAATATCCACAGGAGTATGCTTTAGTTTTTTATAGGAGAAGGGTAATTGCTTGGGATCCAGAACAACTCACTCGAGGTTGTGGTTTGTGCTCTGCCCAGAATGATGAGTACCTTTTCTAAAAAGAGCCTGCAAAACATCTAAATTCAGGTCATGCAGTCCTGGTTTAGTTTCTCCTGCACCAGGCCCCACCACTCCCACAGCAGGCTTTGCTCCCTGGATGATAATATTGCCTGTCCTAGATTACAAGCCAGATGTGCCAGAGGGGACATACAGGAGGTTTTGCCCTGCCTAAGTCTGATGCACAACTGCTCTTACTTAGCTCAAGACAACATAACAGACAAAAACGGCCAATAAACCCAGCCTTCCTCACACTTCTCAAAGACTGAAGAAAATTTGCAGCTGCCCTTCAACACACTTTCATTATGTGGGTGGCAAAAGTTTGATTTGAAACTGAAAGGACACTGGTCTGAAAGTCATTTTTAGCAACAATTTCAGTGGTACTTTCTCACACTCTAGAAGAGGTGAAGTGGCTATAGAATAGCTCTTAGAGCCTTTATGTCCTGTATTTTAACACACTAAAGCTGACATCCTTAGCAGTGTAAAGCAAGGCTTTAATTTTCTTGTAATGCATTTTATCAAGCTGTCTACTGGCAAAGGCTTACGTGGTCAGGATGGTAACTCTTCTGTTTCCACAGAGCTCACAACTTCTGTGAGGGATCACTCATAACAAAGATCCATAGATGACATTTACTTGCAAGACTGTTCTGATGAGCACATTTCCTCACCTTTTCCAAATTATGCAAAATACCATATTTCTTATGCACAGCTCTGAATATCCAGCTTTCCAGGAATTTGCCAAGTTTCCCACATTGCCTAATAAACACCTTTGTGGGGTGTATTTCATGCTCATTTGGACTAGACATCTATTTTTACTTTTTGCCAATTAGACACTTTGCAAGGTTAAAAGAACAAAAATCAAGCAGAATCAAACTCCTCCCTCAAAACAACTGGTGCATAGATTGACTTGCTCTGTCATATACTTTTTTTTTTAACAACCACCCTAATAATGTTTATTTAGAATAATGTTTATTTAGATGTGTTCCAAGATGCTATTTTGTTAAAGTGTATTTGCAATTGCAAAGTTGTAAACAAATTAAAGGCTTTCTCATTCCTAAAGTTCAGTCTTGCTGTGGGGAAGCTGCTAGTAACAACAGCAATTTATTTTAGCAAACAGCACTTTCTGAATAGGCTAGAAAACAAAGCCTACTTGCTCTTAAAAATAACTGCTTTTGAACTACCTCTCCTGAGCTCCAGGAGTTCAGATCGAATCTCCTTTTTCCCACAGCACCAGTCCAAAGTGCAGGAGCCACAGTCATCATCTCTGCTCCTGCAGGGCACCGTCTACCAGTCCTGCTCCTGTTCCAGAGTGATACTTGTGGGGCCCACGCTGGAAACAAGCAGGGATGCTTAATTATACATCTATGCAGCTCAACTTCACCATATCACAAAAGTACAGACTTAAGAAAATAGGAAGGTAGGAAGATTTAGATTAGATGTTAGGAAGAAATTATTTATTGTGACAGTGGTGAGGCACTGGAACAGGTTGCCCATAGAAGCTGTGGATGCCCCATCCCTGGAAGTGTTCAAGGCCAGGCTGGATAGGGCTTTTAGCACCCTGGCCTACTGGAAGGAGTCCCCGCTCATGGCAGGGGTTTGAAACTAGCTATCTTTAAGGTCTCTTCCAAATCAAACAATTCTATTATTCTAAGAAATTCAGTTCAAGTCACTAAGAACTTGTTTTGAGGGAAGAGCAGAATCCTTCTGTTTCCTTCGGATCTTGCATAAGAAGAATCTCATTTGCCAGATCTAAAGCACAATAACTACATATACATTAGTAAAGTTTTAGGATTAGGTGTGTTTTTGGTCACTACGGAATCTGACTTATTCTGATCACCCATTGCTTTCTTTTCTGCAGCAACCTTTCCTGTTCATATTATCTGAGGGTACATGTCTGAAAGCCCTTACCAGATTAGCCGCACACTTGAATCACAATCTACTCGCTACACCCCTCATATCGCTGGATGCTGCTGCACAGGCAGATGACCTTGCACTCAGGAGACCCAGCAGGGCTCTCTGGGTTCAGCAGGCTCCAGTGAGAAGCAGGGCTTGCTCAGCATATATGTTGGGCAACCATGGAGCACAGACTGGAGCCAGCTAGGCAGGCTGATAAACTCGACAGAGCAGGACAGAAACTGCTCTGGAGAATTAACAGTCTGAGAAGGCGGGAGAGATGGGTAAGATAGAGGAGAGGTCTAGGAGGAGAAAAATTTGACTAGGGCACGGAGAGGAGGGTGAGTACAGGAGAACTGAATGCAAGCTGTGGGGAGGCAGCAGCTTTAGAGGCTCAACAGAGGAAAAACCTAAAAAAGCAACTGTGTGACTTGCTAGGAAGAACAGAGGGAAAGATAAGAGATAAACAATATGAAGAGGAAGGCAAATAAGGAGAACGCACAAGAGGGGAGTGGCTAAACTGAGAAGGGATGAACAGAGAAGTAAAAGAACAGAATCGAAATATAATGAACACAAGCGAAAGATGGAATGAGATAAGCATCTAATGTATTGGATACACAAGAGAACAAACCTTAGGAAAGGCAGACCCAAAGGTAAACAAAACCTACAGGAAAATGAGACATTGGGAATTTTTTTTTTTTTTGGCAGCAATGTAAAAGTACAGATTTCACATTAGTTTTTTAAAAGCTGACAAACTTTTAAGTCAGCTGTGGATTTTTCATGTCATGCAGGAATGAGCTGGGGGAATAGGGAAAAGGTAAAATAGGAGCACCAAGACATTCTGCTAGGCACCATTAAATTTCTTACCTTCCATGCAAACTAGGATCTAAGGTAAACCAAACATTTTGGAGACAGGGAAGATACAGGTTGCCTTATTTCACTTTGGCCCAGATCTTCTATATTGATTGCACTGATCTCTTGGCAAGTACCCTGAGACTCTGATCACTGCAATGTACCTCACATCCTCATTAAATGGCCCCACTAATTTTGTTAGACACACTACAAAAAATAGTCATTCCCAACAAAATGGTGTCACAGAGTTCAGTGGCAGCAATGAGAATGCTGATTAATTTTTAACTAGCTGATTGAGATTTTTTTACGTTTTAAAGTAAAGCCCTTTTGATTAATTGGGAACTTGCGTGGGAATACACTATTTCTTAATAAAATACTGGTGGCTTTCATTGGAAACAGTTACCAAACTTTCCTCCTTAAATCCCAAATATTTTAATGTAACTGAAAATCAAAACTCTTACATATTGAGAACAAAGACATGACTTTTCCTTTTTTTCTTTTTTCAAGTTATAAGCCAGTCCACAACCTCTCAGGAAGTTTAGGACTTTAGGAAGTTTTAGCTAAAAGGTGAACCACACCAGTGACAATTCCAGCTTTTTACTCACTGAGAGGCACACACAGACAACTCTTCAATGTGCAACTCATAAAATGGGCGAGGGCAGATATAATGCTATAGGTATACACCTTTTTGCAAGATACCTTTGGTATTCCAACAATCCAGGCACACTATTCTAGTACAGACTACTACAGACACACTGGACACCTACTGAGGCTATCATTAGGTTTCCCAAAGCAAAATCTTCAAGAAAACAAGAATATGAAAGAACCACAGCTGACACTTTCACACTTTCACTAAATCACTTTGTCCCACCAAATTCAGCACTACCCTGGCCCTATTAGCAAAACCAGCCTTCCTCTGGGAATTTGCCCCACTGCAGATGTCTAACTAAGCTGCTATAAGTAATCTAACTAGTCACAGCATCTTTATTCCAAAAGAATTGTAAGCCATGCATAATACCTCCAACAAGACCATTTTCCTTTGTCATCTCCATTTTGACACTGGATTGATTAGATGTCTTCATCTTTGAGGTATTAATGGATTCCAAGAGGGAGACAAATTCTAGAAAATTTGATTCATTGGGCATCTGTCCTTCTTTAGCTTCTAGATCCGATTTAGAAGTTGGTAAGGTCTTTTCCTTGTCAGATACCTCCATGAAATTCTTACTTAAAAGCACATCTGTCCCACTGTCTACACTCAGCACCCGCATGTGTCTCTTTTCATGAGCAGTTCTACAGGACTGCGGGTCTAGGTTACGCAGGTCTTCCTTAGAAGTTAGGTCTACAGTCTGGACATTTTCCAAAGCATTTTCCTGATTTGGATCTGAACAAATGTTAGTTTCTAAAGGTGTATTTGCTGGGTTGCTGTGCTCCTTGACTGCATCACCCGATTCATAGCCAGAGCATTGGTTGGATGAGAGCTCTGCCCTTAACATTTCTGGAGTTCTTTCATTTTCACTAACTTCCGGGCACGCCTTACCTTTACTGTCATCAGACAGGTCAAAAGTGATAACAGGGATTCTGAGCTGTTCACTAGTTTGCTGACTTGGCCAACTCGCTCTAACTACACCAGAGTCGAGGGCTGAGCTTGTTCTCTCGGTTTCCAGAGCCTTTAAGTGGACAGAGCCTGGTAGGTCACTGAGGGTGGTGTTTGGTGTAGTACTCATTGTGATGACAATTTTAATGGGCTCACATAGCTGGTCTCCAGGAAGTGAGTTGTCCACAACTGCAACAGCAGTCTCACTGTCTGAGCAATCAAAGTCCTCATGGGTATTACCAGCATTGCAAGAACTTTCCATGTGCTCATGATCTTTGGTTACAATGGCATTGCACTGTGGGCAGTTACTGGTAAAGCCTGTCTGTGGTGATCCATCTGGCAATTTCTCTCTTTTGTAGCTTTTAGGATTACTCAAATGGTCTGAAATAACTGAATTTTCACTGTCCCATGGCTCTGAAGAAACTCCAGTCCTTAAAATATCACCTTGTGATGAAGAAATATTGGAGCAGTTTTTAGCTACATCTCTGTCCACAAGAATATCTTGGGATCCATGCTGTCCACATGGCTGTTCATTCACTCCTTTTTCATCTATTTCATTACCAGAAAGTGTTTCCATAGCAGCTGGTTTTGTCACTATTGCTGATGTGGTGGCACCAGAAGCAGAGATTGTACAAACAGGTAATATATCTGCTTTGATACAGGGTGAGGTAGATGAAACTGGTGGTGCAGCCTGGTCTTCTAATACCATAACACCTAATAAGGAAACATACAGGAGTTAGGTCTCACAAACATGAACACTATGCATTATTGAAGTATGATCTTTAGCTAGCAAAATCTGATCCGGAGCAGAGCAAAGAAAGCACAGATGATGTAGCTAATTAAAACAGTTCCAAAGTATGAAGTTTTTTCTTCGCTACACATGAAATACTATAAAAGCAAGCTGGGACCCTTCCAGGTAAGGACAAGGGCATCAGCATGTCTATTTAATTAAAATAATCAAACGCCACAATAACTCAAGAAGCGGTTAGTGTCAAAACCAAAATGTTTTACAGAACTATCCTCAGTTAGGGAGAGATGAAAGAAAGAATAAGCCGGTGTTGCAGGTTTGCTATATCACTTTCTGCAAGTGCTAAACAGTCACACAGGATATGGTGATCAACCTTAACAAAAAAGAGATAAAATATTAAGACATCTCAAGCAGTGGAGCTGTAGGCAAAGCAAGGTGTGCTGGAGTATACACTACAGAGGTAAAGGTCAACAACCACAACAGAAGTCTATAATCAGAAGATTCTTAAGGGCTCTAAGATGAGATCCAAGTGTTAGCTTCCCAGTTTAATGCTTTGCAGAAGGCACAGAACTTCCCAAGCATGTGTGGGGAAAGCTCTTCCATCCCCCTTTATCAAAATGGGGAGAGCTACTTGCATGCTTATCAAAGGTTGCATCTCAAGCAGCTTGGCTGACAGCTGAGAAAGCTTAGTCTGCTAAGAATTCTCTTGAGCTTTCGTCCTCTTGAGCTCTTCAGTTCAGCTCCTAAGGTGCAGCACAACAGAACCTGCCATGGGGTCCTCTGACTTTTTGTGTCAAGCGATGAGTGAACAATGGTTTAAAGGGATTTATAAAGCCTTTAAGATACCTCTAAGATCTTCAATAGTTTCCCGTGTTGGCAGCTCCTAAAAAAATAAAAAGAAACATACAGGATTAGCATGGGCATTTATTACATTTTGCTGAGGAGAAAAACAGCTATCAATGCAACAACTATCTAAATAAAAGATTAATTACAGCATTGGTAAGTTGCTTGACATCACTGAAATTTGAACATGTACCTTTCACAGAATGCAAGGGGTGGGTGAGGGAGATGGTTATAGAACAGTCATGCTCCAAATTGCATCACTGCAGTTGTGTGTGATGTTTGGGGAGAAGAAAGGAAAGAAAGATCTGTTCTTCTTTTAAGGAAACCATTTTGCACTGCCTAATCCAGATACATTTTTTTTAATCATTAAGGAATAGAACGTGTTCATCTGTTCCACTTCTCCAGCTATGTGTTTCCAAAGCACTAAAAATGAAAACTTTGGTGTCTAGTCCTTGTTAACAATATCTCAAATGAAAACAAGAGGACAGAGACACCAAATTATTATAGAATCATTTAGATTCCAAAGAAGCTTTGGAGGTGATTTGATCCAAATCCCCTCTGCCATACACACACACCCAAAGCAGGTACAGTTTGAGCAGGTTGCCCAGGGCCATCTCCAACAAAGTCTTGAAAATCTCCAAAGACAGAGATTTCACAACTTCTCTCGAAAACCTCTTCCAGTATTTGACCACTCTCTTGGTAGGGGGAAAAAAAAGCAAAACCAAACCACCCCATCCCCTTCACCCCCGCAAAAAAAACCCAAAAAATTTAAAAAAACCCACACACCCCAAAACAAAACCAAACCAACAAAACACCACAAAACAAAAAAACACCCATACAAAAAAAAAACAAAAAAACCAAGCACACACAAAAAAAATATTAAATCTAAGTGATCTAATTGTAGCTTTCCATGGTTACAAGTTACAGCCACTGTTTCTTATCCTGTCACTGGGCACCTCCGAGAAGACTGTGCTCAATCTTCTGCAGATCTTACCATCAGAAAGCTAAAAGCAGTAACGAGTTCTTCTCCTGGTCTTACAAAAGATTTTAGCCTTACAAAGGCTTCTTTTACATCCCATCTGCCTGTCCTCACACATCATGTACCTCCTCTTTCCTCAGTCACCTTGGTGGCTTCTGTTGGTTTCTCATCAGCAGGCCAATGTCCGTGGGAACTAACTGGGGAGCTCAAAACTAAACACGATACTCCAGAGGAATAATTCGGGAGTCTAAATTCAACAGCCTAAGTGCATAATGAGAAGTTAAATCCATTGGAAAAAAATAACGTGGCTCTATTCTGACTGACAGGCACCAAAACCAAGAAGAAATGATCGTTATTTTCTAAAATTCCATGATGGTATCCTGCCAGCAAGAACAGGAGACTTCATTTGACAAGACCCAACCTACATGTTTGGAAGAGGGAGACTAGGATGAGATCCCAAGAAGAAATAGGTTTGCAGAATGGACAAATACCAAAATACTGGAGACTAGGACAGAAACAAGAGGAAAAATATTTTATCTCATTAAAAAAACCCAAAACAACTACTAATGTCTGTGAATCATACAGATGCTACAAAAGGGTAAAAACACTCAAGGAAATGAGGAAATAGTTCTGATTCAGACCAAGATTTGAATAATTTGTAGTAAATAGGGATAAGGCAGGAGGGTGGGCGGAGGAATATGAAGACAGAATGAAGTATCAAATAGCCACTTATTCAGAGATCACTAACCATCCTCTGCACTGACTGAGGCAGGAGTCCTGTAGAAAAAAATAGCATGGGATCACAAAATTAAACATTTTATCACAGGATACATAGGGAGTAGCTTAAGATTACACAGACAACATTATTCTGTTTCTTAATTTTTTTTGAATACTTAACTCTTCAATCTTCTCATGAGTATTTCCTAATTTTCCTTTAATAACATTTACATACATCCCCTTCATCACCTCATACACTATTATTTAGAAAGTATGGTCAATGGCATAGAATGCACATGCCACTAAACCTCCTGTAGACATCCCTAAATTCAAATGTTTTTTATGCTGTGTTTAAATACTCAAGAGATGTGTTTGATTCATTCTATAAGTCTAGTTACACAAAACCAAATTATTAATGCTCCAGGAGCAGAGGCAACGAGGGGCTGCTCTGATTGCATTAACCACTCCTTTCCCTCAAAGCAGCCACAAAACCTAGCTGCTCTTGGCAAAATTTACAAAGGCCATTTGCTATCTATAGAGCAGACAGATCCCTCCTAAGAAGTGCAGAATTATGCATACCCCTTTCAGCTCTGCAAACTTTTAGGACAAGGCTGACTGACAGCAGTTGTACACCTAATGGATCCATGGTGTGACCCTTCCTCAATGGAGCAGACCTACAATTCAAGTGGCAATGCAAAACTCCACGTAGTAAGCTACAGACTGCACAAAGTGAAGACACTATTACAGCAAACCACATACTAACCGTTGCTCCAGGGGAGTTCTGCCAGTCCAGAGCCTGTACCCTCGAACTGTCATGAATTGTTTGAGTAGAGTCATTTTGGCTGGTCTCAACGATGACGTTATCCCCCATGTTATTGCTGAAAAGGAAGCAAATGAAAAATACAGCAATGCTTCTTACCACAGAGGATCACGGTGAGTTTTGGGAAGTAGCTGAGGAATAGTGACAGAATAGGAAGCACTTCTTTCCCCTCCAATGATAAAAGCACAGGGCTGTATAAATACTCTAACACCTTTCTGCACCTCCTTTCTCACCAAAACAATTTAATAAAACTAAATGAATAAAAATCCCTCAATATAAAATGATGCTGGTGTTTTCAGAAGTAGAGCTATGAGAAATACAATGATATGTTTTCAAACTCCCTATGTGTACGTAATGCCATTTAGCCTGCCTCACACACACAGAGATTATTGGCACAAAAAGATTGTTTGAGGCTTCTCATATAACCATCAAATGCTACTCCTTCCACAATTTTGCTTTTTATGTCCTTGTGTACACAATGATTAACTAACTGCCTGTTTATTTACAAACCTCCCATAAAACAGCTACTTGAAATGCAATGCAAAGTGTAATTAATATAATAATTAGACCACAAAATAAAGTTTTTGCTCTAGTTTAGGCAAGGAAAACACACACCCATTACTAATCTCATATGGTACAAGGCAATTTGTTGATCATTTTCTTTGTGGATACAAAATAATAGTAAGTTCTTTATTTCCTGATCCAGTACTAAATAATGGATTGTTGTGCATTCACAATCCACCTAGGAGGAGTAGTCATGTGATTTAACATGCAAGTTTTAAGTGACTCCACCTCTACTTCTTAGTCAAAACTGAGCTTGAAAGGCATAACCCCATCTAAAATAAAAATAAACATTAAAAAAGCTCCAAATCAACCAACAAACAAAAAAACAACCTTGTGTGGTTAGCGACACATGTAAGAGGCATTTCTCAGAAGAGTTTCAATGCAGTCAGACCCTGACACTCCCAGCAACATCACTGCTAGGAGTGTAACACAGATGTGCACGTGTAAAGACACCAGAGAAGAGTAGTTCAAAGGTACATAAATCAATCTTGATACTACTTAGTTGGCACAGAGCTAGCAGTAGCAACTGAAAATGAACCAAAAGATACTTTAAGTAAGTTCTTTTATACAGAGCTCCCTGCTGAAGCTTGACTGGTAGTTTTAACAAAGCTACTCAGTTTAAGCTTTGTTTGGACATTTCTGTGCTGTTGTCACTATTGGATGTACCTTATTTCAGCACTTTTCACATCTGTTATAACACTTGGGAACACTGGAAGCCACTTGACAGCTTCATTTTTTATATGACTCAAGCTTGAAAAACCAGTAGAAGGTCTCCATTCATTCCAAAGAGTACACAGCAGAACATTCTATCTAAACACAAATCTGGAAGATGTCAGTACTAGTTTCAGTCCAATATTATTTTTACCTTTAATACCATCAAAACCTGGAAGCAGCCTGATTGATTATTTGCAGCAAAGAAAAATAGCACTTGGCTCCTCAGCAGAGAAGCTACAAATACCTAGCAAATACCCCTGAGAAATAAAAGTGGTACTAGCTTTCCTCATGAACAGGACCACAAAAGTATCACAAGCAGTCACAACAAAACATGAGGGGGGAAAAGCAACTAGGACATCTAGGTGTGATCAGATGGGGAGGTTACTACAAGCACACAAAGGCAACACGAGCTCAGGCTTCCAAAGCTGTGATATTAAAGCATTTTCTTTGCCAACAGCTCCATGCCACTTCCTTGCCTCTTCTCAGCAGTGAAGCACAGCAGAAAGAGGAAAGAGGAAGCATTTGAGGCTTCCACAGAAAAATTCTCCCAGGTTTTCTCCACGATCTCTTAGCAGCTCCAGTACCTGTCTCTTCTTATTGCCTTGATGGTGCCCAGCTGCTGCTCCAACTCTGAATCAAGTGCAGCCTTGCCTGCTTCACCATGACCAGCACTAAGCAGGTTTTTAAGTGTGTCATTCATCACAAAACTGTAAGCAGTTTTCACGCAGTCAGACATTTCTGCTATGCAAGACCACAGTGCAAACTCATCCATTTTATAGAATGTACCAGAAATGCAATGAAAATCTTACCTACAATTTGAGGACTGAACTGCTTCTCCTTTTTGAACCTCCTTACATTGCCTTCCATTTTGTCTTGAGAGCTTTTGTTGAATTACTTCGCCTTTATCAAACATAAGGTGCAAACGGTAGCTGATCACCTTTATTACTGTGAAGAACACTGTCACCAAGCTGCAGTACACAAAAACTGTAACTGCATTTGCTGGAAAAGCCTACAGAAAGAAATAAAGACATAATAACAGTCTGCTTCAAGAGAATGCTGCTAAAATTTTTAAATAGATTATATAGATTGAGTTCTGCTCCCAAAAAAAGGTGTAAATGTTTCTTCAAATTTCAAACCATTTCACGAGACCTATTCTTCTTTTGATTAGCTGTGGATATTATTTATTTTCAAAAGTCAGTAAAATCTCACAATTGACAAACATTACAGCATTCCCATGTTAATACAGCTGCAGCCTTCCTTAAACTATGAATTTATAAGAATACAGACACAAAATGAAACATTAATTATCTACAAACAGGAAACCCCTTTACAAAAATTTTGCCATCTGTTATGACTCAACAGTAAAATGCTGTCGTTTGATGTCCTTCTTCTAACACCTCACAACATGTTCCCAAGTACCTTAATGACTGAAGAATTTCAAATAATTAGTCAGGACTAGTCGAAACAAACAAATAAAATGCACTTGGAGAGGCAGCCTGCCCTGGCTTAGGCTGCAGGAGTGAGCAATTAGCTGTGTGGTGCTTAGTAGCCAGCTGGGGTTAAATCACACCACATCTACTTCGAATTCTTTTTTCTAAAGCACATAATTGATAGTTTGCAGCCATCTGTGATCTGTTTGTTGATCTGCAATGAGCACCATAGTTCTTATCATTAAAATTAATTACAGTTCGACTATAGTCTGTAAAGTTCTTTCACTGACATGACAAACCAACAACATTTTTATGTATAAATGCTTCCTTACAGTAAAAGGCAAACCATAGCAATGGACACTTGCAGCTACCATTGAAGCACCAAAGCTAGTCATTACAGTCATGGAACACTTCTGTGTACTGTCATCACACAGACGCAGTCTCACAGTGAGTTCAATCTCTTCTCAAGTTTTACATATTTTAAACAGAGCTTTACTATATCCCTGCACAACAAAAAAACCCAACCAACAAACAAACGAAAATGTAAGATTTCTGATACTCAAGATCTGCAAAAACCATATTGAGGTTAATCTTTAAGAATGGTCTTTACTTTTGGACTACATCTATCATTTTTTCAGATTCATAAATAAATCACACCAAGCACACAGGTAAAGGGAAGGGAACAAGGCACACTTACTTCATCTTTAAAACAAGTCTCCGCATTTATCTTGATGTTGAAATTACTATGTTGAATCATTTCTGTATTGTTACAAGCAAGTGGATTGTTGTTATGAGGCTGCTTTTGGCTTAAGTGGGACTTCATACCATCAAGATCTACATGTGAAATTTTTCAGGCAAATCCTTTTTTGTGACTACTCTGATTCAGATACAAAGAATCTATTGCACAAAAGTGGAGAAGCTGTCGAGGATGTAGATACTACCAATATGACAGACATGACTTTGTACAAGTTGAGGCTTAGTCCATTAAGAGCACTTCATGGTACTATGTACATACTCACACTTAGCATACCCTTCAGTTCTTTAGTGAATCTGGGCCAGAAAGAGGACTCGCTTGCAAGGTCATGTTCTCAGTATAAAGTTTGGTGAATGAAGTTGAAGAATTTGTGGTTTATGACTAATGTTTTTGCAAAACGAGTTAGAAATTGCTTGGTTTCACAAAGAATGATAGCCAGTTATCTGTAATGACTTGTTTAAGAGAGATTTGTTCACCCTATCAAGGCATCTCTTCAACTATGCACTAAAAGGCAGAGATCGACCACTCATTTTTAAATAACAGCTCAGAATGATCCAGTAGAAAATAAGTGTGTTACAGGTAACATTCATAAAGCTTAACAAATATTATATGAATGTCAAGAGGACACAACAAAAACAGACTTCCAGCAGTGCAGTCTTTGCATGCAGAGAGCATGCTACAAGAGAGACTCAAAGGCAGCTCCTCAATTTCCAAGTGGAAAAGAGGGCCAGGTTTAGCAAATGCTGCGTGCTGCATGTCCTCATCCCTGCCTTGTGACCAGACCTATCAGAGCTGCACTCTGAGCCAGTCTGTGGTCTCCCTGCCCATCTTTCCCTACCTCCGAACACACCATGCACACTTTACAACACCAAGTCTGTTGATGCATAAGAAGGCCAGTGCATCCTTAATATTCTGAATCCTGGGGCAAACTGAGTAGTACAAGCTATCAGGTTGCTCCCTGCCCATATAAAGAATTAGGAAAAAGATGAAAAAATTGAGGGCTTTCCATTTTCAGCTTCAAGTGTCTTGCATAAGGGTACGAGTGTCATATGACTGCAGTTGGTGTTCCCAGGTACAAATAGGTAAAAGTCTCAAATCCACTTGTACTAAGGAGGAATTAAGTTATAGATCACTGAGGAATTAGATGATGGAGTCACTTTAGATGCACTATAGTTATAATTAGCCTAGTTTCCTATGGAAACGAGGTTTTATAATCACACCATGTGTCTGTGTATTCATCTCTCTCCATCCACTCAGTCGAAAGTAGCCAAAGAATTAAAAAGTTATTCAGCAAACTTTGAGAGAATACACCCCACTGGGACAAGGTCACAGCAGGACACCTCCTCCATTAATGACAGGAACCCACACAGCTCTCTAACCTTTTGATGCCACCCTAGTGACAGGAAAAGCTTCAATTGAGCTGACATCTTATTAGAAGCTAGAAAAAAAATATCCACAAATACAAATTCATTAGAAAGCAGGCTTCATGACTTCCCACAGGTCTCTGCGGAAGCTGTAGCCCTAGTTGTCTTTGCTCTTGCCCAATTAAAAACTCTACCATAATGTACTTTTTGTTTTCCAGTAGCTTCTGTTGTTGTACCCTGCACCAGAATAGCGTGGGGTCACAGGCAGAAATGCAGGCTGGTGTGTCTCAAATGTGGCCCAACTTACTACTGCAAATGCAGCCGAGTTGACCCGACTGTGTACAGAGCACCTTGGCCTGGGGCTTCTGCCGGCCCAGAGATTGCTCCCAGAGCAACAGCCATATTTTTCTTCACATACCTACCAACGTTATTTGAGTAGCACAAAGGTAGAGGTGCCTGAGGCATATATTTCCCAACATAAAAGGTGTGTAAACTTCGAGCAAAATACCACATCTTGTAAATTGGTCTGAAGAATTAGTTGATTAGACCCAGATGTATCCCACCAATGCTTGAGCCCCTCAGGCACCCAAAGCAAGGTAGGGCTGCACTTGGGCCTCACTGTCTTGGCGTGCAACAGAACACAAATGAGGGAACTACCAAGCAAATATGCAGTCAGCCACTGCATATTTCTGCAACCACCAGGCTTGCAGAGATATGAGTGGGACATATAACACTGGGGCCAAAAATAAATATTTCTATGTTAATTAAAGTGAATTAATAGTAAGAGATGTCCAACTGGCACACAGTATAAAACACAGGAAAGCAGGTAGCAAATAAAATTCCAATTCAAAGTGTGCATCCTATCACAATAAATACAGTACGTACAGTGTAGCCTACCTCTCTGCTGTGGAGATATATGTATCCTTAATAAGGATAGAGTGGGGTAAAACCTGGCCAAGTGGGACTGGAAGCAGCTGACACATTGCAAGTTTTATTACAGTTTACCTCGGAGTAATTTATTTGCCCACACCCTTATACTGCTATGTTGTACTTCCCCCGTCGCAGCATGATTTCAAGATCTAAGGAACTAAGAAATAACAAGTAACCCTTTAAGTTCAAGGGTTTCCTGACCAACAAAAGGCAAGAGAAACACTCAGTATGCCATTTTGGAGACTCACCTAAACGTGGATGCGCATTCTCTTGAGGCTTATAAAATAAGCTATAGTACAAACATTGCCCAAAGTTTCATCTCTGCCTCACTGGTGTTTTACTGGGTCTGAATTCACCCCAGTGGCTGAACACCTATATTTTCAAGTTCTAACCTGGGAACCCTGAATTGTTTGGTGGAATTGACAAATTTTAATCCTTAATCTATTATGAGAGTTGATTTGACAGGGTTAGAAGAGATCTCTTTATAATTTTGAAAGTTGATTTTAACAGCAATGATGCTTCAAATAATATCCAATGTACATTTTTAATGCACAAATGATAAATGAGAAAGAAGAGATGGAAACACAGATCTGCATTTTCAGGGGCAGAGAAGCTAATAAAGGAATCCTTAGTACCAGAGTAAGCTATGCTGACAAAGCCAGAGAAAGAAAAAAATCCTCTATCCACACAACAGAAACAACTTGATACTTTAAGCTTTCCAATGCTACTGTCAGCATGCCTCTGCTGAGCCAGAGAGAAAAATCTAAAAACAGATGGATAAATTTTGCCATTTGATTCAAATCAAACTGTTTCAGAGAGATTTCCTGACTTTGACAAAAGCGTAAGATTATCCCAAAGTAAAGGAAAATTTTTAGAAGTAGTACTCTGATGTTTTGACTTTGCCCAAGAAACATCAGTGACTGCTTTAGCTGAATCCAAAACTATTTGTGTCAAGTACGTAACATAAATATTATTCCAAACATTACTTTATAAACAAAATCCCCCAAAGAAAACCTTTAGTTAAAAAGCAATTTCAAGTTCCTAAGTGGCAAGAATAGATGTCTTCCATAAACCTTCTGAAGCCTTAAAAACAAATAAATACTTAAGAACATAATTACGCTCAAGCAGCTATCATAATAAATGCATTATTCTTATCAAGGACAAAGAATTCCCATAGCAATATGTTACCTCAAGAACACAAGTCCTGCATTTAACCAGATGATTCATCAGAAAATCAGTCAGTCTGCAGAAAAAGCAAGTCCATCTAGATAGGCAAAGATGACACCCAAGAGAGTTCAGTAGACAAGTTACATTGTCTCCCTGTCTCTTTAAATAATGCCTTTTTTTACTTTAGCTCTGACCTACAGTCCAGTGTTCTTCTGTGCAACCCCACACGCCTCTTTCCATGCCATGAGTTCAGAAGTTTACCACAAGAAAATACATATCCTTTCACATACACACTTACATCAACTGGAAAAAAAAGTTAACCTTCAATTTTTTTTCCGTTTTAATCACTCATACGACTTGGACAGTAATCCTACAATATAAGTTTGCATAGGAATATGCCAGTTTGCATAGGAAACAGACCCTATCAATCAGGAGAAAGCATATTGTTGCCTTGGTTCATTACCTCCAGGAGCCATGCTCACATGAGCCATTGCAGGAATTCACTGCACTCCATGCCACAAAATACAGTATAACAATTCATGTTTAAAAAAACAAGATTTGTTTTCCACTGAGATCACAAAGGGAATCATAAATGCTGTCTTGCAGAAGGATTAATAAATTCTCTTTGCTGTTGAAAATCAGGCCAATATCTGACCCTGTAGTGTGAAGAGACTTATTTAGGAATTTCATCCAATCAAAGAAAATTTGTACAGAACTCAGTTAAAAATTTAGTTGAGTCACTCTAAGAACCAAATGATGGAAACTGTTTTCAACAGAAGCAAGATTAAGCTATACCCACTGAAGGACACACCACAGAATAGATGTGATGATCCAGCAAACTATACTTTTAAGCTTTTCTCACAAGGCAGGAAAACATACAAAAATAGACCAAAAAGTTTCAAGCTTTTGAGGAAAATAAATTCTAAAGTCCACCAAACAAACCCGAGTTATTATTCATTTGCAAAGTTTAAATTTCAGCACAAAGGGAGCTGCACGTCACGAAAAGCCGTGTGATTCACCGGTGACATTCAGCAAGGCGCATTAATTACGTGCTATTAGGATTTTTCCACTTATTTACCCTTCTCAGCAGGTAAGACTGAAGCATACTTGGGAAAAAAACACCTGTCTCTGAAATAGCTGTTTTGAACAAACGTCCCCACCGTCATCCAGCACTTGCAGAGGCCAGCACTGCTCGCCTACCCAACTCCTTCAGCAGGAATAAGGGTCTGGTCCCTGCCCACCGCGCCCGGCCCCGTTAACCTTTAGACACCAAACCCTCAGGTAAAGCCAGACACGCCTAATTTTCAAGCCCCCCGGGGTCAGTTTACAGTCCGCCCACCGCACACGCCCTCGCCGCTGCTGCCTGCGGGCCGGGGTCCGCGGCTCCCACCTGCCCGCCCCTCCTCGCCCTCCCAGCCGCTCTCACCAGGTGCAGGGCCATGGGCAGCGTCAGCAGGAACAGCCACAGATAGAGGTGGCAGCTGTTGGTGAAGGCGCCTTGCTCCGGGTCGTGGTACCAGCCCCCGGTCAGCGCCGCCCACACGCCCTGCCCCACCAGCCGTGCCGCCGGCGACACCATGGCCGCCC